>OY776305.1:0-130451 GCA_963675345.1 Trididemnum clinides | reverse complement strand
AGGCGTCGAGTATCAACGGTGGCTCAAGCCGGGCCTGGATAAAGAATCGGCCACATTCTCTCGTCCTGACACGTGTTCCACTCGAGATGTGAATTGCAATAGATAGTCGATGAAGCGAGTGCTTGGCTTGGTGACGCAGCTGGAGAGTTATGTTGGAGCTTTCTGACAATTAGCTTGTGATCAGTTTTTAGAAGGAAATCCCGTCCTTCCAGAAAGTATTGAAAATGTTGATTGCCGCATAACAGGAAAAACAGCTCTCGCTCAAAGCAAAACCATGCATGTTGTGAGTGTGTGAATGGCATGGACCAAAAGGCGAGGAATGCCGGCAATCCATTTGAAACTTGTTGCAGCGCTGCACCTACCGCACCTGTCGCTCGCGTCCGTAATCGAGCTTCAAATTGGCTTCATGACTGGATGAGCTAAAACTGTCGCTTTTCCTTTGTTTGCTTTGCTTTCAAAAAGCAGTTTTCTCTTTCTGGCGACCATAAGAGGCTGGTCATGTCTTGCCCTCTGTGCTTAGTAAGGCATATAGCGGCAGAGAGAATTTCCGCACCAGTCGGAGAATGACTCTACAATAAAAATGAACCATGCCAAGAAATCGTTTTAACTGTTTTTTGGTTCGCGGGCGGATAAAACCCGCTATTGCTTTAACATTTTCTACCGTAGGCTTAACTCCTTTCGCAGATACCAAATCACTCAAAAACGAGAGTTCTTTTAGGGCAAAAACATATTTGGCACCATTTACCACCAAACCATGTTGTTGTAACCTTCTGAAAACCAAGCTTAGCGGTTTGCGATTTTCATTCAAATATGGCAACATGACGATAATGTCGTCCAAAGAAACAAACACTCTGGAAGACCTGAGAGGCCTTCATTCATCAGTGTTTGAAAGTATCCACTGGAGGTGGCCAGACACATGGGAGATAGATGATACTTGTAATTTCCAAGAGGAGTGGTTATGGTCAGCTTGTGGGAATCCGCAGAGTTGACAGGAATGTGGTAATATGCGTCATTGATATCCATTAAACTGAACCTAAGACATTCGTGAGCCATGGACGAAAAATCATTAATGTTAGGAAGGGCGTGGCGAGTTATCTTTGAGATTTTATTCAAAGCAACAAAGTCGGCGCGCAGTCGATATTTACCTGAAGGCTTAACAACTGGGTTTGTCTAAAGCGCTCTGGCTTTCGGCTAAAATGCCTCGATTTACTAAATGCTTCACCTCTTGTTTTAAAGCTAGGATTTGTCTGGTGCTAATCGCCGTGCACGTGACCAAACAGGTACTTTCGTGGTTGTTTTCTACATGAGCATTAATAGAATGTTTTCATTTCTCGCGATGGCATAGAAGCAATCAAAAAACTCGAGGGTAGTGCAATTATAAATATTCTAAGAGAATCGAATTTGACTGCTGTAAAGATTGTACAGTAAAATTCATTCCGAAACCTTTTTCAATCGGCAAAGAAAATATTTCTATCTCTGGTGATTGGAAAAGTCTGCGAGCAGTAAGATCAATGCACAAGTTGAAACGCCACAGGAAACTTGCTCCTAGAATTCCGTATGGCAAATTTACTGCATGAAAATCAAACTCAAAAAATTGGAAAAATCCAAGATTAATTTGGACTTTAAGGAGTTCTTCGATTTAGCACCGAGCCGCCACCAACGGTCGAAATAGTGTGATCACTGACTGGTTGAAGCGGCGACGCGTCGACTGCTCATACTGACAAAAATGAATAAACAGCCCCTATGCCCATCAAGAATTCAATATTGCAACATTTGTCGCGTACAAAGAGGACTTGAATCTGAGCAATATGACTTCCGGGCCCTTAGTCTATGAGGTCAACCCGGCGTTTTTTGCTTGTTTCTGTTGGCACATTGGACATGATGGGCCCCCAGCATTTTAAGGCGCGTTCACCAAATTGACGATGGTTGTTTACGGGTCGCGCTGGACTTTGGTTTGGTGAGTAAGGACTGGAGTCCGCAGTGTGTTGAGGTGCATGTATTTGAGATTGTGAAAAAGTATGAGTACACTAGCATACCAGGGGGGAGACCACTGTGCCATGGCCCCCTTCAGACCCTAAAAATGAAAAAAATGTAAAGCAAAACCAAGCAGTTTTAGCAAAAGCAAAGCAGGTTTTTCGCGAGTATTCGCGGTTCCCCCCTAAATTTATATTTTCCTGTGAAAAACCCTAGAATGGTCGTGCCTTCGGCACTCCCCATAAAGTTGATTTGTAACGTCACACGATTTTGATGAAACTTTGGCCCCCCATCGGAAACTTTCTGCGTACGCCACTGTGTGAGTATATTTATGTGACGATGGTGGTGAGGTTTAGTGCAAACTAAAAAACATTGCGATCCAGCTTATCAAGCCAAGATTCGAACATTTGGTTTTTAATAGCCTGGTTTGTTGGGCTTTGAGTATTATGGTCAACATTCTCACCTGCAACAAACTATTGTTTACATGCCAAGATACTATCGGCGTGTTGGGCTAAAATCACCAATGGTCTCCTTTTCATAAGAATATAATGTAAGACGAGTCTGAGCATCAACAGACTCTAACAGTTTCTTATGGATTTAGGCTTGACTTATATCCGCATTGCTTGGGATTGGGAAGATAATAGAGCTTGCAGACGAATCAAATATTCTGTGACTGCGTCTCCTTGTCTTTGCGTTTCTGAAAACAATGACTCAAGACAGTCCTGATTCTTTGATGAAAATCGCTTTAGCAGCACATTCTTTATTGTTGTAAAAGATTCATTTGAGTTAATTTGGGGCCATGCATCCAAAATTATCTGCATAACCGAATTGTCATAACTTAAAGCTGTGGCAAGCAGGGCAAATTTTGTGTGTTTTGAAGTAATATTTAATTCCGTGAATAATAGTTCGATAATGTAAAAGTATCCTTGAGGATTGTTCAACCAAAATTTGGGTAGTTGTGATGGTTCGTATTTCTAATAAAACTAGTGTGTTACATTTGATGGGCGTCTGTCGAATCATACTGCAAGGTACGTGGTGGGCCTACTGGCGTTGTGTCTGGAGATAAATCACCTTCACTATGTAAGCAAGCAAAAGACGAGATAGGTGTGGTTGTGTTCTGAATTAAGTTGCAGCTAGCAGGAGTGAGCGATAAACTATTCAGTGGTGTCGGCACCGTTCGTGCTGGCCTCATATGTTCCTTAAATGTCAAAACATACGTTAAAACCACAATAAGTGCAATAGTAAGTAAAAGCATGAACGCATGCAATGAATATTTGAACATAGGTTGATAACCAAAATAGGCGTTTCATTTTCACTCTCCGCCATTGTTGCTAATTACTATACTTGAAATAACCACTTCTAAAATAAGTCGCCAAAATTTGAAGATACAAACTACTTTGCACTAGCCCAAGAGTGATGTGCTGGATTGTGTCTCTTGATAGTATCGATAGTGACGTAATACTCGCGTAATTGTTGAGGTTTTCAATAATACTTACAATGACATCATAAGTAGCATAGATTTTTGACGTAATGCTACAGGCCTGATGCCGATGCCTTTAGAATGATCGCAAAAAGGCAGCTCACTTTATCTTTAAAATCAATTGCTTCTATTTCCACTTTCTTTTTCTTCACTGCTCTTTCCATCATGCTATTTCTTTTTTCCACTTTTACTTCTTTTCGCCTTCTTGTTCTTATTCTTCAGATGGGTAGAGATCTTTTTCCTCACCCTAATTTTACCTATTCGTGGTTTGTCGGTGCAGGCAATGTAACATCAACAAGCAGGTTAATGTCGTGCTCTTCTTACCACCAATGGCACAGCTGCGATTTGCTTTTCTTTCCTCATTGAGTTTCAACTCCCTCTTCAATTTTCATTGATAAATTTTTGCACCCTGTTCTGTCTCTGCCAATCCTGAGAGTTGCACCTTCTTCAAGTTCTATGACTTTAGTTTCGGAGTTCTCCGGCAACTATATCTCCTTTTTTTACTGTTTGCTGTTGCTCAGCCAATATTGCGCCTAACAGCCCTCTTCTTCATTTTAAACCGCATCTTACCCCTATCTGCTCTGTTGCTAACACCAAAGTTTTCTTCTCCTTCCTTCTTACCTTTTCTTCTCCTTCCTCCTTACGTTCTAAGTTCTTGAATGAAATAGATTGAAGAACACTGCACTGAGTTTTTGCACCAGAGCTGTAAAACCATCTCTGAATATCTCTGCCTGCCTAGTTGACCTGGTTCATATCTTGGAGGAATAATCGATGACTTCAGTCAAGTCATCCGAAATATGTTCTGTGGCATACATCTCGCAATTAGCTTTGATTTAATTAAAATGAAAATAGGGTAATCTAGATCAGGGATATCTAGAACAAGATATCCCTGATCTAGGCAAATTCAAATGAAAAAGGAATAAGGAAGCTTTTGTCTTTGAGAAATAAACACACCCAAGGCCAATTTTACGAAGATGCAAGCAGCAGTTACATCAGTATTTTTGCATTACCTAGTCTGGAAGGTACACACAACACCTGCTCGAGGTAGTGCCGCTGGGAGGAGCTGCGATATTGATGATAGTGCAGCAAAAGCACAAATATATTGAAGGACTGCTGTTACAAACCGCAGTCTTTACAATTCTCGTGAGTTGAATGGTAGATGTTGACAAAGAATATGGAAAAAAATTTTAGCGGTTGAAAGTCCAATATTATTGCAAAAAGAGAAACGACATTTGTTTAAAGACCGCGAATCCAGTGCCAGCTCCTTTCTGCTTCGTCAAACAAAAAAGAAAACAGGAAGCGGTTGAAGCTTTCTTGCAGTGTTTTATTTACAAGTATGCGCAGCTCCTCCCAGCGGCACTACCTCGAGCAGGTGTTGTGTGTACCTTCCAGACTAGGTAATGCAAAAATACTGATGTAACTGCTGCTTGCATCTTCGTAAAATTGGCCTTGGGTGTGTTTATTTCTCAAAGACAAAAGCTTCCTTATTCCTTTTTCATTTGAATTTGCCTAGATCAGGGATATCTTGTTCTAGATATCCCTGATCTAGATTACCCTATTTTCATTTTAATTAAATCAAAGCTAATTGCGAGATGTATGCCACAGAACATATTTCGGATGACTGAAGTCATCGATTATTCTCCAAGATATGAAACCAGGTCAACTAGGCAGGCAGAGATATTCAGAGATGGTTTTACAGCTCTGGTGCAAAAACTCAGTGCAGTGTTCTTCAATCTATTTCATTCAAGAACTTAGAACGTAAGGAGGAAGGAGAAGAAAAGGTAAGAAGGAAGGAGAAGAAAACTTTGGTGTTAGCAACAGAGCAGATAGGGGTAAGATGCGGTTTAAAATGAAGAAGAGGGCTGTTAGGCGCAATATTGGCTGAGCAACAGCAAACAGTAAAAAAAGGAGATATAGTTGCCGGAGAACTCCGAAACTAAAGTCATAGAACTTGAAGAAGGTGCAACTCTCAGGATTGGCAGAGACAGAACAGGGTGCAAAAATTTATCAATGAAAATTGAAGAGGGAGTTGAAACTCAATGAGGAAAGAAAAGCAAATCGCAGCTGTGCCATTGGTGGTAAGAAGAGCACGACATTGAGAACATATGAGGCCAGCACGAACGGTGCCGACACCACTGAATAGTTTATCGCCCACTCCTGCTAGCTGCAACTTAATTCAGAACACAACCACACCTATCTCGTCTTTTGCTTGCTTACATAGTGAAGGTGATTCATCTCCAGACACAACGCCAGTAGGCCCACCACGTACCTTGCAGTATGATTCGACAGACGCCCATCAAATATAACACACTAGTTTTATTAGAAAATACGAACCATCACAACTACCCAAATTTTGGTTGAACAATCCTCAAGGATACTTTTACATTATCGAACTATTATTCACGGAATTAAATATTACTTCAAAACACACAAAATTTGCCCTGCTTGCCACAGCTTTAAGTTATGACAATTCGGTTATGCAGATAATTTTGGATGCATGGCCGCAAATTAACTCAAATGAATCTTTTACAACAATAAAGAATGTGCTGCTAAAGCGATTTTCATCAAAGAATCAGGACTGTCTCGAGTCATTGTTTTCAGAAACGCAAAGACAAGGAGACGCAGTCACAGAATATTTGATTCGTCTGCAAGCTCTATTATCTTCCCAATCCCAAGCAATGCGGATATAAGTCAAGCCTAAATCCATAAGAAACTGTTAGAGTCTGTTGATGCTCAGACTCGTCTTACATTATATTCTTATGAAAAGAGACCATTGGTGATTTTAGCCCAACACGCCGATAGTATCTTGGCATGTAAACAATAGTTTGTTGCAGGTGAGAATGTTGACCATAATACTCAAAGCCCAACAAACCAGGCTATTAAAAACCAAATGTTCGAATCTTGGCTTGATAAGCTGGATCGCAATGTTTTTAGTTTGCACTAAACCTCACCACCATCGTCACATAAATATACTCACACAGTGGCGTACGCAGAAAGTTTCCGATGGGGGGCCAAAGTTTCATCAAAATCGTGTGACGTTACAAATCAACTTTATGGGGAGTGCCGAAGGCACGACCATTCTAGGGTTTTTCACAGGAAAATATAAATTTAGGGGGAACCGCGAATACTCGCGAAAAACCTGCTTTGCTTTTGCTAAAACTGCTTGGTTTTGCTTTACATTTTTTCATTTTTAGGGTCTGAAGGGGGCCATGGCACAGTGGTCTCCCCCCTGGTATGCTAGTGTACTCATACTTTTTCACAATCTCAAATACATGCACCTCAACACACTGCGGACTCCAGTCCTTACTCACCAAACCAAAGTCCAGCGCGACCCGTAAACAACCATCGTCAATTTGGTGAACGCGCCTTAAAATGCTGGGGCCCATCATGTCCAATGTGCCAACAGAAACAAGCAAAAAACGCCGGGTTGACCTCATAGACTAAGGGCCCGGAAGTCATATTGCTCAGATTCAAGTCCTCTTTGTACGCGACAAATGTTGCAATATTGAATTCTTGATGGGCATAGGGGCTGTTTATTCATTTTTGTCAGTATGAGCAGTCGACGCGTCGCCGCTTCAACCAGTCAGTGATCACACTATTTCGACCGTTGGTGGCGGCTCGGTGCTAATCGAAGAACTCCTTAAAGTCCAAATTAATCTTGGATTTTTCCAATTTTTTGAGTTTGATTTTCATGCAGTAAATTTGCCATACGGAATTCTAGGAGCAAGTTTCCTGTGGCGTTTCAACTTGTGCATTGATCTTACTGCTCGCAGACTTTTCCAATCACCAGAGATAGAAATATTTTCTTTGCCGATTGAAAAAGGTTTCGGAATGAATTTTACTGTACAATCTTTACAGCAGTCAAATTCGATTCTCTTAGAATATTTATAATTGCACTACCCTCGAGTTTTTGATGCTTCTATGCCATCGCGAGAAATGAAACATTCTATTAATGCTCATGTAGAAACAACCACGAAAGTACCTGTTTGGTCACGTGCACGGCGATTAGCACCAGACAAATTCCTAGCTTTAAAACAAGAGGTGAAGCATTTAGTAAATCGAGGCATTTTAGCCGAAAGCCAGAGCGCTTAGACAAACCCAGTTGTTAAGCCTTCAGGTAAATATCGACTGCGCGCCGACTTTGTTGCTTTGAATAAAATCTCAAAGATAACTCGCCACGCCCTTCCTAACATTAATGATTTTTCGTCCATGGCTCACGAATGTCTTAGGTTCAGTTTAATGGATATCAATGACGCATATTACCACATTCCTGTCAACTCTGCGGATTCCCACAAGCTGACCATAACCACTCCTCTTGGAAATTACAAGTATCTCTATCTCCCCATGTGTCTGGCCACCTCCAGTGGATACTTTCAAACACTGATGAATGAAGGCCTCTCAGGTCTTCCCAGAGTGTTTGTTTCTTTGGACGACATTATCGTCATGTTGCCATATTTGAATGAAAATCGCAAACCGCTAAGCTTGGTTTTCAGAAGGTTACAACAACATGGTTTGGTGGTAAATGGTGCCAAATATGTTTTTGCCCTAAAAGAACTCTCGTTTTTGAGTGATTTGGTATCTGCGAAAGGAGTTAAGCCTACGGTAGAAAATGTTAAAGCAATAGCGGGTTTTATCCGCCCGCGAACCAAAAAACAGTTAAAACGATTTCTTGGCATGGTTCATTTTTATTGTAGAGTCATTCTCGACTGTGCGGAAATTCTCTTGCCGCTATATGCCTTACTTAGCACAGGGGCAAGAATGACCAGCCTCTTATGGTCGCCAGAAAGAGAAAACTGCTTTTTGAAAGCAAAGCAAACAAAGGGAAAAGCGACAGTTTTAGCTCATCCCAGTCATGAAGCCAATTTGAAGCTGATTACGGACGCGAGCGACAGTGCGGTAGGTGCAGCGCTGCAACAAGTTTCAAATGGATTGCGGCATTCCTCGCCTTTTGGTCCATGCCATTCACACACTCACAACATGCATGGTTTTGCTTTGAGCGAGAGCTGTTTTCCTGTTATGCGGCAATCAAACATTTTCAATACTTTCTGGAAGGACGGGATTTCCTTCTAAAAACTGATCACAAGCTAATTGTCAGAAAGCTCCAACATAACTCTCCAGCTGCGTCACCAAGCCAAGCTCGCTTCATCGACTACTTATTGCAATTCACATCTCGAGTGGAACACGTGTCAGGACGAGAGAATGTGGCCGATTCTTTATCCAGGCCGCTTGAGCCACCGTTGCTGAACCTCATCACTCCACCTTCTGCTCCACTGGATTACTTACAATTGGCTGTCGCGCAGCGAACAGATCCAGAAATCACAGATTTGCGCCGCAACAACAGCACGGCCCTGGTCCTGAAAGATATACCATTAGCTGAACATGCCATTAATATTTTATGCGATGTAGCGACTGGTAGGCTGCGACCCGTAATTTCTATCTGTTTGCGTGCATCTGTCTTCAAACACTTCCATTCACTAGCACACCCTGGCATAAGTGGAAGCATATTATTGACAAAAAAAGTGGTTTGGATAGGGATCAAGAAACACGTTGCTCAATGGACAAGAGAATGTTTGCGATACAACCGCTCCAAAATACAGCGTCACAACAGAGCTCCTTTAATAAAGGTGACTCCTCCTCCCAACGAAAGGTTTGCTCATGTCTATGTGAACATCGCCGGGCCACTTCCGTTAAATAAAGGCTACGCGTACTTATTAGTAATTATAGATAGGTACTCGCGTTTTATGCAGGCTGTGCCTCTCTAGGGAATCTCAGCTAAGGAGTGCTCCTCAGCATTTGTTCAATGATGGGTGTCTTTATTTGATAGCCCATACCATATATATTGCGATCGCGGAGCTCAGTTCATGAGCGCTTTGTGGAGAAAATTTACTCTATTTCTCGGGGTACAATTGCATCACAGCACCGCGCATCATCCTCAGGCGCAGAGCTTGGTAGAACGGGTAAACAGGACTCTCAAAACTGTCTTGAAGTGTGCGGAAGCTCCGACTGACTGGTACGACAACTTACCGTGGGCACTATTGAGTTTAAGGAATCAGCCTAAGGAAGATCTAGACTACGATTCACCTAATGATTTCGTGTTTGGTGGAAAATTATGTTTGCCCGGAGAATTCTTTGTTGCTTAGGAAAAGGAAGACGAAACTTTGCCCACTAGAGAGAATTTGTTAAGTCATTGGCACAACGGGTGGCATCTTCTCGCTATCATCCTCCTAGAAAAACAAATAGATCATCACATCTCGATTCGGCTTTATTCAATCCCCAGGTCACTCATATGTATGTGAAAGATGATGTGCGACGCCATTCATTGCAACCAGCATGTAGCAGTGACAATGCTACATAGGAAGTTTCGATTAATAGTAGATTTACGCGCTGTCTTAGTTTCACCAAACGTTGATTATTCCAAAACCAAATTTATTGAGAGTGGTGAGAGTGAATCCAAATAATTTGACCAATTAATCCAAAGTAATTAATTTGACGATCAAAGAACAAGCGGTTATCAAACTATAACTCAACTTAGTCGATGCGGGGTTGCAATTTGCAGTTACACAAATATATCACGGGTCAATATATCTAAAAACAAACTTCCAAGTTAAATGGTTCCTTATGTCACAATAAAAAATACTATTTCCTAACTCTTAAGACTCCGATATAATGCAAATTTACAAGCAACTGCTACTAAACACAAATTAAGTCAATCGAAATTTAGCACTTCCTGATTGTAAACCAACGCCAGCCTGGAGCGACAATTCTCGCAGGTTAGCGTGACACTGTAACCAACACAAACACCAAACAATCTTGGTTCAAATCTGGAGCGGGAAATCAAAACAATATCAGAAAATAAAAAGAACTTTAGAAATTAGACTAGAAACGAACACAAAACTGTCAAAGTTTTACACAGCGTATCGAGGTTCATATCTCATCCTGGAACAATCTCGCAAGTTTTTCGTGCTAGATTGTGGAACTCATCAAGATCGGGTATCTATCGACAGAGTCAAGCCCGCTATTTTTTGCATGACGTCACTCAGTGAAGGGTCTGAGGATGTTCGTGCATACACGGAAAATCTTGACGAAGAAAGTATTCATTTGCTCTCACGCCGGTGTATTTATTTGGGATCACCATCTGAAAGACACTCAGAACAACATACACTACACGACAATCTACATAACGACAGCACAAGAAACAAACGTACTTCCAAAGGGTGATCTGTTCATGCCCCAAAGCGCTTTGGAGTTTATGGAGTGTTTTAACGCCAAACCTTAAACCTTTGAGACTTGACCTTGTTTTGAATGTCATTGTTTTATAAAAAAGAACATTTGTGGTGTATTTTGAATACCGATGACTTGTTATGTATAATTTGTAATGTTGCATCTGACAGTGATTTTTGTGAGATCAATTGTTCGGTTACATACCAGGCACATCAAGTGACTGACTATAGTGACAAGTGAGTGGTAAAGCTAGGGTGCAACTTATTGATAGCTTGTGAATTTGTCATTGACACGTGCTAAGTTATTGTAGCTTTGGTTACGGTGTTAAGTTATTGCTTGTGTGACTGCTGCTATCCCAGTCACACGGTTTGGGGGAAAGGTCTTAGCGCACAGCGAAAACTCAATCGCGGTAACAAAAGGCACTCTTGATAATGGAATCAAATTCAATTCAAACGCGAAAAAATCCGATCGATCATGTAAAAATGGCGTCGATACTGCGTCAGGTTTTCTAGAATAATTAAACAATTATAAACAAATAGCCAAACCTCACACTTAATTTGGATGCAAATATGAGTAGAGTAGAATGATTAAAGTAGCAAATAGTGATGGCATCAATAGTACGACGAGCATCATCCCCCAAAGTGGAAACCATATCAGCATGAATTTCCTTGGTCGTTAATCCTACTTTCTGCAAATATCTGATCACACCACGGTGCCAAATCTTATCCATATTCACAAGATCATCAAAAAACCAAATTGCAAAATTCTCTTGATATTACAAAATTTCTCTAGTACAACTTTTTAAAGTGCGAAATTACTTTTCCAGCATAAGGTTACCTAAAAAAAATATCGCAGTCAGTATCAAGAAAGCATGAATTTTACGCAAGGCAAGTTACACTGATCTGTTGCAACTCCTTCATAGTGAGGCTACGAACTTTCAGCCTACCCTCGTAAGTAATAATGCATCTAGTGAAACGATTAGTGGGATTGGTCTGTGTGACATCTCCAATCACTTAGCTGTATTTGCAATAATACCTGCATCTTACAAGTGTAATAAACCTAACAAGCTTATCATTCGTGACATGAGAAACTTCAATCAAGATCACTTTTTGAATGATTTATGTCAACAGTTTAATGAAAATTTCACCCCAGAAGAAAATGACCCAAACGCTTATTTCTCTAACTTTCGTAATCTTCTGTTGTAGACAATTGATAAACATGCCACTAGGAGATCTATTACGAGACGAGAACAATTCTCGAAGCGTAAACTCTGGATCACTAATGGACTTTTAACATCTGTAAAAACGAAGGTTTGTTTATTAAAGCATTTTGTCAAATTCAAAACATCTGAAAGTTACAATAAATATAAGCGATACCGTAATTTTTTAAATCATGTAATTAAGCAAGCAAAAATAGGTTATTATCATCTTGCAATTAATAACTCGAAAGGAAATTCCGGTGAACTTTAAAAAGTAATTAGAAAACTAATCCAATCTTGCAAATCTAAACAAAGCGCATCCACATTGATTGAAAATTCTAACTCTGAAATGCAATCAGCCGAGCTTATCAATAATTACTTCGTAAATATCGGAGAAAATCTTGCAAAAAAAATTACCGTGCCCAATGTTAATCACTCACATAATATTCAAGATTACTGCCCTCACTCATTTTTTTTCTATCCGACCAATTCAGAAGAAGTCGAAGCAATAATAAAAACGTTAAAAATTAAAAAAGCAACTTTATCAGGGGACATTGACATTAGATTTATTAAACTGGCTTGTCCAATCATGTTTCCGATTATTAGTGATCTATTTAACTTAAATGTTAAAACAGGGGTATTCCCCGACGATATGAAGGTAGCTGAAGTAATTCCAATCTTTAAACAGAACAGTAAAATGAATTGTTCAAACTACAAACCAATCTCACTTCTGTCCTCATTTAGTAAAATCTTTGAAAAAATTGTTTACAAACGTGTTTACAGTTATCTTTAAAAATTTGAATTACTTTCACCCAACCAATTTGGCTTTCAATGCGGTGTCTCAACTTCTTACGCAATAAGTACCGTGTATGATGACCTACATAACAATGCAAACAAAAAGAATTATAGCTGCTGCTTGTTTTTGGACTTATCAAAAGCGTTTGACACTGTGAACCATAATGGCCTATTTTACTACAAAAAATGTCTGACCAGTTTGGAATCAGAGGATTGGCAAATAAAGTTTTTGGAAGTTATCTGTCAAATCGCTTTTAGTGCGTGCGTTTAAATAACTCTAGGTCAAAAAAGGCAAAAATTATTTATGGGGTTCCTCAAGGGTCGAACCTAGGCACGCTATTGTTCTTAATGTATATAAATAACTCACCAAAATCTACTTGCTTTAATACCATTCTTTTTGCAGATGACACATGTCTATCATTAAGTAGCAGTTCGTTGATTCGCCTTAAAACTCAAGTCAATAATGAAATAAATAAAGTAGACAAATGGCTTCAATCTCATAAACTATTCCTCAACTACAAAAAATCTTCTTAGTTGGTAATAAACAAATTTTCGCGACAGTCCATCGATATTGATCTCGAAATATCCATAAACAATATAAAAACTTTTCGCAGTAAATACGTAAAGTATCTCGGTTTGTGGCTTGATGATAATTTAAAATTCCATACCCACATTCAGCACTTGGAAACACACTTGGCAAAATATACTGAAATGTTTTACCGAATAAGAAGTTACCTCAAAATTGATGCAATGATTACTCTCTGTAAGCTTCGATCCTTCCAGCGCCTCGATGAACCGAAGTGATGCTATCTGAATAAGTTTGGATACGAATTTCAACTTCACTTTCTCGTCTTCCGGTGATCAATGGCCCAACAATAATTAAGCAATTCATTTATTCATCCAAGATTTAAAGTATAACACACGTTTTGTGGGCCATAAGAACAATTAGAGGGAAACGTTAAACGCGAGATAGTGATTATGATGTTAAATTCGGGTTATCTTACTTCTACAAATACAAAGAATCATATTACTATTTCTATGTCTACTAATTCGTACAGACCAGCATTCAGTACTTAATGCTTTATTAAAGCTGATGGATACCACAGCATGGCTTTGTAACCAATGCTTTCTTTAATCTGCCACAGTAGAACTCGGGGCCGTTATTTATAACAATCTTGGGGTAATTTCTTCGAATCGGAGAAAGTGGCATGAATAATTTGTTTTCTGAGTACGAACCGGTAGTAGTCATAGGAGAAAGCAGTATCCATAACATGTTTTTTAGGCACAATTCGATTTTGGTCATAATAAATAAGCTAAAAGTGATATCAACCCCCTTCCGTTGTGTTAAGTTGTTTTTCATTAGAACTGCGAACTCACCAAAATGACTCATAACAATACGTCCACATAAACACACGAATGTCAATTAGGCGTTCAGTTCTATGTCAGATATAAATGAATTGTTCACTGGCCTTATTCGCTTGCTCATAATTTAGGATTTTCTCCTTTCTATGATGTTGTTTGTCAGTTCACGTAACACTCTCTTTTACTCCTTTATATACTCTAAATTACAATATGGCATTTTAACTTGGGGTTCAGCAAAAAAAATGAGCTAGGAGCTTTGTCTACTCGCCTTAATAAAATGATTAAAACTATTACTTTCGCAAAAAATTTCTGTCACGTATCACCTATATTTAAAGCGCTTAATCTTTTGAAAATTGATGATATATACCAATTGGAATTAAGAAAGTTCATGTACCAGACATTTAATGGTAACATCCCACGAAAAATTGATAAGGACTTCATAAAACTCAGTTCTGTACATAAACATTATACCAGACATACCATCAATAAATTCCACTTACCCCAAGTAAATACTTGCTACGGTCGCAAAATGCTGTCATTTACTGGAGTTAAGCTGTGATCTAAACTAGACCCCAATTAAAAAAGTCTTGGCTGGCTGTCGTTAAAAAAACATTTCAAAAGAAAATTTCTCGAAAAGTATGATGATTAGAGCTTGCTCTTAATCTTATCTTAAATCTCTTGATTTGGGTCGTATCTTTTATTGCCAGGTCAAAGCATTGTTTGTTGTTACTGTAATTGTCTTTTTATATGCTCAAAAAGGCTTTTGGTTTCATCCAATAAATAACTCCTTTCTTTGCTTTTGTACTTTTTTTACCTTTTATTTCTTTTCAATTTTTTATTACCTCTGAAAATTGCACATGTTTACCTATGTAAGATATTCTCAAGAGATACTTGACTTGACAACTTGGCGCTTTTTTTCAGTATCTCCTGGTCTGTAAATACTTTTGTTTTGTGTGCGCATCTTCATATTTCATTGTTATTTTGTATTGAATCCGCGTCTTTACAGACGAACCGAATAATAAACTGAAACTTAAAAAACCTTGGATTAAAACTTGAAACATTTATATTGCAGTGCTCCGTTTGGTATATTAGCCATTTTATTTATAAGGCAAGTCGAAACGTTAAGCAAGTGACAAACCAGCTTTTATTGCTGATAAAAAGAAGTATAGTTTAAACCCGAAAGGCTCAGGGTGACAGTAGAGACAGAAATACCTAGTTTATCTAGGAAACAAGCTACAAAACTAGGCGATATTCTCAGTTATCGTGAACGCAACGAGGATGTTATTTGCTAGATATTCCAAGAACCTTGAGCAGTAAGCCAATTTGCGAATGGGAAACGACGGGACAAGCGGAAAATTGATTACCCGAAGAGTCATATCGGTCATAACATCCGCCTGAATTCGCTATTCAAATTACAAAATCAGAAATCTGAATACCTGCAGCGACTATTGACTGAAAGTGACGACTAAAAAGCGAATAAAATAGAAATTGCACAAAGAAAGAAGGCCTGTGTCAATAAGGTAAACGTTTTGATAGACGATGTTAAAAACTGATTCTACTCGAATAGTAAGCAGGTGTCTTCATCGGTTATTAGGGAGTAGTAGCTGATATTTATTTGGCATAATTCAAAGCATCACATAAAGTATCAGAATATATATATTAACTACAAGCTACTAATACGATAGTACAAGCATACAAGAGAAAGCTTGACAGATAAAGACGTTATCACTACTCCTAAACAATATTAAGTTAATGAATATATATATATATATACTGATGACGCCACAAAAGCAGAAACGGCAGCCGTTCGGAGATTCAGTATTATGCTCTCTGTATTGGGCCTCGGTGCAGTGCAGATTGAGCTCTCTATCTGGCAGCATCGTATCGCACTGCAACTATGCGTTGCTCACTGCTTGCGCAGTTTGAGCTCTTTGCGATGCGGTGTGGAGAAATCGTTACGTACCACAAACGAAACGATTTTTCTGGCACATATTAACCTCTCGGTTGGTAGTGCATGCCAGAACGCTCTGTGCTCCGCTAATGACGCCACAAAGGCAGAAACGGCAGCCGTTCGGAAATTGAGTATATATATATATATATATATATATATATATATATATATATATATATTCCACTCACACTAATCACTGCTAAGCAGAACAAAGAAAACAACGTGCTTTCAATATGGGAGTAGGATAACGGATCTAGGATGCAATATTAATGCAATTTAGTAAGGGGTGGATCTGGGTCCGTATTTTTAACAGACAATGTGCTATTAGCCATAAAGATAAATGGATCAATGCTATCGGTACAACCCATACATAACCACATGGAAAAGTACGAGTCTACTCCACAAAGCTGTCGCATTAAAAATTATGCCTTTGAATATCTGTGGACAGCATCAACTTAGTAATTCAGAAAGAAGTCATGTGTGTTTTACGAAACACCAGCTGTCATACTTTTGTCGTCGATGAGAGTGCACATATTTCCACCACAAAAATGTTGATTTTGAAAAGCGAAGTTTCGCCCCAGGAATGATACGAATTACAAGACATTCTTTGCAGAGATATTACAATTGACAGCATTTGACAGTCCAGCGATCACAGCAGCCATTAAAGATTTTTTTACGTTAAACCGCACTGACGTGCAAAAATGGTCTTGTTCACGTCAGATGATGTGCCTGTTATTCTCGGTTGGCACAATGGTGTAACTGCTCTGCTTCGTCGTGATATACCTCACTCAGTATCAAGGGATTGATGATGATAAAAGATTGATTGGCCACATGATCTCCAAAAAAAATCTTCACTGTTGGTATCCAACAGAAACGCTATCTAACCAAGCGTCCTTGCCAAGACCAGAACTCAAAAAGTCGCCCTCGGTTCAAAAGTTTGGTGACCCCTATTCTAAAGTATGAATCGATTGCTTTCAAACCATAAAATGAAGTGCAATATAGTTTACATTGCAAGCGGTTATGAGAAATATTACGGTTTTGATTGAATACTGCAAAGAGCAATCAGAAAAACACAATGGTCCAGTCTGCGATTATTGTTACAGAAAATTGACTGATCCTCAGGTTTGAGTCGCACTGATCATTTTTTATAACGTCATTGGCAAATTAGGCAAGTTAAACAAGCTGTTGCAATAAAGCAATCTGACTCCAATTGAAGCTCTTTAGTTTGTTTAGGCTAAAATATCCAAGCTCCGCAGACAATACTTAGGTTGGGTGGCTTTTTAGAGTGATGAAGATTGTGAATTTATAGACCGCAATCCTGATATTGACATGGCTCCCATACGGAAATTTGTCGAACATTTGAACTTGCATCTTGATAACAGTTTTTCAAAAAACATGCTAACAGACTGAACTGGAATACATTAAAATTTGTTGCCCTGCGCAATGCGAGCTTTTTCTTTAACTTTGGGGAAAGTCAGATGGAAAGTTTGCTTTTTAAGTATCAAAATTTTTTTGAGATTTTCGAGGAAGCCTGCAGAAGCATCACTACACAGTATAGCGATTTTAGATTTCTGGTGTCTGGGGAAATTAAGGGTGGATTACCGTATATTTTCAAATATAAGTCGATTTTGAATATAAGACGAGGTAGAATGTTGTTAAAAACTCAGGAATTATCAATGACTCGAATATAAGTCGAGTCTACAGACGTCTGTTAAGCCTCGGCTGTTATACGATGTAAATAAAAACTTCAACTGAAACCGGAAGTAAGCTAACGGAAGCATGTTAAAGGATAAAAGATCAGAATTTATTCGTTTTGAACAAGGCAAGAATTGTATGGTTAAGATCTAAGTATAAAAATTCAATCTAGTCACACATACATACCATAATAACATCTCTCAGTCTAAATTGCATAGAAACTGGAAAAAACATAATCGCTAGCAGATACAGTACTGTACTAGTTCTTACAGTTCATTCAAAACCATACAAATCTTAGGGATGAACTGGCGCTGACATAAATGCTATGACTTGGACACTAGCGCTGAACATAAATATTATGAATGACTCGAATAAAAGTCGATATGTCGAAATATTGATAGCTTCCTCTGCAAAAAACTCGACTTATATTTTTCGATGATGTTATTCAGTTTGGACTCAAAGATGAACAATTTACAATACTGGAACGTTTGCGGGACATTTTCGCTACATTCTAAGCATCAAGTGCGGATTGCGAAAGAGGTTTAGCACAATGAACTCCATACAAACTAAAACATGAAATCAATTTGAGACTAATTATTTGGACATGCTGATGAGAATAAAATGTTTTAAGTCTTCGGGAGCGCAAGTTGATCTAGATAGAGTGTACCAGCAGTTGTCGTTGCAGAAGTACAGACGCTAAAAACCTAAAAAGAAAGCTTCCTTGTGAAATACTGTAGGGTATACATGTTTTCAAAACGTTGATATGACAAGTGTAAATAAATATAGCTTCAAAAATGTTGTTGAATTTATTAAAATATAATTTTGGTTTTAAGGAATTAGTTGAGCCATCTGATTTCTAAAATGATTATGTTGCGAATACTAAGACACCAAAGTTTGCCGCTTACACATTTGTTCCATTCCATGCACACTATAAAAAAGTTAGAAGAAACGTTGCGCTCTACTCAAAAAACGATGAATATCTTAACAAAGTGTAGCGCAACGGCAGGCATCTGAATGTAGTCCGGGTCAAAACGAGTGCACTCCGTATGGCAACTAGGCACTTTTACCATGATAACTACTGAACATAGATAGTGATTCATTTTTAAAGCCAAGATGTTGTTTCTAAGTTTTTGTTTGTGGCTCGTGATTGAAGTTGCTGAGGTTGCTACTGTAGCGGCAGAGGCGTGGTGTGCTGTATCGTGAGCCTACTGACCTACATTTAATTACTTAAGTTCACAGTGAGTTCTTTGACATCAAATTATATCCTTATGTTCTCAGTTGACACGAATTTTTCTGTTTTGTTTATTAAATCTTTTACCAAAAATTATCAAACAATTTCAAAATTTAGCCGCATCTTCAGTCCAAAAGTTAATTCTGTTTTCTGTTTTATGATATGATGATTTATCCAAAGACCAAGAGATATTTATATATCAAAAAAATGTAAAAAAGGCACAAGGAATAATTTTTCATGGGGTGAAGACGGGGCAATGCATGAGTCATGTTTCTACGAAAAATAAAACAACAGTCGAGGATTAATGTTCCAAAACACAAAGGAATGCATGACTCACATTTCTACGAAAACATGACGAAACACGAGACAACAATACTTGAAACAGATGCACATAGGTGAGGTGAGGGCAAAGGTTACATAATCACTTTAGAAAAACGAAGGAATGCATGACTCACGTTTCTACGAAAATGAAAAGAAAACACGAGGTAGCAATATACAAAAACAAACACGCGCGGGGTAGGCCCAAAGGCAAAGATTTCACGATCGCTACACTACTCCCCTCCTGTAGCACGCGCAGCCAGCGGAGACGTGAAAAAGAACGGAAGAAGTTACTAAGGTTGCAACATGCTGTATCGATCATGTAACCTTTGCCATTAGGCCTACCCTGCGCGTGTTTGTTTTCGAATATTGCTACCTTGTGCTTCTTTTCATTTTCGTTGAAACGTGAGTCATGCATTCCTTTGTTTTTTTATAGTGATTATGTGACCTTTGCCCTCACCTCACCTATGCGCATCGGTTTCAAATATTGTTGTCTCGCGTTTCGTTATGTTTTCGTAAAAATGTGAGTCATGCATTCCTTCGTGTTTCCGAATAGCAATGACGTAGTGGTTAGAGCGTCCGCTTCGCAGTCGGTAGACCTGGGGTTCATTCCCCTTGTCGAGTCATACCAAAAGACTTTAAAAAATGGTATTCACAGCTTCCCTGCTTGGCGCTCGGCATTTAGGGGAGGTTGTGGAGAACAAGCCGGCAGGTTCGCTTGTTGTGTCCTTGGGCAAGGCACTTAACGGGACGCCCCATCTTTATGTGGAAGACAGGTGACCCATAAACCTCGAAAAATTTCGACTTACCGTCCAAAGTATAGCGATACATCGCTTTCTCGTGAATGGAGGATAAATATGGCAAATAAAACAAAAAAAAACAAAAAAAAACAAAAAAAAATATTACTTCCTCGCGCTTCGTTTTATTTTTCTTAGAAACGTCACTCATGCATTGCTTTTTCTTTACCCCATAAAATATTTTTTTTGTGCCTTTTTTATTTTTTTTGAAATATAAAATCTCTTAGTCTTTGGATAAAAACAAAATTAACTTTTGGACTGAAAATGCGGCTAAATTTTTGGAATCGTACGATAATTTTTGGTAAAAAGTTTAATAAACAAAACAGAAAAATTCGTGTCAACTGAGAACTTAAGGAAATAATTCGATGTCAAAGAACTCACTGTGAACTTAAATAATTAAGTGTAGGTCAGTAGGCTCACCGTTTAGCACGCCACGCCTCTTGCGTTACAACACAACCCTTACAACGCTCACAACCTTATAACCCTTCTCCTCCTACGTTAAAAGAGTGATACTTGCAAGCCGAAATAAGTGAGATTTCGGCCAAGACATCGATTGAAAACCGGTCTTGACGTTTGGAGCTCGGCGACACGACGATGGCATGTGATGCTTGACTGAAGACGCTGACGTCCAATTACATCGGAAAAGATGTAGCTTCTTCGCGAGGTCACTATTGAGGCGCAAAGACAGGTCTCTGACTATAGTCTGGGTTGAAATGAATGCACTCCGTGTGGCGACTAGTAACTTCTATCATGATAGCTACTGACCGTAAGTGGCGTTCCATATATAAATCCAATGTGTTGTTGGTAGCTTTCTGCTTGCGGTTTTTTGCTGATGTTGCTACCAAAGCTTTATCAAAAATGGATTAAGTTCAAAGTTATGTTAAAATGCTTTTCAAATTTTGTTGGCAATGACACTATGCTTGTCAGAAGTCAATGTTTTATGATTTAAAAATTGTAATGGAAAAACTCAGTTGTTTGCAGT
Source organism: Trididemnum clinides (assembly GCA_963675345.1). Classification (NCBI taxonomy): domain Eukaryota; kingdom Metazoa; phylum Chordata; class Ascidiacea; order Aplousobranchia; family Didemnidae; genus Trididemnum; species Trididemnum clinides. The sequence goes on along the minus strand of OY776305.1, from coordinate 109,447 downwards.
TTTTGCTAACAGCTGCGTTTAGTTTTTGGGAATGTGAATTATACCACAGGAATTACGTTTGGTTACAGCTACATTTACGTGCTTATTTTATTCTGCCAGAATAACAGCGGTGGAAATTGAGCAGGTTATATGTGTTGGGCTGGCTGGCTTCATGAGTGTTACGAGTGTAGCGTTGCTATTACCTGGGAAATTTATCTAGATCTTGGGAAATTACTTCCTTCAAATCTTGGAAAGATTTTTTAAAAATTGATTAAATTTGGGAAACAATAGTATGAGTTTGTTTTGAGGCTAAATTTACAAAATTTAAACAGTTTACACATACCCGTAACTGGTTCATGGATTAGAGGATTTTTTTTGGTTAGAAGTGATAATGATTGATTATCTGTGGAACTGATACTATTTCATGTTTTTACTCTTTTGCTTGTAATTATTTTATATATTTTAAACATGTAGCCTACTAGATGGTAGGGTAGGGTAATCACTGTTTCGTGATAGAGTAGGCTAATCATTATTTCATGACTAGATTTGATCAATGTGAATCTGCTTGTTTGATGGGGTGTGCAGTGTAAATATGGATGTGTCATGTCCCACAGTGTCACCATCTCTGTTTGTGTAATTAAATACAGGCAGCAGACTAAATCTTTTTTCACAAAAACTTATTGGTATTGTACTGCGAATACCATCCTTTTGTAATCTCATCATCATTTGACTAGCACATTTCTGTTCTGAAAATTCATGTGCATTTTCTGTCTTGATCGGTCATCTAAAATTTTAGATGGAAACGGTTATTTCTTTTTGACAATGTAATCAACTTGGGCTATTGCTCATGTGTACAGTCTATCTTTTGAGTTGCTGCTGTGTGAAGTTTGTTTTTGTCAATTGAAACTGTTTGAAACAAACTTGTTAGTGTTTCTGTGTGCAAGATTAACAATGTAATTGCACTGTACTTATTGTTATGTGCTTCAACTTAGGGCTTTCTTGATATTTACAATTAGACTGGTCTCTATGTGATTGTGTGGGAGAGAAAAAGAGAGAGAGATTTAATTTCTAAAACATTAACTTATGTCTCTTGTGCTTTCAAATTATAAATTCACTTTAAAGATATTCTGGTATTCTATGCCTGCTGAGTGTGCGAGCAAACCAGCTTTTTAAGGTGAGAGGCTTTAGGTCTGTTGAAACTTAAACAGTTTGTGATAGGGATGTTGGTTGCTGACAAAATTAATGCTCTTATGCAGATATTAATTTCCATTGTCACAGTCATTATTATATTTTTGTGCTCTTCTGTTTGATGTAGACTGAATGTTGGTCATGGGTTTTGCTTTGTTATGCTCTGAACACAAAACTAACTTTAAATGTCTTGTGGTTCCTGTAACTTCTACTCTTTTCATAAATGCGAATTTTTCAAACTTATATCCAGATCACAAATTGCCAACTTACTGAAAATGGAATTGCATTATAATCAAAGTGCACTTTATTTGTGAGTGGTTTATTATACTAAGATATTGTACCTTTATGTGCTTTGTACCAACTGATGATGCTGTTTGACCATGCCCCATGCCAAAGCCATTGAAAAGCTAGCCTTATGTTTGTAGTGACTTTTCAAAGCCATTGAAAAGCTAGCCTTATGTTTGTAGTGACTTATTTGCTTTGTAATCTTGAGTATCACTCATAAATCAGCTAGAACAAGTTTGCCAAGTGTGAGCTACAGGCAGACGAGCTAATGCTTAGGAAAATAAAAGCAGGAACGTATTTTTGCTCACTTGGCTGCTTAATCTTTTAAAAAATGCAACACAAAAATTACTGCTGATGGCAAGGTTACAAATCTAAAAGGGTCTAATTTTTGTCACCAATCATGTGTATTTAAATCGGTAGTTATAAATAGGCATAGTAGGCATAGTACAGGCATGTGATGATAACTTGAGCTTTTAATGTGAAATCTCATTGCACCCCCTCAATGCTTAAATCTAAACTCATAAAATTAATTTTGTTTAAAAGGAAAGATGTAAGGCTTCTTTATATTGGTGCAACTGGTTTTCAATTGCACACCTCCCCTACTATCTTTGCACTTATACTATGTCTACTGTGCTTGTACTATGCTTGTGCTATACCTACCATGCCTGTACTATGCCTATTTATAACCACCCGTATTTAAATAGGCATACATACTGCAATTCTAGTATTGATGCTGTGGTGTAATGGTTAGTGCAAGCTGCCTACAAATGTGTTGGTAACAGGTTTGTGTTTCTGCTGGCAGGGTACTTAGTCTAAGGCAATTTACACTGTAAAGGAGCCTGGTAGGGAACGACCGGGGCAACAATTTTGGCCAGGGCCCCGGCCAAAGCCAGGGTTTAATGTCTGCCTCAGCCAGGGCTGGAGCTGGGGCCGGGGTTTATGAAGGTACTACAGTACTATATGTATATTTAAAAAGACTTGATGCACAATATATTCCCATTAAAAGTTATTTAAAAACACAACACTTCAGTGTTGTCCTTTAGATGTAATATTAAATACCCGTTTATCATACTTTTAAGTTTGCCATATCTACGGAAGTGGTGTAATGGACTAATTTCTACCATAATTTGAAATAAAGAATTAGCCATATTTTGTAAGAAGTAGAATTTTTATTCTATTTTTGAATTTAAATCGTGAGAAAATTCTCAAAAATCATGCAAACATTAATAACGAGCCTACTATGCAATGCAAATTGCTTACAAAGATATTTGAGCACTATTACAAAATTTTGCAATTGCTAACAAAAACATTTTGAACTACTCCAAAATAGAAAAACAAAATGCCTCACAAATCTGCATTGTTTAATAGTCTACACTCTATGGCAAAAAAAAGCAAGTTTAGAAATGTTTCACTTTATTAAAATGAATATGCCAGGAAACAATAATGAGTACACCACCCAACCAATTTAGACAAGACCATTCCTGGATGCATTTCGTCCTTTTGTATTCATCAGCAGGGCCTGTTCCGTCACAAGCAAAAGTAACCCACTCATTAACAGTATCCTTAAAAAAATATCCAACTATGCACATGCAGAAGCACTGAGACTTCAACCATTGACGTATTGCTTTGCTTAGCAGGGCGGGTTGACAAATTGGTTGATTTTGGCTGCATATCCACTGAGAGATCAGTTTACACACTGATCTGAAAAAGCAGATTAAACGCTGCATATATAGCCTAGCACCTTGTCTTTGCAATGCCATCACGCTCGCAGCGAGTGCGTTGACAATTCACAAGGCTGGAGCCGGGCGACCTTTGGTAGACTTGTCGAGCAAATCCATGCTAACGAATTTTCACTCTATCTCACTTCGCAGTAAGTCGGGCCTCCTAGAATGAAATGGGCAAATCCAGGCCAATGGGCAAATTCCTGGCATATTCATTTTAATAAATTGTTAATGCCCCTTACACCCGTATGCTGCTTTGCCAATTATGTGCAAGGTTTACAATTTCCATCTTCACCTATAATTTTCAAATCTATAGTTTTTTCTTCCCTACTTGAAAAGAGTTGGCATGGATTTGCTCGTTTCATTCTAGGAGGCCTGGCTTACTGCAAAGTGAGATAGAGTGAAAATTCGTTGGCATGGATTTGCTCGACACGTCTATCAAAGGTCGCCCGGCTCCTGCCTTGTGAATTGTCAACGCACTTGCCGTGAGAGTGATGGCATTGCAAAGACAAGGCGCTAGGCTATATATGTAGCGTTTAATCTGCTTTTTCAGATCAGTGTGTAAACTGATCTCTCAGTGGATATGCAGCCAAAATCAACCAATTTGTCAACCCGCCCTGCTAAGCAAAGCAATACGTCAACGGTTGAAGTCTCAGTGCTTCTGCATGTGCATAGTTGGATTTTTTTTAAGGATACTGTTAATGAGTGGGTTACTTTTGCTTGTGACGGAACAGGCCCTGCTGATGAATACAAAAGGACGAAACACATCCAGGGATAGTCTCGTCTAAATTGGTTGGGTGGTGTACTCATTATTGTTTCCTGGCATATTCATTTTAATAAATTGTTAATGCCCCTTACGCCCGTATGCTGCTTTGCCAATTAGGTGCAAGGTTTACAATTTCCATCTTCACCTATAATTTTCAAATGTTTCACTGTTTATAAGTCTTCATCAATAAACCATTCCTCAACTTCAGTCTGTAACTGCTGACAATCTTGATTACAGTCAAGTATTTCACCCTCTGGGAGAGTGACAAAATTGTACGATATTGCTTTTAAGTTGTATTTTGAAAACAAGAGTTTTGGACATTTTGTGGCCTCAGTCGAACTCTGTTTCCATTAGCAATATCTCTTGCGACTTTAAATTCATGCTTACTAGAAACAGAGCTGACTAGAGATAAAAGAAAAATAAGGAGTTTACAATGAAAGATAGCTGAGAAATACATTTAGTCAGCAAATCATGCTGTGGTCATTCATAAGCTGCATAATGACCATACTCTCAATCCCAAAGACAATCAACTTGAAACTTATAAAAGACAATATTTGTTTGCTTTTTATCAGCATATGGAGTAAATTGCCTTTTATCCTCAGTCAAAAGCATATTAAATTTCCAGTCAAAAGTCAAGAATTGTTAAAATTTATTGATTGTTTAATTATCCTTGGCCACTTTTGATAGTCACCCCAGCCGGGGTCGGTCCGGGGCAAAAATTGGCATTCCTGGCCGGGGCCAGGGCCCTGGTCTATCCCTAGAGCCTGGTATGCTAATGGAGTGTGCACTAGGGGTACAATTTTTTAATTTGTCTTGGAAATTAACCAATCAGAAAGGAGAAAAAATAACGTGTTTAATATGTCATTAAAATTGACCAATCTCAATTGTTTTTTAAATTGCTTCCAAGGGTAAAATGCCATTGCTGGCAAAATAGCCACTGTCTAGTTATTATGTTTGGCAAAGCTGTGTGAGCTGCACTGGCATCAGTGGTCTTCAAATGTTCAGTTTATGACTAAGCTCTGGAAAAAGATTTTTTTCTGTGGAAGCCATCATCAGGCCTTGTTGAAGATTCTAGAAGTGGAGCATGTCACAGCAGATATGCCTTTTCTATTGTCAATTCTGACAGTGCCAATAAAAGTTAAGCCCAGCATATCAAAATTCAATTTTTGAAGTACTTTTAATGTTTGAAAAAAATTTTGTTCACTTCGGGTGCATTTTTAATGAATGTATTTATTATGCAGTGGCTATTTTGTCATCAGTGGCATTTTACCCTTGAAGGCTATGCCACCATCAGACATTTGTAGTTGGCCAATTTTAGTGATTTACCATGTTGAACACGTGACTTTTGGCATTCTCTAATCAGTCAATTTCGATGATGAATTAAAAGAATTTACACTTTTACTGTACATTTCCTTAACACTGTACACTCCCTCTCACTGTATGCTCCCTCACGCTGTATGCTAAATTATGAATTAAAAAAATTTGCACTCTCAGTGTACATTCCCTCACACTGTTTGATGTACCATGTATATTTCAAATACTGGTCACTTCCTCCAGCAGTAGGGACCACTGCTTTAATTGGGAAATCATTTCCTGATCAGGAAACAGTAGCCTGATCAGGCAATCTTTATCATGTGATGTAAATTGATGTCAGATTTGATTGCTTGATTGGTGAAATACGAGAAACATAGATTGTAACTGATCTAGTCAATAAGTTGCTGATAAGCTTGTTGTTTCAATTGAGCTAGCTAAATTTTAGACTGTATTTTTTACCACTGTCATTTTGCCTGAAAAAAGATCCACTTTTACTCTTAGGCAAATTTGCAATAAAAATTGAAAAACAGCAAAGAGAAGAAAAGGGCTCCATTGTTTGCACGTATCTAAATTATTACTGAGGTTTTGCAAAAGTAGTTTTTGAAAGACTGCAAATAAAAAATTGCTAACATATTGCAAAGTTTTATGGTGGGACTGCCATGAACTGCTCAACAGAATAACAACAAACTTGCACGATAATGGCTGGGGGGGGGGGGTGGTTATTGATTCCTGAACAGAATGGCAGCCAATCATGAAGAGCTTGTGGTCAGTCCAAGCCAAATTAAACACCTTTTTCATTACCGGATTTCAATAAGTTTTGACATTTTACAATATGAGTTTGCTAACATATTGCAAAGTTTCATGGTGGGACTGCCATAAACTGCTGATCAGAATAACTACATAAACTTGCTTGGTTGTTCATTATCTCATGAGTTTGTAGTTATTTTGACAAGCAGTTCATGGCAGTCACATCATGAAACTTTGCAATAGGTTAGCAATTTTTTATTTGCGGTGTTTCAAAAACTACTATTGCAAAACCTCAATAATAATTTAGATGTGTGCAAACAATGGAGCCCTTTTCTTCTCTTTGTTGTTGCTCAATTATTATCGCAAATTTGCCTAAGAGTAAAAGCCGATCTTTTTTTTCTGATAGAATGACAGTGTTTTACTTTTTTATCGTATAAGTTTAGAATTATAATGAATTTGTTTGATTGATTGCATGCAAAAAGGACTACCAGAAATATTAAGTTTTTCCTTAGAGAAAGGATGGAAGACCATGAATGTATGTGCCTCATCAACTATATCCTTGGCATGTGAAGAATAGCTGTTTAGTGTGATGTTGATCAAACTTTTTAGGCTAGTTCCATGTACCACAAAGCTGCATCTAGGATTTTTGCTTAGGGGGAGCAAGAATTTGCATTTACACGATATCTCAAAAATTCATATTTTCCCCCCAAACAAATCTTCATCTTTAATCTTTCCAAAATTTCTCACTCTTCCAAAATAGTTAATCATCTATTACTTAGCAAAACCTTCCCAAATTTTAGATGGTTTTCAAAAGTCACCCTACTACAGCTTGATCTAGTTCAAAACTCATTGAAGGGCCAACAAAAATAAGCTGACATACATTCAATTTTTTTTCTTTTGATGCAGCAGTAGCATCTTTTGCAGTAGTAAGTTGATTTGTAAGTAGTTGAATACCGGCATTTTAAATTTAGAAGCTGCTATACAACAAATTTTCAGCCAAAATTTCTTTCTTTGTATTATGAAGAAATGCAGTTTGGATTGTAATCTCAAATAACTTTATGCAAGGAAATATCTGCCAAGTTGTCACTTTAAGAATCGTTGACAAGGAAGAAATTTAATAAAAAATTGCTTTTGTATGAAAATGTTCCACAAATAAGTACTTGGCAAATAATTACAAACAAAATACTGGTACTTTTCTGTTTTGTAGTATGGAGCCCTGGACTCAAGATTTTACAGTATTAAGCTCTTAATTTGCCAATGTAAACAGGTGGTAAAAAAAGCAAATGAGTTAAGTAGTTTACATCCCAGAAACTTTTCGAGAAATAAAAACTTATTGTTGTTATATGGAACAATTTGCATATATTCTGCTCATCACAAATTTTTGCTATCCAAGACTTGTTGTTTCTACTAGAATTTTGTAATTGATACAAGCGAATATTTTGAGACAATTTTTATATTTTTAGGTTTGATCCATGAATGCTGTAATAGTTACTGAATTGTATTTTGTTAAAAGTATTGATTACAAGGGCACAATTCGACCTAGTTTAATATTCAAGATTGCATGATGAAAGCAAGACTTAAAGAAAGTCAATCCAGAACAAAAAAAGGCCAACACAAAAAGTATCAGTCTATCCTGCACACATCTAATGATAGCCGTTTAGTCAATTTGAAGTCTAGAAAAATTGTAAAAAGGAATTTGGTGCGATCTATGTGTAAAAATAGACTTGTAACTAATTGTTGTGGAAATACTTGCTTGGAGTGTGTTGGAGTTATTTGAACCCAAATGAGCAAAAGCAATAAAGTTGATGCCACTTTGGATGGTTCTGACACCAAGAGCGATCTGTCTACGACTTTTTCATCAAACAAAAAAGTCAATATGTTGAAGACTATCCTTCGGCAATTGTCAAGTGATATGGGACAAGGGTGTTGCCAGTCATTTTTTAGAACCATTTGCTCCCCTCAACACCAAATTAATGATTGATACATGTTTGAACTGCTGAAGTATGGATTGATCAAAGGTTTCATCTTCAATGATTGGAGTGAAAGGGGGGTTCTCTGAAATCACTAAAATGTTTAAATCGAGAAGTATTTTGGCAACATGAAAAAGTTCAGTAATGCCCTGTAGTGGGTTAAAGCAATGTTCAATGTTTATGGTGGTGAGATTACGAGTTCAAACCCCAAAAAAGCTTTGTTGTGAAGCACTTGAAAAAGGCAATATATGGATATTGTTCTGCTTGATTGCACTACTTTGGAAGAAACCGGTGAAGGTTTAAACCAGGGATACAATTTTTTTGAAATTTAGTAGCGCAGAGAATCCTGGGATTATCCTGGAATCCTGGGATCCTGGAATCCTGGGATCCTGGAATTAGCTATATCCTGGAATTTGTTGGTCGCTCACACATGCATAAACAAGTGTTGCCAGATGGTTGCTGATGCTTCCCAACAAAGCCTCCAAATTTTCCTGAGGCAAAAGTTTCATTGAAGAAGTGATCAACAAGAGATGATCTTTTTTTAGGAGATCAGCATTAAGGTCATGCCCAAACTTACCTAAACCGAGAGGTAGGACAAGCATAGCAATGGTGATTAACCTGCCACAGCTTTTTTTTCGGCAATCAACCTGAAGCACTCACTGACTTTGGTCTTCATATCGTTGCTAAATTTCCTCATCAGGTGCACGTAAACTTTTCTGGTTGTGCACATAAACCTTGTAGCCTCGTGTATAAACCGCAAACTTTGTGGTTGCGCAGCACGTCCATGTTTTTGCACTCCTGTTTTAAACACAAGTTGTTTTTGCATAGTCGACATGGCTTTACCAAGATCAGACAACGAAAACATGAAAAAAACTATGCTGAGCAGAGATCAGCAGTTTACAAGCATAAATGATTCTCATAGCCAGATATACCTAAAATATAAAACAAACTGCATAATAAATGATTTTGAGATAGATTAAGAACTAGTATCCTGAAACAGCTATATCCTGGGATTTGAACCCAGGCTATAGGTAACAACGCTAATAAAATATTATTATGTAAGAGTCAGCACATATTTAACTGTCTGTTATTAATCTATTGACATATGCCTATCACAGTACAGGCAGCCAACTGTGTATTAGATCTGCTAAAACAAAGCTTGAGTCTTACAGATCCTATGCCTATTAATTGCATTAATACATTAACCTAACTTATTCATCTTATGTACTTCACAATTCTAATTCTTTCAAAGAGTATTCATCATCATGATGGATGAGATCCGATTTGCTTACTTCTTTCACCAAGACATTTACCCAGCAGAAGACTATTTAGTGCTTGTTTGTGATCCTTTTTCCTTCTTTGTAATCAAATATCACCTAGTGGATAAAGGTGAATTTTTTTGCCTTGGTCAGTTTTATTCTTTTTTGATAAGGATTACAATAGCAACAATTAAAAGAGGTGGTTTTGCAGCATTTAAGGCGAAAATCAATTTTATTGTTTTTGATGATTCTGAATATGCAACCATTTCCCAATCGGGCAACAACTCTTTCCTGATCAGACAACAGTTTCCTGACCAGGAAACGATTTCCCAATCAAAACAGTGGTTCCTACTGTCCAGTGCACACTGCTTTTGTCTAAATGCTCTGCCAGTAAAGATTCCAACTTATAACCATTGTCTTTTAAGGCAGCTTGACTATTCAGTACTCCACAGCTTCATTGCTAGATTTGTAGAAAATATGTCTATTTTAAAGACACATTAATGGTAATGGCAAAATACCCTCCAAGCGAAAATACAATTGATGGCAAAATAGTGACTTTTTTTTATTAATTTATTAGTGAGAGAGAGAGAGTTTATTTATTGTTGCTTTTGTGCACTGACACAATAATCACAGTGATTATGCAAATGAAAAAAAAGACTTGTTGCAACAGCTGGGGAGCATTAAGGAATCTTTTAGTTATCGAGTCGAGATCCTTCCTGATCTCAACCTATTCAGATATTAGCAAGAACCATTAAGTGACACTGTTTTAATTTAGTATATTGTCTAAATAAGTCTAAAGTTTAACTTTTTAAGAAATAGTGAAGAAAAAAAAATGAAAAACAATAACAAAAATGTTTTTTTACACTATCCAATATGTTTGCAAGAGCTAATATTTTTCTAGCAATTTTACTTTATATACTTTTTTAAAGAAAACCCAATGTTTGCTCTTTACTTCTGAGTCGAGTTCAGTTCCATAGCTTTGAACCTCTGTGAGAGAATTTGACAAACCTTTTGACAAAATAATTATTTGGAGGTGATAGCTGTCGAATTTATCAACTTCGTTTTATGTTGGTGAATAGTGTTTATTTTATGAAAAGAGTGATAAAAGTTTATATGCAGTTGGTAATGATGGAGTCAATACATAAATTTTGCTAACTCATAAGTTGATATATATCTTCTACTTTTAATGCTTGAAGTTCTTCATACAATTGTGAAATAAGCATATATAAGTTACAAAACAACATTATTCTCAAAATTTTATTAAGCCTAACCCCAATTATTTCTTTTAACCCTTTAAGGATCATAAGATTCTAATTGATAAAATTTGAAACAATTCCATAGTTGTTGGTAACAAAGGGAAAATAATAGATTTTAGAAAAGTGGTTATTACATCATAATCGCATAACAATTAACAATCATGGGACATATATGTTCCAGTATCCGTCAAAGGATTAAATTTTATTTGCTGTTGCCCATGCAGTAATTTCATTATGAATTCTGTAGACAAAACGATAGTAAAGCCTGCAAAGATTTCCCTTGAAACAAAATTGTGCTATCTGTAAAAGAGCGCTGTGCATCTGGCAGCCTGTATAGACAAATAATTTGTTTGTGACATCTGTTTGAGATTATTGTCAATAAATAATCCAAGGTATTTGACAGTGTGTGCTCTATTGGTAGTAATATTGTTAAGAGCTATACCAAAGTTACACCGACAAGTTTTAAGGGGTTGCTTGTTTAATATCATGTAATTAGTTTTTTAAAGATTGTTTAGAAACTTGTGGTATTTTGAGTTGATTGCAACTATAGTTGAAGCATGTTTTCAAGCCAAACAGGTTTTCACAGAGCAGATCATTTTTAAAAATTAAATTTATAATGCAGAAGTAAATTAATTTTTATAAAATTGTGATAAAAATGGAGATGGGGCAATAATTGGAAGCTTCTTTATGATTACCTTTTTTAAAAATTGGAATGACTTTGGTGATTTTCAAGCAGTTTGGGTAAACACCATTACCAAAGCAGTTCTTTATCAATTTACAAAGAAATAGAGATATTATTGCTATACTAATTTTTTAAATTTAGTTTTGGCATCTACGAGGGGTGTATGAAAAGTTTTAAGCATCAGAAAAACTAAAAGGGATTAGAGATTTATAATTATTTATTTTTCAACATAGTCTCCTTCAAGGGCTGAACACTTGCTCCAATGGTGCTGAAGCGCTTTTATCCCAGTGTAGAAGAACTGTTTTGTTTGAGACTCAAGAAACTTCTCAACTGCAGCTATGATGTCATCATCGCTGGCAAAATGGCGACCAGCCCTGGCCTTTTTCATTGGTGGGAAAAGATGAAAGTCGGAGGGGGCCAGATCTGCAAATAAGGTGGATGAGGGACAAGTTCAAATCCACAATCGTGAATTGTTGCCATTGCAACCACAGAGGTTTGAGCTGGTGCATTGTCTTGGTGGAAGAGGATTCCTCTTGTGAGCTTTCCTGGCCTTTTTTGATTGCTTCCCTGAGACGCTTCAGTTGTCCAGAGTAATGCTGTCCAGTCACTGTGTGGCCCTTCTGAAGGTATTCAATCAGCATGACACCCTGGTAGGTAATCCCAGAAAACAGAGGCCATGAACTTGCCAGCGGAAAAAATGACCTGGGCTTTTTTGGGGGCCAGAGATGATGTGTGCTTCCTCTGCTTTGATTGTTCTTTGGTTTCGGGTTGGTAGTGATGAACCGAGGTTTCATCCATGGTAATGAATTGAGCAAGGAAATTGTCTTCATCAGCTTCAAACAGTACAAGATTGCCTATGGATACAGTGCACCTGGTGCTCTTTTGTTTAGGTGTCACAAGACGAGGGACCCATGTTGCAAAAACCTTTGATAATCCAAGTTCTTTGGTCAAAATTTTATCTGCTCGCTCAATAAATATCCTAAGTCTTTCTGCTACTTGACGACATGATATGCGACGATCTTCAGAGCAAGGTCAATGTTCTTGGTTGTTGCTGTTGTGGGTCATCTTGATCTTGGGTCATTTTCAACTCTGACTCTGGCACGCTGGAATTCTCTAATCCAATGTGTGACTGTCGCATATGAAGGAGCACTCTCTGCTAATGTTTCCAACATGTCATCACGAATTTCTGAAGCAGTCACGCCTTTCAAATGCAGGTATCTAATGATTGCGCAAATTTCTGTTTTCTTCATTTTTCACTGAATCCTTAACTTTAGTTTATTTAAAAATCTGCAAAAAATACAATTAACATGTTAGAATCACAAAATTTGGCAAGAATACTTGCAAAAAGTTTTAATTTCAAAAAATCAAAAGTTTGACTATGCATCAATGATTCTTATACATGATGCTTAAAACTTCTCATGCACCCCTCGTCTATACCTGGTGGCTTTTTAAATCTTTAGACAAGTTGACAATATTAGTTTTAGATATGTTGGACAATATTAGATACGTTGGAGTTAAGAAAAAAGAATCTATTATGCCCATTGGTGCTGTTGCATTTATATCATTTGCATCAACTTTGAGAGTGGTCTCAGCCATTTTTTTCTCATGTTGGCAAAGTACAGGGTGTGTAAAAAGTAGCTTGGGGATTTCTATAGTTTATAATTTTTTTACTTTGCCATGTATGGACTAATGAAACGTTTAATATTACTCTTTGATTATTAGAATTTACGTAAATAAGCAAACTAAAAGAGAAAATGAACACATTTTTATAATCATTCACTTTTATTTAAAAAGGTTGTTGAAAAGTTCAATATTTTTTGACCAAACTACTGCCATTTTTTACGCAAGTGTGCAGTCGGCGATGAAAACATTGAAGTATGTTTTGACACATATCGGTGGTGATTTTATGTGCTTCTTCAGTGATGAAGTTCATTAAGTCATCGATTGTCGCAGGTTTCCTTTTGTAAATGGCATTTTTCAAATGACCCCAAGCAAAAAAATCAAAGGGTGTGAGGTCTGGAGACCTTGCTGCCCAGACAAGAGGACCACAGCGTCCTAACCATCTTCCAGTAAACGTCTTATCCAAAAATTCTCGTACTTTTTGATGGTAGTGCACTGGTGCTCCATCTTGTTGAAAAATGACATTACTGAAAACGTTTCTTGTCAACTGAGAAATGAAGCACTTTTCCAACATATCGAGATAAAGTTTGCCGTTAATGTTGCCTGGTAAGAAAAATGGGCCATAAATGCGTGTGAAAGATGAACCCATCCATATGTTCACTTTAGGGCTTGAATGGGTTTTTGGAATTGCTTTCATGGAAGTTTCTCTGGCCCAAATCCTGCAATTATGGCGATTTACCATACCATTCAAGAAAAAAGTGCATTTGTCCGAAAAAATCAAGCAATCAAGAAAGTTTTCATCAGCATCGATTTTCTCTAGGAGAGTTTCACACATTGCCATTGTCCATCCTAAATCTTCGTCATGCAGAAGTTGTGTCATTTGGATTTTATTGGAAAACAAATTAAGTTTTTGTCTCGCAATGTTGTGGACCATTTTAAAACTGCAACCAACTTCTTTTGCAACAAATCACAGAGAAGTCTTAGGCTCATTTTCAAAGAAATTTGAAATTTCCTCAACCTTTTCATCTTCCAACGCGGGCCTTCCTGATTTTGGTCGATTGTGGACAGAACCGGTTTCTTTAAATTTTTTAAATGTATTGTGAATGGTATTCTCACTTGGAACCTTCACTCCTCTCCTCTGCAAAGCTCGATGGACGGCTGCTGTTGACTCTAATTTCGCCATCAAAATCACAATCTCAATTCTTTCTTTGGTAGATAGCATGATGAAAGGTTAAAAAATGAAAATGTTTGAAATGTCATGAAAACAGCTATTAAAACAAAAAAATTTTTTGAATGATTAAAACAAAAATTTGAAGAATTGATCTCTTAAGTAAAAAAAGTTTCTATATAATTAGACACACACTGATGGTTTTAATGAATTTTAAAACCCCCAAGTCACTTTTTACACACTCTGTATGCATTGAGATTTTCAGAAATAGCATCAGGATTAAGTTATCATGTTTCCTGTTTTAGTGTGGAGTTGGTTTATCTCTATTTGTTTAGAAGGTTTTAAGTTTACTAGCTCATTCACTATTTTCCATAACTTACTGCTATCACTTTTGTTCTCAATTATTAAATCATTGTAGTATTTTTATTTCACTTTGTCAGTCATTCGATTTAAAACAGTACAATATGTTTTACAGTTCTTGTATTTTGTTTCTTCATATGTTTTACAAATTGATTTGTACATCTTCTGTTTGGTTTTAATTGAACAGAGAAGACTCCAGGGTAACCATGGTTTAGTCTTAATTTTCTTTCTTTCCTGGTAGGTAATTTGCACAGGGTGTGTTTATTTACCACATTTGTAAAAGAGTTTAATAAATTGTTCAAACTGATCATGGATTGTAGAGTCAAATAAAGATAAAGGTGCATTTAAAGTATGATTTAAGTCTTTGATAAAATGTTCAGCTTTTAAATTTTTCATATCTCATTTCCAGGTTTGATGAGCATTATTTTTGAAATGCTTTACATTATGAATTAAAGCGAAAACAGGTTAGTGGTCAGAAATGTCACTCTAATTGCTATGCCTGGCATAAGCTGATTATTTAAGTCGTAAGAATAGATATGGTCCAACAATGACTTTGAATTTTTGCACACTCTCGTTCGTTGATTTATTAGACACTTTACCACACTGCATATTAAATCATCTGCATATGTTGTGATATGATTGTTAGATTTTATTTTAGTTGGGTCAATGTTAAGCTCTCCTAACACATAGAGTTTAGACCTTCAGAATTAAGCTCATGAAAGTCGTTTGTCAATGCTCTGGAAAATGGATCAATGTGCTGCACTGTTTGGACAGGAAGACAGTAGACAATGTCTAGTTGTTTTTTTTTATTAGTTTCTATTTCTATCCATAATTTTTCAACCAAAGGCAAGTTAATGCTAATATTAGGTTTCATATCAAAAGAAATTGAAATTTTAGCATCAATTCCCACACTTGAAGTGTTTGACTATTACAGTGAATAAATTGATAATCATCTAGATCAGAGGTGATGAACATGAGGCCCGCAAAAGAATTTCGTGCAGCCCGCAAAGCATTCAGGCAAGACCAGCAGTCTTGAACTTTCTTTGACCCGCTTCTAATCTTTGTGATGCGATATCAAAAGCTAATAGCCCAATTGAGTTACGTGCATATTACGCAGGAATCATACAAACGCAGTACAGCCCTTTCATCTAATTCAGGATTCAGCTCTGCATCCATTGTTGTGTAATAAGAATTTAACCGAGCCTGTTGCTGCTTCAGTACAATGCAGTGGTAACTATTTGAGTGTGAGCTTAGCTTGCCTTATAGTAGTGAGTATGTCAGCTTGCAGAAATGAATGAGTGAGTTTGCAGTACTGGTAGCAGTAACAATTTGAGTGTGAGCTTAGCTTGCTTTACAGTGGTGAATATGTAAGCTTGCAGAAATGAATAAATGAGTTTGTAGTAATATGTGTTATGCAAAATTTTACAGCATTTCTGAGTTGTTATTTGTTATTCTGTTTTCCTTTAACCAAAATTAGCCTTATCTTTTAATGTCTTCAGCAAAGAAAAGAAGGATTGTTGATGAAAGAAGGGTATTTTAAAAAGAATGGACTGATATTTTTTCTTTATCGAGGAAAGAGAAAAACCGTTTTGATTGAAGTGCAAAGGTTGCTAGCTGTTATGAAAAAAGAAAATTTAAAACGTCGCTATGAGACCAACCATTTTGAGTTAAAAAAGTTGGATGGGGAGCTCAGAAAAATGAAGATGGAAGAATTTAAGAAAAATTTGTACGTGCAACAAAGTGTCATGACTTCCTTTTGCAGTACAAATGACAATGTGCTCACAGTGAGCTATGAAGTATCGGAATTGATTGCTAAAAAGCTTAAGCAGCATGACAATGGGGCATGAGCCAAGGAACTACTTGTATAAGCAGATGAAAAGTTGGCTCCAAAGTCAGTTCATTTGTACCAGAAGCTGAGTTTGTCCAGGCCCACTGTTTGTGAATGCATAAAAGAAATGGGTCAAGATATTGAAGATAATCTCAAAAAAAGAGCTGAGAAATTCGTAAACTTCTCCCTCTGTCTCAATGAAACAACAGACATCAAGAATACCGTGCAGCTGGCAATATTTTTTCGAGGGGTTACATCAGATTTTTAAATTGATGAGAACTTGTTGTCTCTGGAATCAATGCATGAATCTACTCGCAGAGAGGACCGGCTTCAAAAGCTCCTTCAAGCCCTAGGCAAGTTCGATCTGCTGTTGGATAAGCTGTGTGGTGTTGCTATTGATGGCGCACCAACTATGGTTGGGAAACATAAAGGTGTGGTATCACTGTTAAAGAAGGAAATGAATGCAAGAGGAATTAGACATGATAGATTGGTATCTTTTTACGGTATTGTTCACCAACAAAGCCTTTGTGCAAAATCTGTGAAGTTTGATCATGTGGTATCGGTGGTTACAGACTGTATTAACTTTATTAAAAATAGAGACCTAAACAACCACATATTTAAGCAAGTTCTCAAAGACTTTGATGCTGATTATGATGATCTTCTATATTTCTGTGCTGTTTGTTGGACGAGTTGTGGGAATATGCTTGGGCGCTTTCATTCTCTTTTACCAGAAATTATTGAGTTTAGAAATTTGAAGAAATGTCCTTTGACTGAGCTGGAGGATGAAAACTGGTTGTGCGACCTAGGATATATGGTAGATATCACAAAGCATTTAAACGACTTGAACGTGCAACTTCAAGGACCAGATGAACTACTGCACACGATGTTTTCCAAGATCAAATTTTTCACTTCAATGCTGAACCTCTGGGAAAATCAGTTGAAAGAAAACGATTGCACACATTTTCCCATGTTGAAAAAATACCATCCAACTTCATGTGCTCAATATGCTTTGGAATGTTCCAGTCTCTTGGAAAGGTTTAATGCCAGATTTCAGGATATCAACAGCAAGCAGGTGGAGCTTGATATTTTTTCTATACCCTTCAATGTTACCCCTGCTTCTGCACCCTCTGAGCTCAAACTCATAAAACTACAAAGTGATGACATGCTGAAAGTGATGTATCTGAACAAGCCGTTGCATGAATTTTATCGTGTTCATGTATCAAAGGAAGAGTTTCCAAACTTGAGAGCTAGCGCTCTCAAATGGTCATCTCTTTTTGGAAGCACATATCTATGCAAACAATTTTTTTCTAAAATGAACATCACGAAAAGTCGTTACAGGTCAAGGCTAACAGACAAAAATCTTAGCATGCAGTTGAGAGTTGCCACATCGTCGGTTTGTCCTGATATTAAGCGTTTAGTAAAACAAAAAAGTTTCCAAATTTCTCACTGAGTAAAAAACTCCATTGAATGTTTCTTTCTTATTTTTTATTATTTCATTCTTTAATATTGCGTTAAATAACTTTAGCTGTATGGTTGGCATGAGTTTTTATTACTTTTGTTAGTTGTTCGTTTCTGTTAATGAATAATTTTTTCGTTTTGAACAGGTTTCACAGTATGACTAAAAAGTTGTGCGGCTTGCTTACTCAGCGGTAACTGACAAAGTGACCAGCGATTGCAAATAGGTTTGTCACCCCTGATCTAAATCAATATTACTGTGAATCATATTTTTTTAAAGTTTGGTCCCAGATACTGCTAGTACATCAGGTTTATGTTTTTAATCAGTAAGGTAGTGTGATATTTTGTCAATATTTTTTTGTACGCTTTTTACATTAAAGTAAATCATAAACAAGTGACTAGATTTATTTTTTAAACAAAGCAAATTATTAATTGACATAGGATCATAATAATAATCAATTAGCATACAAAATAAATCATTGTAATCTAGCTCTATATCAGGAAAATTATTTGATAAGTTTGTGTTTTTAGTTTGCATTAACGACAACATTCAAAGGCTATTTTGCCATCGCCATTAATGTGTTTTCAAATAGACATAGTTTCTACAACTCTGGTAGTGATGCTGTGTTGTAGTGGATAGTGCAGTTGCCTTGAACTGCAATGGTTACAGGTTGGAATCTTGACTGGCAAGGCATTTAGACAAAAGCAGTGTGCATTGGAGAGATGGCATGGTATGCAAATCTACAAGGTAGTGCTCAGTGTGAGGGAGTGTCCAACGTGGGAGAGTACACAGTAGTGGTGCTAATTTGTTTTAATTTCTAATTGAAATTGACCAATCAAAAACTACCAAAGTCACATATTTAATCTGTCATTAAAATAGACCAGTCACAAATGTCTGATGGCAATACAGCCTCCAAGGATAAAATGCCATTGACAGCAAAAGAGCCACTACCTAAAAAAAATTGCACACCCAGTTTACACCCCTGAGACATTCACATACCAGGCCCTCTCCAATGTATGCTGCCTTTGTCTAAGTACCCTGTCAGCAAAGATTCCAACTGTAACCATTGCATTTCAAGGCAGCTGCACTATCCAGTGCACTACAGCTTGTAGCAATGGGTATTTGAACACACGTGAATGATGACAGCAAAATGGCCTAAAAGTAAAATGCCATTGATGGCATTTTTTGACGTTTTTTTGCAAATTGTGAATAACAGACTGGTGTATTGTAGTAGGTATTCAGTTTTTTATCTGGCGTTATCCACTTAGCAGAGATGGCCGGATTCACCTTATTCCTTCTGCAATTGCTTGCACTCTGTCTCTCTACTTTACTTGATTCAGGGCATCTTCCTTCTTCAAACCATTCTTCTCTTGCTCTTCCTCCACTTGCTTCCAGGTCTTTTTCAGTCGTCCTTACTTTCTCTTGACTCTCACTTCAAGATCCAGAGCAACCCTTAAAACACTATTGTCATCCCTCCTTAGCACAAGTCCATACCATCTGACTCCATTTACTGTTGCTAACCGATCTATAGTTTCTCTTAACCCCAGTATGTCCATCTGTTCTTCAGTGGTCTTTCCGTCAACAACTTTCTTACTACACATGGCTTTTGCCATAGCTCTCTATGTTCTCCTTAAAATTGCTTTTTCATTCTATTTTAAACACCATACCTTGCTTTCATACAGTATTGCTGATTTTATGCAACAATGATAAACTTTACCTTTCATCCTCAGAGGAAACCTATTTTCAAGCAATAACTATACACATTTCTTGAATCTTACCCAACTGATTCTTACTCTTGCTGTAACTGCCGCTTTACAACCACCACTGGAATTTAGTCTGTCTCCCAAATGTTGAAAAAGGGTCTGCTATTAACAAACAGTAATAAAGTCAGCTTAGACATTTATTTGCCATAAGAAAAATTAATTTCGCTAATGCATCCTCAGTTTCTGCAAAAAAATAATAAAAATTGCACAATAAAAAATTTAAATATTTTCAAACAAACTAATGGTAAACCAGAGAAAAGGCTGTACTAAGATAATAAAATCTTCAAAACTTAACAAGAAGCAAAAATATTTATCTGCACAGGGTCTACAATAACAATAAACATCTATCAAAACTACAGGCCATAAAACTAGCTCCGACTCCTTTCAAAATACATTCAAACTAATATGATAGGTTAAGTTATATAGAAATAGATGTGAGATGAAAGAGACGTCTAATTACTAAATAAACAAAGGGCAGTATATCATAATAATGAGTGAAGGGTCATAACCTATAGAAGCAGTGACGTAGGTGATAGATAACACACTGAGATGTGAGAGGAAATAAAACTAAAACAGTATTTCAAAAACAAAAAATAGTTGCAAAGTCATTTAATTGAGGGCAAGAGCATTTTAATTATGTTAATAGTGGCATTTAATTTGTCTAGCCACATGTCTTCGTAAATAGATAAAGATGTTTGGGCGGTTGATCTACAAACATTACAAAAAAACAATCGGCAATATCTGGTTTTGTCTGTAATGTGAGTCGATGGAAAGTGTGGTAATGATGTAATAAATTTATTAAGTTGTGAAGATTTTATTATCTTAGTACAGCCTTTTCTCTGGTTTATTATTAGTTTGTTTGAAAATATTTAAATTTTCTTTTTGTGCGATTTTTATTATTTTTTTGCAGAAACTGAGGATGCATTAGCGAAATTAATTTTTCTTATGGCAAATAAATGTTTAAGTTGACTTTATTACTGTTTGTTAATAGCAGACCCTTTTTCAACATTTGCTGATATGGAGTAAAGTCGCTTGGATAGACTATCCTGCTAAGGTTTGATTACTGTTTTCGAATTTTAATTGTTATTGTCTGTCTCCAAAATAACAAAATCCATTCACTGTCCCCACTTCATCACTCAACTTCTCAATTGAATCCACCATTCCTTCCATAATTCCTTTACATTTTGACCAAACAAAATGCGTGGCCAACCTAGTAATAAATCTCTTTATTTTTGCATCATCTGCCATATGCTTGTTAATGATAATTTAGGTTTTATGCATGTGTTAACAAACCTTGGAAAATCTTGGAATTTTACAACTTTGAAGCTTGGAAATTCATAAAACCAAAAGTGGCAGCTTTGGCTGAGCTACCCAAAATAGTGTGAAATTGTAAAGATTCCAATCAAAATATTTTGGTTCAAAAAAGTTTAGTTGATAAATTCTGTTGCTGTCTTTTCCAAATTTTTATTGGAAAGGATTATTGGTAGATTGGCACAAAAATTTGGAGAAGACAGCAACAGGATATTAAGGCACAGCCAACAAGCTGTCAAAATTAATGCTCTGGGCATACCATTTTACCTTTGCACAGTGTATTCTGTAGTGCAGTGCTCTCATTTAGTTTTTAACAGCTTGTTGGCTGTGCCTTAATATTCCTCTTTTAGTGCCATTAGTTTGTGAATGTCTGCATTTTGATCTCGCATTGCTTTGGTTGTAAACTATGTCAGTCCATGAGCAGGTCTGCTGGTACATTGAGGATGTTTTGAAGGGCATTGCTTTTTTAGACTATTGACTGCCAGTTTTTGTGCATTTTAGTGGTATATTTTAATCTTAAGCCTGCCACCAAGCAGGTCCAAATAATTTTATAAGTGAGTTCTTTTTATGCAAGTTGACTGTGATTGGTTAATATAAAGATATTATTGTCTATTGGTGCATTTTTTGATTTTCAAGCACTGACAAGTTTTAACCAACAGCTTTAGTACATTTTGTTAGAGATTTTACTCTTTCTAAGATTTTTGAGAGCACTTTTTGTAGACATTGTTAGTTATTTTAGCTCAGAGTACTTCACTTGCTGATTTACAATTCAGTTAGCTTACAGTTTTTGTCAAAGTTTTCCAGTTTTATGTTTTTTTCTTTTTGACAACCATAGTGCCAGCTTCTCACATCTGGCATAGAAAAGCTGCCAACATAAACTGCAGCTATTCAGCAGCCAAAATTAAGGAAGAATCTAAAACACAAAAATCTGAGTAAAATCTTCCATGGAATTGGATTCTATTCAAAGAGAAATCCCCAGCATGGATCAGTGTTTATGGTTGGCGTTAGGATTACAAGTTTCACATACTTTTTGAAAAATAATTTTGTTATTGAGTGTATTCAGATATATTTCACCATGCATGGTTGGCATGCTGCTAATATTCTATACAAAACAGCCGTGAAATTCCCAACTAAAGAACATGCTGACATGTTGTGTTGGGTACTTGTAGAGACAGTGAAGGCTACAAGATTGAAAAAACTACCAAACAAAAAACGTTTTTTGGAAATCATTATTTGAATACCTGATTTCTGGTCTATATTTGCTTTTTCTATGGTTTTGTGTGGTGCTGATGTATATATTTTTATGTGTTGAAATTACTGGTAGGTATTAATTGCAGTGAAATTAAAGATGTACTATTTTAAAGTCATTCGAGGTATTTTTTGTAAAAAAAAGTTAAGTGAAGTCTTAAAATCTGATAAGAATAGTAATTCAAATTGATATCCTTTGATTGGTAAATTTTAGGAAGCATCATATTTTTATAAAAAATCGTTCAAATAGCAGACAACTGACTTGAAACTGTCATGTAGCTGGCTCAAAGTTTATTCTGAGCATTGTGCTATGTTTTGGGAAAGGAAGCCATTTACAATACTTACCAGCACTGTAGACACTGAGCCAGTTGACAGGTAAAAACATAGTCTATCGCACAGAATAGGCTAAAATGTTGTTATAAGTTTTTGATTTTAAATCTTTTAACATGAAAATTATACTACTTTCAACGTAATGAACACATTCTCCCAGTTACACTACTCTTGGCTGCTTGGAAATTAACTGCTACAGTGATTTCTCACCTATGGCATTAGCTCTGTTCCAAGACTTCAGCAATAAGTGAATATCCACAACATAGAAAACAATTTTGCTTGCATGAAAATTTACTGCTACAATCATTTCCCATCTATTGCAATAGTTGTGTTCCAAGACCCCAGCAATAAGTGAAAATCCATGACATAAAAAACAGTTTTGGCTGCATGAAAATTTACTGCTATAGTGATCCCTCACCTATTGTGAAAGTTTTGTTCAAAGACCCCAGCAATAAGTGAAAATCTGCACCAATCAACAGCCGCCTCAACGTGGTGGTGCGGTCCCCGGCCCCGTTTGGGTTGGGTCGAAATGGCTGTTGGCCTTCCCGAGGGTCCCAGTTACCCCGGGCACTCCCCATTCATTTTTTTGCTATGCTGCCCCCTGAACGACCGCAGAAGGGCAGCACACAGCATCTTTAAAATCGGTCGCCTGTTCTTACTTTTTCTTCTCTTCTGCCCTACTCTTGCCCTCCTTCGTCTCCTCATTCTTCTTCTTCTCCTGATGAGCGGTAACGTTCATCCTAACCCTGGCCCCATCTTTCCTTGCTCTGTGTGCGCTGGAAATGTGACCTGGCGGGGCAAGTCAGTGCAATGCTGCGCTTGCTCCAAATGGGTCCATCTAAGGTGCTCACAACTTTCTTTATCTAACTTCAGAGCTCTTGGCAGCTCTCACTCTTGGAGCTGCCCCCCCTGCCGTAACACTGTGACTCCCCCCTCCTCAGACTCCTCCGGCACGTATACCTCCACTGTGGAATCTGGCCCCCCTCTGCTAATGCTGCACTCTTGCCCCACCCTCGTCTCCAAACTTCTTATCCCCCATCTGCCCATCTTATATCTCCTTCCCCTGCCCTTCCACCACCGTCCCTTGCTCCTGGCTATACTTCTGCACCTCCTGCCTCCTCTCCTCCCCCTGACTCTCTCAGGGTTCTTCAATGGAATGCTGGAGGTCTTCGAGCCAGGAGCACTGAACTACTTCACTTTCTTTCATCCCATCCTGTCGACCTTATCTGCATTCAGGAATCCAATCTTAACTCATCTTCCTCTTTCCGGATTCCTGGGTTCTCTGTTCTGCGTTCTGATCGTACTCACTCCCAGTCTGGCATTCTCTCTTCTGATGCCTCGCATGCCAGTGGCGGCGTTGTCATTTTCATCAAACAGGGCCTATCCTTTTCTGAACTTTCTACCACCTCTCTTTCTTCGCTCGATCCCTACTCTGATTATGTAGGGGTCAACATCTCTCTAAACAAATCCTCCTCGGTGTCATTTCTTAATGTGTATGCCCCCCCTATTCGCTCCTCCCCAACGGATGGCAGAACCGATTCCTTCTCTCCCTCAATTCTTCCCTCCTCCAGAAATCTCTTCATTCTGGGGAACTTCAATTGCCATCACCCGCTTTGGGACTCAAGAGGTACTTCCGACCCCCGTGGGGAGGAAGTATTCGACTGGGTCATCTCCTCAGACCTCCTCCCCCTCAATGACCCTGACACACCCACCCTTCTCCATCGCTCCTCCGGCAGTCGCTCCTCTCCTGACATCTCCTTTGCTCCTTCTACTCTTGTTTTTTCTTGCTCCTGGGAGGTGCTTCAGGACCTGGGTTCTGACCACCTACCAATTCTTCTATCTATCCCTCTCTCTCCGGTCTTTCACCCCAACGAGCGCCCCCCTTCCTTCAATTTTCAGAAAGCTCGCTGGGATGACTTTGCCTCCTACTTTGACTCTCACTGTCCTACTGCAGAGGAATACTCGTCTCTTTCTCTTTCCTCTGCAGCTGCTCTCTTTACCTCTCTGGCAATGAATGTGGCCAAATCTTCCATTCCTTTCGGCCGCATCAAACGCCCTCCTAAAGCCTGGTGGTCTGGTGAGGTGGAAGAAGCGGTTGGTGAAAGACGCAAGGCTTTCGCTACTGCTCACAGAAGTGATTAAGATCGCCAGGCTTACATCTCCGCTTCTCGACGTGCCTCGTCGGTCATTGCCAAGGCCAAGGCTGAGGCATGGCAGACGACCTGCTCTTCTCTTTCACCTAAATCTAATCCTAAATCTGTGCACTCTCTTCTTCGCTCTATTGCTGGCTCTCCTTCCTTGTCTTCTTCCTCTCCTAACTTTCCTAACTGTTCCTCTCCCAGGGAATCGGCTTCGGTCTATGCCGCTTACCTGTGGTCTCACTTTTCCGTGTCTCAGCCAAAGGCCCTGCGCAGCAGAGCCAGAGGCTACCTCACTGAGCTCCGCCGAGCTACGTGCTCTGTGGAGTCTCACTCGTCCTTTTGCTCTCCCTTCTCTCCCGCTGAATTTCTTGTGGCTGCCTCCAACCTCTCCTCATCCACTGCCACTGGCCCAGACAAAGTTGCCTATCCCATGCTAAAGCATCTTCCTCGCTCTGGCATGGATTTACTTCTTCACATCTTCAATCTTTCTTGGTCTTCACATTCCTTTCCTTCCATCTGGAACACATCTTCTATTATTCCCATACATAAGATGGGAAAACTTCTCGACTCTCCTGCTTCCTTCCAACCTATCTCTCTCACCTCCTGCGTATCAAAGCTTTTTGAACGCATCATACTATCCCGTCTTCTCTTCTTTCTGGAATCTAATTCCATTCTATTTCCCCGCCATGCCGGTTTCCGCCCTGGACGGTCTACACTTGATCAAATTCTGTACCTTTCTCAGTCCATTTCGGATGGGTTTAACAAACCCAGGCCGGGCTCTCGGACGATCCTGTCTACTATCGATTTCTCTAAAGGTTTTGACTCTGTCTGGCACCCCGCCCTTTTCCACAAACTTATTTCGGCTGGCCTCCCTCCTTGCTT
This sequence comes from Trididemnum clinides, assembly GCA_963675345.1. Lineage (NCBI taxonomy): Eukaryota > Metazoa > Chordata > Ascidiacea > Aplousobranchia > Didemnidae > Trididemnum > Trididemnum clinides. The sequence goes on along the minus strand of OY776305.1, from coordinate 84,173 downwards.
TGCTCGTTGGACTCAATCTTTTCTTTCTGACAGGCGCGCTTCTGTGGTTTTTCAAAATCACAAAAGCCGTTCCTTTCGAGTCCGTCGAGGTGTTCCGCAAGGATCCGTTCTTGGTTCTGTACTTTTCTCCCTCTTCATCAATGATCTTCCGGCTTCTCTGCCTTCTTCCGTCAGCTGCTCTCTTTACGCTGACGATCTGGCCATTTGGTCCTCCTCCCCCTCGATCCCCACTGCGGTGGAGGCCACACAAGGAGCTCTGTTTCGATTGGAGCGCTGGTCTGAGTACTGGTGTCTTCCTCTCAATCCGAGCAAATGTGAGGCCTCCTTCTTTTCAGTGGATCCCCACCAGGCTAACCTCCAGCCCAACCTCCTCCTACTCGGCTCCCGCCTCCGTTTTAATCCCACTTCAACTTTTCTTGGGGTCACCTTCGACCGCACTCTTTCCTTTTCTAGGCATGTATCTTCGCTGAAGGCCAAATTTTTCCTTCGTCTCAAGGCCTTACGCTGTATCTCTGCTTCCTCATGGGGCCCCTCTAAGAAATCCCTCTCTGTTCTGTATAAATCTTTTCTTCGGTCCCTTCTCACTTATGCTTCACCCGGATGGTTTCCTTTCCTAAGCGCTACCAATATCACCAAATTGGAACGCCTCCACCGAGCGGCCAGTCGCGCCATCACCGGCTGCCTCTCGTCGTCCCCTATCCCTCTACTACTCACCGAGGCTTCTCTACCTCCCCTAGGAGTCACTCTGACTCACTTCACTCTTTTTTCTCATGAGCGGGCTCTTCGTCTCCCAACCTCGTTTCCCATCTCAGGTTTGGCCAGACTAGGAGTGAAACCAAGACTCTGCAGATCGTCCTGGAGAGCTTTTGCGTCCACTCACCCGCTCATGCTTTCTTCTACTTGTCCTATGGAGGCTCTTCTTGCTTGCCCTCCCTGTCCTCCTTGGAATCTTCCTTTGTTCACAGTCGAGTTCACCCTTTCCTCTCCATGCTCTCGCTCTGATCCCCCTCACTCCCGCCAAGGTGCGGCTCTCGCCCATCTTGACTCTCTTCCTCCTCATGATCTGGTACTCTGGACAGACGGCTCTGTTCCTTTTCCTTTTGGCAAGGGCGGCTCCAGCGTTCTTGCCAACTGCTCTCTCTGTGGCACTGAGACCACTCTTTCCTTTTCGGCAGGCCCAGTTTGTTCCAGTTTTTCCGCTGAAGCCTGCGCCATTCTGCACGCTCTTTGCTGGTCTCGGCAACACCATAAAGTCTGCCATTTTTCTTCTCTTCTTCTCCTGTCTGACTCTCATTCTGTCCTCGCCACCCTGTCTTCTCCTCCACCTTTCCTGTTATCTCAAACTCTGTGGCAGATCTGGCAGGAACTGTCCTTTTTCTCCTCCTGTTCTATCAGGCTACAATGGGTCCCCAGACACTCGTTTCTCCCGGGGAACGACACAGCTGATGAGCTTGCCAGACTGGGAGTGCTGCTTGCGCCCTCCGCAATCCCTTGTAGTCTCTCTCCTCTTATCTCTCGTATCCACTCTCGTCTTATCTCGGACTAGAGGCGTACTGTCTCTTCAAAGTATTTTGACACACAGGTTCCCTCAATTTCTACTGAGGAACTTGTGCTCCCTCGTCATGCTCGCTGTGTTCTCTCTCGTCTTCGCTGCAATGGACACAGCCTTCTTTTAGGTTCCTATCTCTCCAGGATTGGCAGAATCGAGAATCCTTCTTGCAGCGCCTGTGGACACTCGTCCCAGGACATCTCTCATCTCATTCTGCACTGTCCAGCTACGGACTCTTTGCGCCGCTCACTCTTTGGCGACTCTTTGTCTCTTTATGACCTCTGGTCCAGACCCTGGGGAGTTGCCCGGCTTCTGGGGCTCCATGGTCTTCCGCCATGCCCCGATCCCTCGGAAGGGGTCGGGTAAACAACAACAACAACATAAGTGAAAATCCAGGACATAGAAAACAGGTTTGGCTGCATGAAAATTTACTGCTACAGTGATTCTTCACCTATTGCCATAGTTCTGTCTCAAAACCCCAGCAGTAAGTGAAAATCCATGACATAGAAAACAGGTTTGGCTGCATGGAAATTTACTGCTATAGTGATCCTTCACCTATTGCGATAGTTCTGTTCCAAGACCCCAGCAATAGGTGAAAATCCACAATGTAAAAAACAGGTTTGGCTGCATGAAAATTTATTGCTATAGTGATTCTTCTTCACCTATTGCGATAGTTTTGTTGTGAGACCCCAGCAATAGGTGAAAATCCTTGACCGAAATTCCAAAAAAGGAAATTGTAATCAAATCAACCAATAATTCTTTTTCTAGTTGTTAAATGATGTAGAAGCAGTCTTTCTAATGTTCATCTCGTCCTTCTTAATGTAGCAAACGCAGAGTTGCCACTTATAATAAAATCAGACAAAATTTCCAAAATCTCAAAAAATTATAAAAAAAAATCAATTTTTATGCCACTCATAAAAAATCATAGCTTTGAAATGTCACAGCGTCAATTGTAAAGAATCATAGCTTTGAAATGTCGCAGATTAGTTCTGTGTTCCAGGTTTTGTAGGTATATTTAACAAGCTTATTATAGTGAAATAGTTTTGTTTTTGATATACGAGGTGTGTCCGAAAAGTAACCAGACTGGTGTTTTAAAAACTGTATTGAAAAGTATTGAAATATACCAAAGTCAAATTCCTTCAAAATGATCTCCTTCCACTTTGAAACACTTGTGCATTTGCCTTTTCCAGGATTCAATACACTCTTGGAAGGCATTTTCTGGGATCTTTTTGAGCTCCGTCGTTGCAGCCATTTTAATGGAATCGATGTCAGAAAAATGGGTTCTCTTCAGAACAGATTTGATCTTGGGAAAGAGGGAAAAGTCACAGGGGGCCAGATTGGGAGAATGTGGGGGTATTCCAAAGTTGCAATGTTCCTTTCTGCGAGAAACTGACCAATACTCAGGGCTGTGCGATCAGGAGCGTTAAAGTGATGGAGCCTCCATGTGTGAGCTTCCCAAAAAGGTCCACCTCTTGTCACGCACTGTCTCATAAGGCACTGAAGAATGTCTTTATAGACGGTTTGGTTCACTGTTTGGCCTTGGTGTAGAAATTCAAAATGAACGATGTCTTAAAGACATTCTTTGGCGCCTTATGAGACAGTGCGTGACAAGAGGTGGACCTTTTTGGGAAGCTCACGCATGGAGGCTCCATCACATTAATGCTCCTGATCGCACAGCCCTGAGTATTGGTCAGTTTCTCGCAGAAAGGAACATTGCAACTTTGGAATACCCCCACATTCTCCCGATCTGGCCTCCTGTGACTTTTCCCTCTTTCCCAAGATCAAATCTGTTCTGAAGAGAACCCATTTTTCTGACATCGATTCCATCAAAATGGCCGTGATGACGGAGCTCAAAAAGATCTCAGAAAATGCCTTCCAAGAGTGTATTGAATCCTGGAAAAGGCAAATGCACAAGTGTTTCGAAGTGGAAGGAGATTACTTTGAAGGAATTTGACTTTGGTATATTTCAATACTTTTCAATACAGTTTTTATAACACCAGTCTGGTTACTTTTCGGACACACCTCGTATTTTGGGTTTTGGGGTGTTGTAAATGCAGAAATGTTTGGAAAAAAGATTGTGACTGACTTGCAGTTGTGAAAGGAGACTGTCACAAAGCTTACTACAAAAGTTGTATAGAAACGTTTTATTTTGATGGCAGTGGTATTTCATAAGTCAAATCTCATGTAAAATGCCATAGAGAAGATCCTCGACAGCTAAAATTTGGAACTAGAAACAAACAGCTGTTTTGCAAAAAAGATTGGAACTCACTTCAGAAAACCAAGTAGTTAAAACTGAAATTCTTCAAGCTTTGCATTTTAAACAAATAGTTTTTTTTTCTAGTGCAGTCTCAGGTAGTGTTAGGTTTTGAAATTACAAAAAACTATAGTCAAGAAAAGACTAAAATATGTTTTATTAAGTATGGTATTGCACCTTACCTTAAAGAGAAGCTTACATACGGTATGGTGTTTGCAATATCCCATTTTGGTTTGAGTTTGATGAAACTATTAATCCACAGGTTAGAAAGCAATCTGATGCTTACTTACTATAATGGTTTAAAAGTTATAAAGAGATTAGTAATACTTTCTTTGAATCTTTGTTTGTAGGGCTTTGTGCAAGTGACATCTGGTAGATCATTTTGACCCATTTTTGAAGGATCTCTATCTTAATTATAACTATTTAATTCAAGTTGGTGTGGACGGTCCCAATGTAAACCTTAGCTTTGAAAAAAGATCAATTCAGCCATGGAAGCAAACAACAGGACAAACTTTCCTGATGTTGGTACTCGCTCATTACACCCAGTACATAATTGCTGTTACAAAAGGAATTAAGAAGCTAGGTTTTGATGTAGACAAGTTTTTTCATAATACGAGGTCTGTTCAAAAAGTATTCGACCTTTTTTTCTCTCGCCAACAAGGTATGAGCGAATTGCCCATGCAAAGTGTGACTGCACACACATGCATTCATGCGTAATCATGAAGCATTTTGAGCCGATTCATCATTCATTTCTTTCTCTGTAAAACATTTAGTGCAGGCGGGTGGCATGTGCATGTTGATTTTTTGATTTTTCAGCAAATTTCATTTCAATGACAGAACGCATTGAACAGAGGTATTGCATCAAGTTTTGTCAAAAACTTGGTGATACTCAAGTTGAAACAATTTGAAAGATTCAACAAGCTTTTGGGAATGAGGCCTTAAGCCCAATTCAGATAAAGCAATGGCCGTGCATCAGTGGAGAGTGATCCCCACTCAAAAAGACCATCCACAAGCTGAAAGGAGGAGGTGATGGATCAAGTTTGCCAAAAAGTGCTGGAGGATTGTTGCTTAATGGTACAAGAAATTGTTTTCATGATTTGCCTATGTCGAGGTTGTGCAATCTTTTACACAGATGTTTCAATTTCTGACTTTTTGGAAATTCTGTGGGCCTGTTCAAGTTCACATCCAGGCTCAGTTACTCACCAGCAATGATGATTGACCATGTTCATGTAATAAGGCAGTGAAGGCATATTTTTTTGGAGATCACAGGAGATCAAGGGCTTTTTTGATTTTTCATGATTACTTAAAAGCCCTTTCATGATTACTTAAATACTATATCTACTTCAATAAAGTTCACTAAAGAATTGGAAAAATCAAGGGGAGAGTGTCCGCTAAATTTGTCCCAAAGCTGCTGACGGAGCAACAGAAGGAACTCCGGAAGGAAATTTCTGAGGACATGCTCGATCTTGCAAATCATGACCCAGAATTTATTAAGACGATCATCATCGGTGATGAGACCTGGGTTTATAATTACGACCCAGAAACCAAGTTTCAATCCTCACAATGGAAGCATCCGGAATCACCATGGCCAAAAAAACTCGGCAAGTTTGCAGCAATGTGAAAGTGATGCTGACCTGTTTTTTTGATTCTCGTGGCATCTTGCATCACGAATACGCACCAGAAGGCCAGACAATTAACAACGAGCACTACCTGCAGGTTCTACATCGCCTTTGTGAAGCTGTGCGAAGAAAGCGGCCCGACATGTGGGCAGCAAAGAATTTTCAGCTCCATCATGACAATGTCCCGGCTCATTCTGCACATGTGATCCATGCTTTTCTAGCCAAAAACAGCATGCCACTTGTTAGAGAGGCTCCTTACTCTCCCAACTTGGCACCATGTGACTTCTGGCTGTTCCCCAAGCTAAAAACAATTTTGAAAGGGAGGCAATTTCAATCAAGAGAAGACATTATAAAAAAATCGATGGAGGAGCTTGGGAGCATTCTGGAGGAGAAGTTTAAGAGATGTTTTAAAAAGTGGCACAAGCGCTGGGAAAAGTGTGTGTACTGCCAAGGGGAATACTTTGAAGGAGATTGAATAAAACTTGCAAAATTTGTTGTGTTGTGTGCTTTATACAAAAAAGTCTGATGCTTTTTGAACGGACCTTGTATTCATTTTTTTTAAGAATTGTAGAGCATGCAAAAAGGACTGCACTTGTAAAAGAATGTACACCAGTTGCTGCTTTGTATGCCATGTCACATACTGCAACTCGATGATCAACTATGAAATATGTTCCAGTAAGAATTTTGCAACAATGAAAAACTTGAAGAGAAATACTTATAGTTTTTACCAAAACGAAACAATTCAAGTCAACTGTGGCAACCAGAGATCATTATAAATGTGTGTATTTAACACTGCAGAATCGTTTTTAAACTGAAGCATACTTCAGTTTTTCTACTTTTTCTGCTTCAGACTTTAAAGACGTTCTTTTTACCCTTTCAGTCAGATAAACCAAACATATGAGGTGCAGCTATTAAATAATGAGACTGATGACATAAAGTAATTTTATTAAGCAAAATAACAATGCTTCACTTTGTTTACCCTTTGATGTGTTCCCCCTGAGCATCAATGCATCGTTGCATTCTGATTTTCTACTAATCAAAGCAGTGTAAAATATCTTTTTCTGTGAAATGTTATAGTAGCTCCATCGTTTTTTCTTTTGCTTGTGGCACAGTGTTGCATTGTTTTTTCTTTTGCTTATGGCACAGTGTTGAATCTTGTTTCTTTAAGAACAGCTTTGATTTTTGAAAAGAAAAAGTCACATGATGCTAGATCAGGTGAGTATGGGGAATGATAAAGTGTTTGAATTTGTTTTTCTGCCAAAAACTTCTTTACTGAAAGTGCATTGTGTGCTGGTGCATTGTCTTGGTGAAGGATGAACCCATTTTTTCATAAATCTGGTTTCTTTCTTCAAACCTTTTTCCTCAGTTTTCCAGAACCCATTTGTAGTAGTACCGATTTATGGTTGATCCCTCTGGAACCCAATGCTCCATAACTACACCATTAAAATCAAAGAAAACAATTAACCTTGCTTTGAATTTTGACTTGCTTTGTCTTGCTTTCTTCATTCTTGGTGAGCTTGCATTTTTCCAGTGCATGGACTGCCTCTTTGTCACAGGGTCGTACTGTAAAATTCATGTCTCATCATAGGCAATCACACTGAAAGTTTTGGGTTTTCTTCTGTTTGCTTTAAAATGTCATTGCAGATCTGTCAGCATTTTTCTTTTTGATCAACAGTCAAACGCGTTTGAACGATCTTAGCACAAAGTTTTGTCATGTGCAGGTTGTCATGCAGAATTTGCCAAACTGTCGTCTTTTTATAAATGGACACCATTTCTGCTATCAGTCTAATGCTGATCCGACTATCTTTTCAATTTTTAAAATATTTTCTGAGGTTTTTGATGTGCTTGAACATTTGAAACGTTTATCACATCAGTCCAGCCTTCACAAAATCTTTTGTGTCATTCAAAGACACATGCTCTTGACATGCATTCTTTCCCATAAACTTTCGTTAAAGTTTGAAAAGATTTGCAAGCTGTTTTGTTCAAACGTACCAAAAACTTCTGGTTATTTCTTTGCTCAGTTTTTACGCTTAACATTTTTCTACGTCTGAAACAAAAAGTTGTGCTGCAATTAGCAATTTGCACATTCTGCTACCCACCCTTTTTTCTGACGTGCAAAAAAAAAGTGTACTTACTTCAATTGGCACTTGCCTAAAAACTACACACACGTTTGGTTTGAAACTTGCAAGATAACATGATGAATGTCCTATCATTTCACCCTGTGATTTTGAGTGACTGCAAAAGTCATTTTCTTAACTTTTAAAATCCAGTCTTGTTTTGTAGCCACACCTTGTACACTCGCTGTACCCATCAATGTGTAAACTTGTTTCAAATTTTTTGGGAAAGTTTATTCATGAGAAGATGCTATCTGATATAGAGTCTGAAAATATTGTGAGCATATTCACCTAAAGGAAAAAAAAAAACTTTACAGTTTGTAGAAATCAGAACAAAAACCAAGAGTGTTCTCAATAAACAGATGCATCTGTTGGAAATTTCTCAAGACAAGCCAGACCACTTTAAAAAAGAGTACCTAAATTTCTACTTGTCTGCAACATCTTATTTTTTAGATCATGTACCTTTTTCATGTATCCATCTTAAAAAATGCAAAATATCTTTACCCATGCAAAAGAAACAAATTTGGTGCCATCAGTTCCCTTAGCAACTTAGCAATAACTCTGTAAAGTTTTTGACATGAAAGCACCTCTTGCTTGAGAAGAAATCTGTGCCAAAATTAGAATGCAATTGATGAAATATCAAACTAAAGAATTGAAAAATCATTGGTTCAAAAAACTAGATAATGATGGTGTTGTGCCTTCCCAATGTGCTAATCAATGCCAAAGTTACTGGCCCCAAGTTCTGCATGATTGTACAAACCAGTGATGTGGAGCTGACAGAAAAACCAGTAGCTCCTGCTCCAGCTCTGCTCCAGCAGTTTTAAAAATGATTGGCTCTGGCTCCAGCTCCACTCTGACATTTTAAAAATGATTAAATGATTAAATATAGCAGGCATTTAAAAATGATTAAATATAGCAGGCATTCCTCATATGTCGAGTGTAACGACATTTCAACCAGATCACTTTGTTCTTTCGACAATTTATTCTTCAAATTTAACGTTTTGCTCCCCTTAGTTACCAGGGAGCTTCTTCAGAAAACAGTAAATGTTAATAATGTAACATACAAACTGTACAACATAAAATATAAAGACTACCTGTATTACTAAACACTAAAAATTATTTATCAACAGGGCAGGCAATCACGTAATAACAAAAACAGGATCAAGTGCATAAATTTCCCCACATCAAATTTCCCCATGTGGGGAAATTTATGCACTTGGGTAGTGGCTATTTTGCCGTCGACGGCAATTTACCCTCAGAGACTATTTTGCCGTGAGTTATTTGTGATTGGTCAATCTAAATGACATACTAAACATGTGACTTTTGATTGTCTCTGATTGGTCAATTTTAAAAACCAATTAAAAATATTTTGCACCCCCAGGTCTCTATCCCTCACCCTGTACACTCCCTTCCAGTGTACACTGCCCCGTACATTTACATACCAGGCCTGCCCCTTCAGTGTACACTGCCTTTCTTTTAATGCCCTGCCAACTGAGATTTTTTTTGTGCTTGCTGGATTTGATGCTGTTCTAATGTTCTTAAGAATAAACTTGATAACTAACTGGGGAAAATTTTGCACTTGTTGTTGTCTTGGGGAAAATTTTGCACTTGTTCCCCAAAACATTGTTACATCACAGATACAGGAGTGGCCAAGTGAAAAGTGTTGTGAGAAACATAAGACATTATTTATTGGAGACAAACCCACTATAAACAGTCGGAAAATTTGCACCATCATTGCGATTAATAACATTACATGAACAAGCCTTTTGATTTATCAAAAAACTTTTCACAACACGACGCCTGTATGCATATAATTCTGACTTCAGTATTTTGACATTATCCCAATCTATTCTATGATCGAAATCCATAACATGTTGACTCAGCGCTGACTTTTTAGTGTTAAAAGTCTTGACCGCATCAGCATGTTCCCGTTTTCTGGTTCTAACACTACGTCCTGCTTCACCTACATACACAGCATTGCAATCCCGGCAAGAAATTTGATACACGAAACCACGCTTTTGTTCAAAATTAATAACATCTTTGGATTTGTGAAACAACAAAGACAACATGTGATGTGGTTTTAAAGCCACTCCAATACCAACTTGAGTCAAAATTTGACTAATAGGTTCGGAGACACCTTACACGTAGGGAATTGAAGTAAACCGTTTCTGTTTTTCTAAAATTATGATTTTTCAAGTACTTCTTAAAACTACATTTGTTACTGGGAAATCCGTTATTTTTTAAGGTTTTTGTGATCTGATGAAACTTTTGAATCTTTTTTTCGTTATTGGATGTGATACTGTTGGCTCTGGAGAATAATGTACAAGCCACACTAACCTTTTGATTAACCGAGTGATGAGACGAATATTGAAGATACCTGTCTGCATGTGTTGGTTGCCTGTATACGGATGTTGCAAGGGATCCATCTTCTATCTGTTATATGCTTATGTCCAAAAAAGCTAATTGTCCTGATTTTTCCGATTCTTTAGTGAACTTTATTGAAGTAGATATAGTATTTAAGTAATCATGAAAGGGCTTTTAAGTAATCATGAAAAATCAAAAAAGCCCTTGATCTCCTGTGATCTCCAAAAAAATATGCCTTCACTGCCTTATTACATGAACATGGTCAATCGTCATTGCTGGTGGGTAACTGAGCCTGGATGTGAACTTGAACAGGCCCACAGAATTTCCAAAAAGTCAGAAATTGAAACATCTGCGTAAAAGATTGCACAACCTCGACATAGGCAAATCATGAAAACGATAAAATTATATTAAAGTATGATTTGCAATTTGCTCATGTTTATTCCTACACTATATTGTCACCTGCATTTGTTTATCACCTCAGCAACAATATTGTTTTGTCATATTTATTTTTATGTGGTGTTAATTTCACTACCATTTTTGTATACATACTCATTTTTAATTTTTAAGGTGTATTGTAAACATGTAATTTTGATACTTTGATGAGGACCGTGCTGATGAGCCAAAAACCTTCAGTATTAATATATAATGTTCAACATTTATCATAGTTTTGCTGCTTTGTGGGATAAGAATGCTGCCTCTTTACCAAAATTTTCTGAATTATCTTCTCTTTTTATGGTAATTTTCCCTGTTTCTGCTGGGATTGGCTGGTTGAGTTCCAAGACAATTTTCTTCATTTTTCACGATTATTTGCATCCTCTTTTTTGGCTCAACAATGCACATGTCCTTTTCTGTAATGGTTTTCCAGTTTATCCTTGGTTTTCTCTTTCCTCTTGCCATTTGCTTCATAGGACATTACTTTTTTAACCCAGTCCTCATCATCCTTTTGAAAGACATTTTCATTCCATCTAAAGTGCCCTCTTCTCAGCACACCCACACTTGACTCAAAATTCATGTGCTTCTGTGACTCCACAGTTGGCATCTTTTTCCTCCATGATAAATGATAAAGGTTTGATTGATGTGTAGGCAATCATTAATGATGTCACAATGTTGACAAGGTTAAACAAAAAGGAAATGCTTGGAATAACCCTAAATAGTAAGAGAAGTTTGTATAGTTTGCAATAAAATTTGGAAAATAAAAAACTCTAGCTTGAAGATCTTTTAATTTGGAAGTGCATCATCAAGGATTACAAACTGAATATTGCAACTGAATCAGGTAGTACAAGGATAAAATACTTGGCTGCTTTGAATATGGCTAACTCAGTAACTCTCACAGACTTGTGAGATAGGTTGATTGTGATCGCATAATGCCTTGGCTTGTGCGACTGCAACAACAGATCATTATCATCATTTATTTGTTTGTCTCACTTCTTCAGATTTTTTCATGTCTTAATTACTTAAACTTCAATATGTTGTGGTAAATTATATCAAACCTAGTGCCTCTTAAAGTTGTGGATTGCTTTGAAGATGTCGCTTTTTAAAAAAGGACACAAAAGTCCCAATGAAATTGTTAAAGCTCTTAAAGCTGCAGTTAATGTGTTTGATCAGCAATCACCAGGTTCTAAAAGATTGGAAAAGGTAAATACCAGTGCTTTTCTGTAACGCAATGTAGTGGATAGTCTCATATTTGGCTTTTCTTAACTGGATAGCATCTGCATGACTGAATTTACAAAATACCAAAAATAATTTTTGCCATAAATCAATAAATACTTTTAGTTGAAATACAAAATCATGTTTTTTTTGGAGTAAGTGCTGTAGTAACTACTAATTTAGTGATGAAGCCTAGAGTTTTATTGTAATGAAAGGTACTTGTATTTTTAAGGTTTGTTATTTTATGTGGAGCCTGTGCTGAATCTCAGTTCAGATTGGTCAGTTTTTGTTAAACATTGACATAGTGTCTTGCAACAAAAAATGTGTGAAATGATTTTTTACTGATTCGTTATGTGTGCACGATCAACTTTTTATTTTGATAGGCCAGTGAAGAGGTGACGAAAAACTTGTTAGCCATGAAAGGAATTATGTGTGGCACAGAACAGCATGAACCTCAGTCTGAACTGGTTGCTCAGCTTGCTCAAGAGATTTATAAAAATCATATCATTCTACCAATGTTAAAAAATCTTTCACATATTGACTTTGAGGTAAATATGATTTATTATAATTACATTGTTTTTGCAAAGTTTATTGATTGACGCATCTGTAGTCTAAGCTGACTAATGGTAAAAAAATTATTAAAGGTTGTCATTAGAGACATGTTTGAACTTAGCTAAATAGTTTTTACTATTTGTCACTGGAGAGGCACATAACGAATCTTATGGATGTGTTGGTAATTTCAAGCTAGTGCTGCTGCACTTTCAGTAACATTAGCTGTTTGGAAAAGCAGGCTTGGCTTTAGCTACATTTTTGTATTGTTCAAATTATTGCTTGTACACAGTGTTGTTCAAAAGGCTGCTTGATAATGGAGGAACAACCTCGGTTTTGTAATGCTTGTTAATGATGACTTTTGTTCAAAATTCTTTCTCAGTTCTTGACAGTGGTGTTGATTTCATGTAAAGTGCTTTAACCAAGTCTGCATAAGTTTGCTATTATAGTGATGGCATTGCAACACCATGACATAAAACCCCATCATACTCTTATAATCAGGTTTGTGATATCATGATTATTTCTGAGATTTGTTCTTATTTTGAAGGAGCGTGTTGTAGGAAATAGCATTGTCCTTACTTCTTGGAACAAACTTACTTTTGATTTCTGTTTCTATTACATCTTTGTTTGTCTGGATGTGTGGCTCTCTTCGTTATTTTCAACTAAAATTCAGGGATATTGCACAATTGTGATTGTCACTGTGTTACACCAATGCATTTACAATATTGCATTCCACTTCCTTTTTATAATTTTGGAATTACCTGGAGACCAATTCTTTTCTCTATTGGGTCCTTTAATCATGAACGTGTCTGGTGGTTATCGCAATCTCTTGCAAACCTCAGACATCATGCCATTAACATCCCAGACACCTTCATCTTTCTTTCCAAAATCTGTAATCACTATTTAGCCGAGCAAACCATGGTGTCATTTGAAGTCAAAAGCTCTTTTACCAATATTCCTCTCTTATATACTTTAAATCTCATTTTCAAATCCATTTATGTTGATAACAGTACAGAGTGGAATGGCCTTAGCAAAAGCAGATTACTGAAGTTATTGAGCTGTTCAACAAAAAACAACTTTTTAATTAAATAATTAATTCTATAAACAGCTAGACGGTGTGGCCATGAGCTTTCCCATTGGACCCCTCCTAGCTGACGTCATGATAAATTATGTAATTGATAAAGCAATTAAACACGTGCCCCTAGACCATTAACCAAAGTTTTTTGTCGCTATGTTGACAATTGTTTTGTTACTTCTACTAACACCACCTCTATTGACGTATTTCTTCGTAATCTTAACAGTGTGCGCAACCAAATTCAGTTTACCAAGGAAGTAGAATCGCACAACTCTCTGGCTCTTCTTCATGTTCTTATCGAAAAAACTGACAAAGGAGTTGAAACTAGCACCTATCACAAACCCACACGCACTGGCCACCTTGCAAAATTTTCTAGCTTTTCCCCTCTTCATTACAAGCAAAATCTAGTGAACTCCCTTCTTTATTGTTCCTATTCTATCTGCGATTTCTATTCTCAAATTGATATAGAATATTGTTTCATCAAAAACACACTTTTGTGGAATGAATATCCATCTGGCTTCATTGATAAATGCATCAGGCAATTTCTTATCAAAAGTTTGCTGCTCGGACTCCCTTCGTTTAAAAAAATCCTGCCAAATATTTTTTATTCAAGTTAACTTACCTAGGAAACATTAAGAAAGAATTAAACGAATTCATTCACAAGCATTTTCCAGATACCATGTTTAGATTTATCCATGTTACCAAAAATCTCAAGCAACAACTACACTTCAAAGACCCCCAACCCCAGTCATTAAGAAGCAATGTAGTATACTGGTTAAACTGTTCTTGTAGTTCTTTCTATATTGGCCAAATTTGCTGGAATTTAGTAAAACGCCTGGATGAGCACCAGACTAGTCTCAACTCAGAAGTGTGTAACCATTTACAATCAAATCCAAACCGCAATGTTGACTTCAACAACCCACAAATTCTCACCAGTTCTCCTGACAAATCCAAACTCATCATTCTAGAATCTCTTTACATTCAGCAATTGAAACCTAGTTTAAATTTAGACTCCAAATCCTTTCCTCTCCGTTCATTTAACATGTGATCATCGCTTGTTGTGTGTTCATTTTTTTAGTACCAGTATGGCATAGTAGCTAGTCAACCTGTTTGTTGTACATTATTTGTGTTGAAAATGGCACCAGTTGAGGGCTGAAACGTTAGCACTATGTTTTTAACAAGTTGTTTGGCTGTTATTTTTGGATTAAAATTACTAGATTTTTCCCAACTATACCGTGTGCCTAAGAATTGTTTCCATTACTTAAGTGCAACTTGAAGTTCTGCACCAATCAGCAGCCACTTCAATGTGGTAGTGCAGTTCCAGATCCCATTTGGGTTAAAATGGCTGCTGGCCTCCCTGAGGATCCCAGTTACCCAGGCACTCCCCACATACAAACCATTTTTTCCCATGCTGGCCTCTGAACGACCACTGAAGGGCAGCACACAGCTTTTCTGAAATTGATAGACTGTTTTCTATCCTCGTGTTTTCTCTCTTGCACGTCTTCTCATTTTCCTTCTCAACATTTATCCCAACTCTGGCCCCAACTTTTTCTGCTCATGTGCACCGGTACCCCTCTATGAATGCAGCACTCCAGCCCCACCCTCATCTTCAAACCTCCTACCCTCATTCGATCCACTTTGTATTTTCTTTGCATCCTCCTCACCCCTTATGCTCCTAGCTGTTTTACTATATCATTCCCTGACTCGCTCAGGTTTTTTCAATGGAATGCTAGAGATTTGCAAGCCAGAAGCTTGAAACTAATTCGCTTTATCTCACTTCATCCTTTGGATGTTATCTGTATCCACAAATCCAATGTTAACTCATCTTCCTCTTTCTGGATTGATGGATTTTCTGCTCTGCAGTCTAATTGCACTCACTCCCGATCTAGTTTTTTTTTCTTTTGATGACATGCATGCTAGCAGTAGTATCATTATTTTTGTCAGGCAGTGTCTATCCTTCTTTGAACTTTCTATCTTCTCTTTTTCTTTGTTTGCCATCTACTCTGACTGTGTAGGGACCAACATCTCACCAAACAACTCTTAACCTATGTGCTCCCCCTATTTGCTTTTTGACAGATAGCAGAGCCAACTCCTTTTTCACTTCCATTCTCTCCTTTTCCAAAAATCCCTTCAGTCTGGGGGACTTCAACTGCCTTCAACATGTTTGGGACTCAAAAGGTTCTTCTGACTCCTGTGGAGAGGAAGCATTCAATTGGGTCATCTCCTCTGACCTCCTTCCTCTCAATAACCCCAACACCCCAACTCTTCTACCTTGCTCCTCTGGTAGTTACTCCTCTGCTGACTTCTCCTTTGCTTCCTCCTCTACTGTTTTCTCTTGCTCCTGGGAGGTGCTTCAAGAATAGGGATCTGATCACCTACCAATTACGCAAACTGCCCCTCTTTCTCTGCTCGTCTGCGCCAACAACCAACCCCTTCCTTCAATTTTCGGAAAGCTTGTTGGGATCACTTTGCCTTTTACTTTTGACTGTGACTGCCCTTTTGTTGGAATATTTTCTCTTTCCTCTTCTGCTACTCTCTTGGCCTTTCTCACACTGAATGCGACCAAATTTTCCATTTCTTTCAGCCATGTTAAATGCCAACCTCAGGCCTGATGATCTTCAGAAATGGAAGAAGCGGTAAGTGAAAGACATAAGGTGGTTGCTGCCACTTATAGAAATGATGAAGATCATCAGGCTTACATTTCTGCTTCCCGACATGCCTCATCTGTCATTGCCAAAGCCATGGCATGCAACGTGCTTATCTTCTAAATCTGTGTGTTCTGCTCTCAGAGAGTTGGCTTTAGTCTTTGCTGACTAGCTGAGATCCCTTTTCTTCTTTCCAACCAAAGGTCAAAGCAGAGCTGAAGGCTCCTTGTGTGAGCTCTGTCGAGCCACATGTTCTGGGAAATATCATTCCTCTTTCTGCTCCCTCTTCTTCTCTGATGAATTTCTTGCAGCTGCCACAAACCTCTCCCCGTCTACTACCACCAGCCCAGACAAAGTTGGCTATCCCAGGCTAAAGCATCTTCCTCGCTCTGGCGTGAATTTTCTCCAATACATTTGCAATCTTTTTTTTGGTCTTTGGATTCTTTTCTTTCTATCTGGAAGACATCTTCTATTATTCCCATCCATAAGATGGAAAACTGTCTCGACTCTCCTGCTTCCTTCTAGCCTATCTGTCTCACCTCCCGCATTTCAAAGCTGTTTGAAGTCATCATTCTATTGCGTCTTACTTTTTTTTTTCTGGAATCTAACTAAATTCTCTCTTCTTGCCAGGCCGGTTTTCTGCTCAGAATGGTCTACTCTTGATCAAGTTCTGTTTCTTTCTCAGTCCATTTAGGTTTAAAAAACCCAAGCCTGGCTCTCGGACAATTCTTGCTACCATTGACTTCTTTAAGGTTATTGAATCTGTGTGGCATCTTGCCGTTTTTCACAAACTTATTTTGGCAGGCTTTGCTCACTGGGCTCAATCTTACCTTTTTGGTAGGTGCACTTGCATGGTTTTTCAAAATCAAAAAAGTCAGTTTGTTCAAGTCTGGCAAGGTCTTTTGCAAAGATCTATTCTTGACCGTGTATTTTTCTTTATTTTCATCAATGATCTTCCTGCTTCTCTGCCTTCTTTCAGTAGCTGCTCTCTTTATGCTGATGACCTGGCAATTTGGTTCTCCTCTCCCTCGCTCCCTGCTGCAGTGGAGGTGCACTAGCAGCTCTGATTTGATGAGATTGCTGGTCTAAGTACTGGTGTCTTACTCTTAATCTGAGCAAATGTGAGGCCTCCTTCTCAATGGATTTCCACCAAGCAATCCTCCAGTCCCACCCCCTTTTTATTTAACTCCCCCTTAATTCCACTCCCAACTTTTCTTGGAATCACCTTCAACCGCATTCATTCCATTTCTAAACATAAATCTTTGCCGAAGGCCAAGTTATTTTCTTGTCTCAAGGTTTTACGCTGTATTTCTGCTTCCTCCAAGGCAACTCTTAAGGAGTCCATATCTCTTATTTGAATGCAGCTTTTTTCGGCTACGTTTCAATGATGTTTCACTCAGATGCTTTCCTTAGTGTAACCAACACTACCAATTGGAATGCCATCACTGACTGCCTATTGTCCTTCCCTATCCCACTTCTCCTCTCTGAGGCGTCTCTACCTCTCATGCAAGTAACCCTGACTCATTTCGCTCTATCATCTTATGATCAGGTCCTTTGTCTTCCAACCTCATTTTCCTTTTCAGGTTTGGCCAAACTTCAAGAAAAACCAACACTCTCAAGATCTTTCTAGAGAGCATTCAGGTCCACTCACCCACTAATGATTCTTCCTACTTCTCCTTGGGAGGTTTTCTTTGGTTTCCCTGCCCTCCTTCCTGGAACTCACCTTTTGTCATTGTAGAGTAACCCTTTGCTCTCCATGCTGCCACTTTGACCCACTTTCTCTCACCAATGTGCAGCTCTCAGTTATCTTGTCTCTCTTCAATCTCACTATCTGATGGTTTGAACTGATGGCTCTGTTCCTTTTCCCTTTGGCAAGGGTGGCTCTGGCATTGCAAACTGCTCACTTTGTGGCACTGAGGCCACACTCTCTCCTTTTTGACAGGCCCAGTTTGTTTAAGCCTTTCTGCTGAAGCCTGCGCCATTCCGCAAGGTGCGTGCTGGTCTTAGTGTGTGTGTGTGCACACCAACAAGTTTGCTATTTCTGCTCTCTAACTCTCGCTCTGTCCTCTTCTTTGTCTTTCCTTTTACCTCTAACTCTCTTGCTAATTGGGTATTAACTTTTCTCTCTCCGCCTGTACTATCAGGCTACAATTTACTATCAACAAGACGGCCGATCAGTTGGGCAAGCTGGGTGTGCTACTACCTACTGCAATCCCATGCAGTATCTTTTGTCTTTCCTCATATTTGCTCTTTTTGTCTCAGACTGGAGGCATACAGTCTCATCTAAATTTTTTGACACACGTGTTCCCTCAGTTTCCACTGACATAATTGAGCTTCCTTGTCATGCTTACTGTTCTCTCTCTCGTCTGCATTCTGATGGAATTAACCTACTGTTAAACTTTTCTATATATAGTATTGGCAGAATTGACAATCCTTCATGCCACATCTGTAATCATTCAACCCATGACACTTTTCATCTTTTTCTGCACTGTCCAGCTACAGAATTTTTGCATTACTTTTTGGTAATTCTCTCTACGACCTCTAATCCAGAAACTGGGGAGTTGCCTGGCTTCTAGGGTTCCATTGTCTTCTGCCATGCCCCCATCCCTCAGAAGGAGTTGGGTTGCAACAACAGCAGCAACTTAAAGTGCATTATTTCACAATTGAATAATTTACTTAGTTATGGTTAAATGCGTAACAATTGCTATGACATCTTTTGATGTAAACATAGTGTTTTGTTTGAAAAAAAGGACACAGTAATGTAGACATGGCTTTAATTGAGATTTTGATTATTATATTTTTGTTTCCTTTTTGAATAAGAGTTGATATAAAATGATAATTGTCTGAATCTTTGTTATTTATAAGCATTGGATTAATGAAGGAATAAAAAGATCACTCAAGAACCAGTGAATTAATTTGGTAGATTTAAATACAGGGTGGGGACTTCAAATTGTCGTCGTAAATCGCTTTTTAATGAAAAGGACATAAAACAGTCAATTTTGAAGATATTTATTTTAAATAAAAAACAGAGTAATAGCAAGATGCAAAAAAACGTTGTACTCGACATGGCTGCCTTCAGTCTTGATAACATGCTCAATCCTGCTCCTGAAGCTCCTGGAGGCCCTCTTCACCATCTCCCTATCCATAGAGTAGCATTGCTCCTTAATGAAGGTAATGAGAGATGCCTAGGTGGTATGAGGGCATTGGTTAGTTCGATTCTCCAAAGTGCCCCAAAAGATATAATCCATTGCGTTCAGATCCTGGGTTCTAGGAGGCCATTTGTCCTTGTTGCGAGGTTGTAGCAGTGTTTTTCTAGCCAGGCAAGTAAACAGGTAGAGACATGACAAGAACCACTGTCTTGCTACCGTGCCCAAAATCTGTCCCAGGCCACCTGCTTGATCCAGGGAAGCACCACAGCCTCCATGACATAAAGGTAGATCTCAGCATCGACCCTGATACTCGTTTCAAAGATGTGCAGTAGCATCACATTCCTGTTGGAGCCGACCATACTAAAGACCATGACCATAGCGGGAAACTTGGTCTTCATCACTCTGAGCACATAACAATCCATTGATGGTTTTGGCTGTTAGAGTTTGGCCCTGGCAGAAATTCTTTTCATTAGAGAAGAACCACAGCCTGTTGGACTCCTTCGAGTGCTTTAGCTTGTTGAGGAGCTTGATGAACTTGAGCAGCCTTTTGTCTTTGGTTGTTTGTGTCAAAAGCTGGCCACGGCGCATCTCCCTTCTGCTTCAATGAACAATATTTCAGATAACTCTGTGTATGTTTGCTCCATTGTTTCACACTCAGCACTGGCGATTAGCTTATTTCTGTAGCTATAAAACGATGTACTACACTTATATAATTTAAAAAATAAAATGATATAAGTCACAAATATTTGAGGACGACAATTTGAATCCCCCACACTGTATGCACTTCAAAGGCTAACACAATCTGTTGGAAAATACCACTTCATTATTTTTCATCAGTCAAATTTACTGAATAAAATAGGCTAACACCAGCCTCACCACTTTTGATTTCAAGAACCAGTGGTTAGTTTGTATTAATCCAGCACTATTGTGACTAGTTTCAGTTTCAGCAGTTGCTTATGTTGCTGTTATTGTAGAATCGCATAAGTAATAGTGTAGCAGTGTCAATGCTACATAGGAAGTTTCGATTAATAGTAGATCGATGCGCTGTCTTTATCACATCAATTGATAATTATTCCAAAACCAAATTTATTTAGAGTGGTGAGAGTGAATCCAAATAATTTGACCAATTAATCCAAAGTAATTAATTTGACGATCAAAGAACAAGCGGTTATCAAACTATGACTCAACTTAGTCAATACGGGGTTGCAATTAGCAGTTACACAAATATAATCATGGATTAATATATCTAAAAACAAACTTCCAAGTTAAATGGTTTATTATGTTACAATAAAAACTACTATTTCCTAACTTTTAAGACTCCGATATAATGCAAATTTACAAGCAACTGCTACTAAACACAAATTAAGTCAATCGAAATTTAGCACTTCCTGATTGTAAACCAACGCCAGCCTGGAGTGACAATTCTCGCAGGTTAGCATGACACTGTAACCAACACAATACCAAACGATCTTGGTTCAAATCTGGAGCAAAAAATCAAAACAATATCAGAAAATAAAAAGAACTTTAGAAATTAGGCTTGAAACGAACACAAAACTGTCAAAGTTTTACAAATAGTAAATTTAGCTTTCTAAATCTTTAAAATAAGGAAACACGTAAACATTTTCCATGAGGAATACTGTAGTCAATTTCATGGAGTCAAACGAAGTTTCAGAGACAAGTGCATTGCTCACTGCAGCCATTGCAACTGTGACATTAATCTAGAGTCTATTGAATAAGCTGGTATTTCAGCACATAATGCAACTTGGAAACACAGAAGCGGCTCAATCATCACAGTTTAACCAATTGGTGAAGAAATAATTTAAAACTCAATCTGCAGTGATGAACCTTGATTACAACACAATTGCTGCAGTGGGTAACTCGGCATTTCCTAGTGTAAAGCACCAGCACTAATTGTAAATGATTAGTGTAAAGCATCAGTCATTTCTCTGCACTAATTGTACATCTTATTTGTTCCAAGCAATTTTCTCTGATTCTAGGGTAGCCCAAACGTTTTCCAGTGCCAGAACAAAACTAGAAGCTTAATCACTAAAGTTTTAGCACCTTATGATCTAAAAAAGATGTTAGCTGAGCTTGATACACAGCCATTTTTAATCTTGGCTGATGCTTTGAACCACAATGAGATCAAACTGTTTCCATTAATTATTTGATTCTTCAATGCCAAAACTGGAGTTAGAGTGTGTTTTTTAGATCTAAAATCACTGCCTGGTTAGACCTCATCTCAAATTAAGACTATCTTAAAGTCCATTCAGGAGAATAACCTAGATTTGACTTGCTTTTGGGCTGACAGTGCTTTGGTAAGCTTTGTTGGTCGCAGCATGGTGGATGAAACAACATCTTCTGTTGCCTAAAAGACCGTACAACTCTTCTAATTACAGTTGGCTGTGCTGAGCATATTTTAAGTAATGCAGCAGAGAAAAGATCAGAGCAATTGGTTGTTGACATAAAAACAATCATTTTGAAAATTGGCAGTTATTTCAAAAGTCAAACAAACAGGGCACAATGAACTTCAAACAGTTTTGCAAACAACTTGATGCAACTACTCAACTTTGCTGACTTACACTCCAACAAGATGGACGACACTGAATGCTATAATTGAGCAGATAATTGATCTTTGAGACCTACTTAAATCACATTTTTTCTCACTAAAACGTCCACCGCAAATTTTGATCAAATTTTTAAATCAGATAAATTTCTGATTGTAGTATGCTTCTTTAGCAGTGCTCTTTCACTATTCAAACAGCCTATTCTGTCTTTGCTAAAGACAATGCTCTGTTTTTAGAACTTATAGAAATGGTTTCATCACTAAAGTGCAAAATATTGCAGTGCCACAAATCAATTTTTTTTTGTGGGAAGAACAGCTGAGCTAATGAAAACTGTCAATAATGATCATATTATACTTCTAATGTTGAGCTTTCAAGAGTTTTACAGCATTGTATTATTTGAATACATTGATAAGTAGCATTATG
The DNA here is from genome assembly GCA_963675345.1 of Trididemnum clinides. Lineage (NCBI taxonomy): Eukaryota > Metazoa > Chordata > Ascidiacea > Aplousobranchia > Didemnidae > Trididemnum > Trididemnum clinides. The sequence continues at coordinate 62,221 of OY776305.1, read as the reverse complement.
TTGAGAATCATTCGATGCACGTCAACTGGACCCTGCAGAGAAACACAAAGATTAAGGATGATGAAGTTAAGAAATTGGCAAAACAACTTGTTCCAGAGATTGCATTGATGGATGAGCTCTTTGATGAGTTATCAGCTTTTAACTCTCTTTTAAAGTTTTAAATGAAGTTTTGCAAAACGATGGATTTGAGCCCAATTGGATTAAAATATTTACATAAAAAATTCTTTTCCACTTCTTTTTAAGCTGATAAATATTGTACTTTCCATTTCCATCAGCAATGCAATTGTAGCGTGAGTTATGTTGCAGAAAGTAGAGTATTCATTCTCGAAGCTTTTTGTCTGACACTTTTCAAGAGAATCCGTCAGAAATGGAGTGAAAAGGTGAAGTGAGTCACTTATATAGAGACACAGTTGACAAAAAAAAGGGGGGGAAAAAGCTCATCATGATTGGTAAAAGAAGCGACCAATAGAAGGAGTGGAAACTAATATGTGATTTTTAGACCATAAACGAATTCTTTTTGTTTGCCTAAATTTGGTTTGAATGTTTTAATGTACGTGGCTTCAAGGGTGGAAAGGTGAAAAGAAGTACGGCCACAGGCAAGAATAGAAAATTTGTTGTCATTATATTTGTGTGCGCATGTAGGGTTTTGTAAAAGATGTTGCCCTATAGCAGAAAAGGAAGTTTCAGTTTTAAAGCTTCTGATTGGCTTGCAAGAGCGGGCCAATGTGCTTTGGTCTGAGAAATATGCTTTTGGAGAATGGTTATGTTGCATGTTTCAGCGCAGTGGTCCAAGAAGAAAATAAAATTATATGACATGACAGTCAAATCTATTCTATGAGTGAAAATAAACTTAGACATAAGCTGCAGTGAGATGTACAAAATGTATTCTAATAACAAAGCCTTGTTAGAGCAGATTGATTTTAGTAAAAAATATGGTTAATGTATTGCATGATGCATGAATAAGGATTGTTCAAGAATCTTTGGCAGTACAAATCTTATGTGGATTTCTGGTTGTTCTTATTTTTGAGTTAAGGTTAACCCTTTCACTGCGTATACCCAGTATTACCGGGTATAACAAAATGTATGTAAAATGCATATGCCAGGTACTACCGGGTAGTCAAATAATGCCTTGCTTTATGTAGCAAATGTTTGTAAAATACGTATACTTGGTACTACCGGGTAGTTGAATAATTTCTTGTCATTGTAGTGCACATGCTACTAATTTCAATTCAACTTCTGTGATTGTGATGTCATTTGCAGTTAACCACATGCGTGGGCAAATGCCTTGTATAGAATTTTGATAGTGTGGCAGATGGAGAAAAGGCGTTTGCAGCTGACAGTTTATTTTGTTTAGGAATCAGAACTACCATCATTGTAACGATAGTACATTTAGCCAGACGAGTGACAAAAATGTGATTTTTTTTTTGAGAAGGCATTATTGCAAATGTGAAGAGAATATCTGGAAATTGGAATTACCGAATTGTCAACCAGCTATAGCATGATTTCTCTGGTGATTTTACCCAGTAATAACAAAATTTGCCGCCTGGTCACATGATAACCTAATTGTCTGAAAATATAATTTTTTGCTTTTTTCCATAGTTGAACCTCTTTTCAAATTCCACAAACAAAAGAAATTTTCGGAAAAGCTCATACAGTACTTTTTTTGCCTTTATTTCAATATGCACATTTTTTTCAAAAAAGTGCTTGGCACAGGAGGTAAATTTCCCTGCAGCAGTGAAAGGGTTAATAGCAATCCTGCTTACAATGTTAACGTAGATATTTTGATAGTTCTGTTGATCTTTTCCATGTTGAAAGTTTAATGGGAAACAGCCATAGGCATTATTTTATAAGATCAGGATTTCCAGCTACATCTGCTGATTCTACAGATTTATTTCTGGGTTCATCCAATCAAAGTTTCCTCATGTAACTCATCTACTTAATTTTGAGGTGGCCAAAATGGCGTTGTGCTTTTTTGTTGTTGGTGTGGTAATAAGATCAAGATGAGCAAATCTTACTGGGGCATTCATTTACATGACCTAATCAATACAGCTTACACCTCTCAATACTGCAGAGTAGTGGCTTAATATAAAAATTTTCAAATTTTGCGATGCTAAAATTTTCCACATCCTATTTCTGCAGCTTGTACTCTACAGTACATTCTTTTGCATAAAAACAAGAAAATGCACTTATGTAAAGTGAAAAATGTCATTAATTGCTTTAATCTTGACCAAATGCTACCTCAAAATGTATAATTCCAAAATAATTTACTACCGCTACAAAAAAAGAAAAAGATTTTGCATGAATATCATCATGTAAAGCACCGTGTTTTAGGGTCTAATAAAACATGTTATTTTGAGAAAATGTTTAAGAGAATGCTTTTGTACCCTAATTACATGTATTTTCTGTTACACTTTAAATAATTGCTTGCCTCACCTTTTGTGAAAAGTTGTGTGTAAAGGCATGTGGCTCTAAAGTTCACAAAATCACAAGGACCAAACATTTAATAGGTTATTTCCTACAACACATATCAATTACTTTGCTACCCCCCTCCTTCCCACGACCTTTGAATTATGCTGCCAAGCACTTCATAAAACAAATAAAAAATAGTTTTGAAATTTTTGGCTATTTTAATTGAGAGGAATTCCAGTTCATAACTGCGCTTATGCTCAAAATTGGGCCAGCAGCATGTAGCCAGGGACACTATTATGTAAATATATGTCTTTGTGTATTGGCCATGCCCTGGTCTCTATATAACAACAAAGTATTAACTACTTTTAGGAGCATGATGATTCTAATCAGTGGAGTATTTAGAAGCAATTTGTTTTTCGAGAAGAGAGGAAAGGCAGACCTTTGAGTGAACTCAAACATATTATTAAGCAATCCTATAACATAAGTGAGCACCTTCTTGTTTTAGGGGAAGGGGAGGGCACAGCATTAATGAAGATAAACCTTTTAAAATGAGAGTCATGCCACTGTTATTCTCCAAACAAGCTTACGGTAAATACATTTTTTCAGAGGCCAACGTTTTGAAAGTAATAATTTTGCCCATATTCAGATCCAAGCATTCATCATCACTTTTTTTTCTTATACCAATAATCAAGTTTTTGAATGTCCTGTCATACCGTTTGGGAGGCCATTGCCTTTTATTTCTCCTTAATTACAAAGGCATAAATAAGACTTGCCAAGATGATCACCTCTCCAGGGTGATTGTCATAAAGAGGTTTGTGACATCATGATTTTATCACGATCAAAAAAATTATTTAAAAAAATGCTTTTCTTAGCAAAGGAAAACGCTTTTGTGCTACAAAGAGCCTGCTCTTGATTCACCAAATTTCAACACTTTTATTTATTTGTTGTTTGAGATGACCTCATTGTTGACAATGGATTGTAGAAGTTGTTTTCATCATTTTTTGAAAATATGCTAACTGCAAAAATGCAGTGGAAACCTTTTTTGAGAGATAAAATAGAAGGCTGTGTGTAAATGACACCAGGTCTCATTAAAACATATGGATTGTTTTCACAAAAAAGATTTATTGTTTTACTCCTTACATAATATTACAAATAAATTATCTCTTTACCTTTATGTAATGTTTGCTTTTAGGAGGAATAATTAGTTTAAGTATCTCAATTGTAAATGTGTTGTTAATTCAAAGGTACAGCTACACTTTGGCTTAAGAAGGTTATCAGGTATTCTTAGTTCAAATGTCTTTTTACTTACTGACCTGCAACGCCTTTGTTTTGTGCTGTAGGTAAGATAAACCAGTTCACTTACCTTTAACAATTCCTTCTGAAATGTGCTGTGTAAGATCAAACAGAAAAGTCAGGCTAAAACATCATTTATGCAAATGATTTTTTTGCTTGCTGTTTATTTTTTTCCCAAAGGGGTTGCACCAAACCACGAAATGTGCATGCCATTAAATAATTGATTTCTGTAATCTTAAAACAAAAGCCATTATGGCACCTATTTTCTATTTCGTGTTTGTTCTAGTACACTTATGTGAGGAACAAATAGAATTTGTGGAATGATGAAGAGTTTCTAAGACTTTTCTTAATTCCAAGTACTTGTTACGGTCAGGATCAGGGGAATAACGGCCATCCCCCAATTAGTACAAACTTATCACTTGTAATCTTTAAAATATGATTTGGTTCAAACTGGCACAGCTAACTGAACAAATGTTACTAAACCGACATAAGTGACTGGTAGCCCTGCCAGGCGATGCTGGCAGAGTCAGCTAGTCATTTATAAATTCAAGGCCAATACTGTAATTTACAGTAAATTTCCCTGCTCTTGAACTTTGAAGTAGAAGTGATCCATAAATAACCAAAAGGTCTGGGGGCTCTCTCATGAATTCTCACTTGAGGCTTCTAGAATCCTTTATCTACCACTTCACAAAGATCCCCATGATTGAACTTTTCCAAAAACTCATTTAATTCTGTACCTTTTTTGAGTTCTGCAGCTAGTTTATATTTGTGACCTAGAACTTCAGTTATGTAGACAACCTTGTGCTTCAGAGTATCTGAAGATTCTGGCAATTTCTCTGAGGCACTGATTTGAAAATCTTCCAGCAGGTTAGAGTCATTTTTTTCACGGAGTTAATCCCCACTGCTGTAGTATTGGGTTTACTATTTTTTTTTTGATGACGTGATGTTTGACTAATTGGTGCTCACTTTAAACTTTTCCATTAACTATGCCTTTTACATCAGTATAAAAGTTGCTATCAAAGCATTGTCTGTATTGCTTAGAAAATTTTTTTCAAGAAGTTCTTGTGAAAAAACTGTTTGCAGAACATATTGAAATTTGTGGTTTTTTAATAAATATTTTGGGGTACTTATCAATGATATAAGTGATGATGAAAACACTCTCAGTAAAGTTAGTTTGATTTTTTTTAAAAATGCCTCCTTGTTTTTTGCAACTAGAAATACAGACGAATCCAGTTAATTGCATATTGGATAATTGCATAGTATGTTTTATTGCATAAGAGTTGTAAATCCCAAACATATTTGTTCGTTTATACTAATGTGGGATAAATGCATAATCTGCTTAATCACATAAAATAGTTTGGCAAGTTGAATATGCAATTAACCAAATTTGACTGTGGTTTTACATAACTTGAACAGTAAAACAGTAAAAAAAAGTTGGTAGCAATCTATGGCACCTCTGGGCCCTGAAGAAAAAGAGTAAAATCTAGTCATCCACCCAAAAATCTAATTCTACTTTTTGTTGCCATTGGTTAGATCAACACAAATTGTTTCACTATCAGCTTGTGTTGTCACATATTATAGGGCACTGGTTCTAAACAACTGGATAATTACTCCAAAAGGAATAATTTTACATTTTTGGGGGTTAATTTATCAATAGATTGCTTTTTAGGTACATTGTGCTAAAATATTTTCAACTTTGTAGAATGTAAAGTATTGTGTGTGTGGAAACTGCTTTACAATGTTTATGATTTTGCAGTTTATCAATTATACGATTGTGTATGTATTTTGGTAAAAAATATTTTATGCATGGTAATTTTGCATTTTTCCACAAGCATACCAGTTTTAAAAATATTAATGTTTTAAAGTTTTATTTGCTTTAGGAGTGCCGCATGTTCAAGTAATAACTTAAAAATGAAAATATGCACCTGCACATGTGTGTTTATGTCTGATAGTTTAAAGTCAGGCCCCACAAACAATGCATGCTTGCACGAAAACGTCTGCATGCTGCAAGCATGCGCTGTCTGTAGGACCTGACTTTAAACTGTTAAGAGAGCAAGTCTACCATTTATTCATTATAGTATTGTAGTCTATCATAATAGTCGATGATCAAGTCGGAGTAAAATTGCAGTTGGACACATTATTTGGGCAGTGCATTATGTTGCATAAGTTATAAAATACTGCAATTGAGATAGAACCAAAATTCTATTTTGTAACATCTAGGGGCTCATCAGGGACGCATTTATGGGTTGGCAATTAAAATGGCTGCTGAAGAACTGAATACTGAAAAGCATGGGAATAAAAGGAAACTAATATAATTGTTGGGTGTAGAGAAAAAGCAAAAGCATAAATTTCTAGTGGATGAGTGGCACCAATTTAGGGAAGCTGAAGATCAAGCCAGACTTGGGGAAAAAATTTGTCACTGAAGAGCAAAGATTAGCTGTTACGGTGGCAGCTAAAAAGCAAAGATTAACAGCTGAAGCAGCAGCTGGAGAAAGAAATAAGACTGAGCTTATAGTGGGAAAGCTAAGGCTTGAGACGGAAGGAAAAAATCTTGCTCAGTCTCACAGTGGTGAGCAACTTGATCCAGGATTCATTGAGATAACAAGAAAGGCACTGTTCATAACATCTTTTGTGGATGCTGAGGATAACTTAGATGCATATCTTTGCACATTGAAAGGTATGCCAACGTGGCAGAATGGCATAAACAGACTTTGGCTACTAAGTTAAGTTCGTTTAAAAAGGTAAAGCATTGGAAGTTTGTAAAAGACTATCTCTAGAAGAAGCAATGAATCATGAATGCCGTAAGGAAGCTCTGTTGGTCAAATATGATTTTACTGAATATTGATGAGAAGAAAACTTTGCAAAGCCACCGAAACCTACCCAATTTATATTTGGATGGATGAATTATTTTACTGAGTAGGTGGAGTTGCCCAAAGACAAGCCAACCTATTGTGGTGTGGCTGACAAGAAGTAAAGTGAGCAATTTATTAATACCTGTTAAAACACTTATTTATATGGCTAAAGCAAAGCAATCCAGACACTCATGACAAATTGTAACGACTGGCAGGTCAATGCTGAACAGTGCATAATCAAAAGCTGTTCAATAAGGAGGGAATTAATTGTGACAACACGTAGACTGACCCTTAAGACGGCTCTATTGGATTAACTGGTACAAGTATCTTGAAATGTTTCAATGATAATTGTGTTGGTCACTGTGCAATTGACTGCCATGTCATGCTGATTGGAGGACACACCTGATATAGCATACCATCTGAATGTATGGTAACTTGTTATCAATGCAGTGAGACTGGGTACAAAATATGATACTGCTAAAATTCACCACAAACTTGAGTTGCACCTCGAATTAAAAGTAGCACTTTTGAACCTGCTTTATAACTTTATGAAGTTGGATGTGCTGTACATTTCAAAGGATATCAGTTGATGTCAAAGCAGAAGATGATGATTATTTGAAACTACAGTCTGGAGAAAAAAATCAAGATTGTTCATAATGGCACTCGTATGAAAGCTAAAGATAAACATGTATGCCTCTTGGGACTGGAATAGTCGTGAAAACAGAGTTGAAGTTTTACTTGGCACAAGTTGTAATGGTATCATTGCTAAAAGGGAATTTATTAATGAAGAAGATTTTACAGGTAGCATGAGTTATGTAATGACTGTTGATTGTTCCCTAAAAGAAGCACCCATTGCTGAAATTAGAGTGAATATATCATACTTTATGGGAGTAACTGTGGCTGTTGCTAGTGGGAAACTTGAGCTGTTGCACTCACAAGGGCTCAAGCTCAAAAATTTACTGCTATCAAACCCTTAATGATCAATGACACGGCAGCTCAAACTTCTGTTACAAAGCAGAAGTATCCAAATTACAGCAGGAACATCATATTTGATGCGGTATCTGGTTCTAAAGGAAGTCGTCAAGCATAGTGACTATAAATTGAAATACAAAAAACATAGGGGTCTATTGTACAGGATTTGGAACTGGTTTGATGGATTGGATGATTGTTTTTAGCAGATCATGGTACCTAATATGTTGAGAAAGAGGGTGATGGAAGTTGCTCATGATTTAATTTTTGGAGGATATCTTGGGATGAAGAAAACCAAAGATTGAATTTAAACTCATTTTTACTGACCTGGGATGTTAAGCAACTTAACTATTTCGATTAGATCAATTTCACCAGCAAGTGAGTGAGAAGGGTCAGAGATACATCATGACTTTGGTGAATTACACAACTTGGCATGCTGAAGCTGTACTTCAAAACACCTTCAGCACCACCAGGTATATTTGTATCTCATTGCAGTTTTTATTTGTTTGTGTCACTATCTAAAGGGTGTCCCAAAAAAATTTATACTCACTAGGAGTACAACTTTTGTAGAACATCATATCCCTGTATTTGATGAATTTTTATAAAAGATTAAACAAAATCCAATTTTTAAGTTCATTTGATGTAAAAACGTCATACACAAAATGATTTTAAATCATTAGATTATCAGTTTTTTGACCAATTCTTGAAGTCACGCAAATCCTTTTCTAGTTTTGAACAAAAACTACAGTCGAATCCAGTTAATTGCATACCGGATAATTGCATAATCCGTTTTATCGCATAAAGATCATACATCCCAAACCACAGTCAATCATTTGTTAAAGAAAAATTTCGTTTAATCGCATACCGGTTTATTGCATAATCTGCCTAATTGCATAGAACTGAATGGCATTTATTTGATTACTGAATAAAATTATGCAAAATTTTAGTAACAAAAGCACGACTTTTAAATTCTGAACGAAAACGAACTGTTTCAATTTGCAAACAAATGCGCCCATCACCAACACCATAAAATGAAAGTCCGCTACTGATTAGAGATCAAAAACAAGACAGTGTGTGATGTGATCAATGTTCTTCAAAGACAATTACCGATTCAGAACAAAAACACGCGGCTATCATTTTGCAATCACTGTTATTCGCACTGTTTTTGTTTCATTTAGCTTTTATACAGTTTGTGAGACAACAGTTTGCGAGACAGAGCAATTTTAAAATTTCAAAATGAGTGAAGCAGGAACAAGTAAGCATATAAAGCGCAAAGATCTATCGTTGGCTGACAAAATCCTTGTCACTGATGAATTTGAAAAGAAAACATTGCAAAGAACAATTGCCAAAAAATTTGGAATATCACAATCACAGGTGTCGCAAATTCGTAAATCAAAAAAGCTTTTTTCTGCTCATCGTAGCTACAAAAATCCAACTTGTAAAAGGGCAAGAAAAAGTACCCGAGAAGACATAGAGGATGCTTTATTACAATGGTTTAAACAAGCAAAAAGCAGGGGTCTTATAATCACTGGCCCAATGTTATTCGAGAAAGCAAAAAAATTTGGAAAAATAATGAACGTAAATTTTGATCTGTCATCTAGTTGGGTCACTCGCTGGCGAGAACGCAATTTAATCGCTTTTAAGCATAAGCATGGTGAAAAACAAGACCATGATTCTGAAGCGGCTGAAAATTGGATAGTGTCAGTGTGGCCAAAAATACATGAGCGCTATTCTGCCTCAGAAATTTACAACTGTGATGAAACGGGGCTTTACTTTTGTGCACTACCAGAGGGAACTTTGTGCTTTAAAAATGACAAACTCTCTGGTAGCAAGAAGTCAAAAGAACGTTTGACCGTCTCCTTATTGCAAAAATGGATGGTTCAGATAAGTTACGGCCATTTGTCATTGGAAAATCGGCAAATCCACACTGCTTTAGGGGAATAACGAAACTCCCGGTAACTTACAAATCCAATAAAAATTCGTGGATGACTGCAACACTTTTTCAAGAATTGTTGGAATGGTTTAATGATCGCTGGAGGAAACAGAGAAAAAAAGTTTGTTTGCTGTTAGACAATTGTACTGCTCACAAAATTGAAAATAATGGACTACAATTCATTGAACTTGTATTTTTGCCACCAAATACAACTTCACATATTCAACCACTTGACCAGGGCATTATTAAAAACTTCAAACACTATTACCGCTGTCAAATGTTACAAAAAATTGTGCTGACAATTGATGCAGGTGAAAACTGCACTGCGACAGACGTGGTTCGGTCTATTTCTGTATTAGATGCAGTAAATTCTATAAGCGCTGCTTGGAATGATGTGTCTGCAGACACAATTTGAAACTGCTTTTTTTGCAGTCTAACACCAGCAACACCCAATGAACCTTTTCTCAGATTTACAGCCGATGAAGTTCCACCCTCATTTAAGCAGGAAACATACACACAATATGTTAATCTTGATGATGGCCTTGAAGTTACAGGTGTTCAAGATGATACTGATATTTGTGCAGAAGTTTTGCATAATAAACAAGTTGAAACAGATGACGTCAATGAAGAAAGCTCTGTCGACGCAACTGCTTTGATTCCACCAAAAAATAAAGAAGTGCTCCATGCACTTGATACAATTAGGCGACGACTACAATTTAAAGGGGAGGATACGTACATATTTCTTCGCTTGGAAAAACAAATGCAAGATAGCATGCAAAATAACATCAAACAATCAACAATTGCGCAGTATTTCACTTTAAACAAATAAATGTTTAAGCCTTAATTTTTGTGTTTTGTTTAGTTTTTGAGTAAGAGTAGGATGATCGCATTGCACTTGCTTTGAAGTCTGATGTTTAGACGTTTTTTTATCGTGACGCTCGTTGCGGGTCAATTAAATTTAGCACTTCTGCATAAACGCATAATTTGCTTAATTGCATAAAAAGGTTTGTCAAATTGGCTATGCAATTAACCGGATTTCACTGTACAAAGAATCACATTTATAGCAGTATTTAGGTTCAGAAAACAAACAAAGAAATCAATTGGTCAAATTAATATCATTGGATAGTCTGCAGAACGCCTGCAACTCCTGCATTACTTTTATTCCAGGCTTGCAGCATTGGTTGCCTCTGGCAATATTGATGGGTGATTCTTTTCTTTTCAAGTGTTTTTTTAAGCATTTGAGATCTTTTGGGTATCCATCCAGAGCAGCTGATAATTCATTTGAATCCTCATTGGGGAATAGTGGGTTGCTAAACCAATGGTCAGCCCTCGGGTAAGAAATAAACATATTGATTTACAAAGCTTGATTCAAGTTTCAGGGATCGGAATGAATTCAAGGAGGGTAAGGATGGCACTTAGAGTTCCAGCGTGCATTGCTGATGTTGGAAATCTGCTGAAAGTTCACAAAGGGGACTTCATCTTTCTTAATGAAGTGATGGAAGACTTATGTAAGGTGGTACAGAAATTTCATGTCGTCTCTCCACCTGTTTCCTTAATCTTTGCTTTCCGATTGCTGAAAGCTTTCTTCAGTTGATCATATTTGCTTATCAAATCCTTCACAAAGAAGCATTCAGTATCAGCTCATCTTCCATGACTAGGCAGAGAATGCAATCAAGTACATGGTGCTGGCAACTGATAAATTTGGGTCTGGACCTCCCATTCTTTTCAAACATCCGCTGCAGCCAAATGACCACTCTGGTTTTCTTTCCAGTGTTGACATTTATCATGTTGGAAAGGAGCATTAAAACTGATCCCCACAAGTTACACTCATCCAAGACACCCTGGAATCTTTTTGCAATGTTTGCAGCTGTGCCATCTTTCAATTGAAGCACAGTCAACTTGATTTCCTTTGTTGCTTCATTTTTGGGACCACAGGTTGATGTTTTAATGCCTTGTATTTGTGTACCATCAAAGTGAAGGCTCCACTTCTTGCGATAAAGTGTACTAACCAAGTGCTATTTCACTTCAGCTGCTCTCTTGAAGAGAGTCTTATAGATTCCTTGCTGACTTGCAGTTGGTATTTCAATGCCTTCACCAGAAAGTTGATGCACTACCTTGCTGTTCTGTAGGTCAATACCTTTGAGCTTCCTTGTGCTTTTTGATGGTGCAGCCTCATCTTTCCAAAAGCGGTCTTCACTGGTATCACATGAGTCTGTGCTGCTTTCAGAAGAATCTAATGCTACTGAGCTGCTTGCAGTTGCCAAATTCGATACATTTGCTTCCAGTGTTTTCCTTCACTTGGATTGGTAGATAGTCTGAGTACTAGCACATTTGCCAGTGGAATAACCAATGGCTTTTGCTCTGGATTCGCAGTTTGTATAGGTTCTTATCTTCTTTGCAAAGCCATTTATCTTTCACCTTGGTCACGTCTCTAAGTCATGCTTTTTTCTGTAATAGTCGTACTCTTGCAAGAGCTTTTCAAGTTTTGCACAAATGGCTTGATCCAATACATGGGCGAAGTTTAATTTCATTCTCCATAATGCTTCCAGCTTCACAGCAATCAGACTGACCCTCTTCTTCTGTTCTTTGGCTGTAGATTAAAAGAATTTGAAAGGTCCCATCACATGGTTTTTCAGGGGCATGCGGTTCTGATCACTCAGTGGTTCTTTGTGGATTGCCACAATGCCTTTTCTTAATGGTGCTTGAAACTGGATTCCTTACTCTTCTTTGTGGTAGATGAACTTTTCTTGAATATGTTGAATTAAATTGATTGTTTTAAAGTTCAGGATAAAACAATCCCTCTAGAAATTTACCACTCCATTATTTATAAATTAAATACAAAAAATTCTGTATTTTCAAAATATGTAAATTAAGGTACAGGAACAAACATCAACCATCATTGATAGTTTTCTATAAACGAGGTTTTCAATATTAGTGATACAAAGGCCCGTATTTGAAAGAAAACTGGTGAGCTTGTCTCAAGTTAATGATACTGGTTTATGATGTCACTATTACCTTCTTTATCACCTGAAGAAGGTAATAGTGATATCACAAACCAGTACCATTAAATTATTCAATTACCTCTTATATATAGTAGGGCCTAATGGCAAATTTTTCAAAGTGTTTTTGTGTGTGACTTTTTTAGTTAGTGCAATAGAATAAACATCGTTTTGGGCAGTTATAAGCAAAAGTTTATTGATTTGTGAAACAGGAAATCAGTTTTGGAAAAAAGGTCAAAAAGTTGTTACCCTAATACACACTATGTCCATCTGTTACAAAAATTTGTCATACTGCACTAGCAAGAACAAGTTCAAGATGCCAAGTTTTACTTTTAGAAAGGTGGTGTATCTACCCCTTTCATTGTGATGTAAAAACTTATGTGGATAAAAATATGCAAAACAGATGGTTTGAAAGAAGAGATACAGTCGAATATCTACCTAGTTCACCAGATTTGTCACTCAAAAATTTCTTTGTGTTAGGGTTCTTAAAAAACAAAGCTTACAGCAGGAAACCTGAAACAATTGCTGAAATGAGAATAGCAATTGAAAGAGAATGTGCTCAAATTCCGGAGGAAATGTTGCTGAACGTTTTTAGCTATATTTCTACAAGATATAAAAAGTGCATTGAACAGAATGGCACCATTTTGAGCACTTCTGTGAACTCATCATTATGTAAACATTTTGAAATTACCCCAAGTGTCTTTTATATTGTTAAAAGTTAATAAATATGTTTTTGTACATTTTACTCTCAAATTCTTTAAATGTGCATTCTTTCTCTTGCATCAATTTTCTTACAAGTTAAAATCAATAATTTCATTAACACTTTGTATGCGTCGCTACGTAAATCTACGTTTATTGCATTTATGGGCAGAGCGCGAAATCACGTAGATTTAGGTAACTTTGCCCTGGTTTGTACTGAAGTAACCCTACCCAAAAACAAACGCTGAAGAAGCGTTTATTACAGAGAAATTAAAATTTTTTTAAAGCATGTAAATCTACATGATTTTGCGCTCTGCCCATAAACACGATAAATGTAGATTTATGTGGCATAGCGTACAAAGTGTTAAGTTATAACACTTCAAAAAGTATATGCTGTATATTTTTTTGGTACATCCTATATATGTATGTTTTAGTGGTTTATGCATTTTTAGGGCTCCACTTTGCTACAATTCTTGTAGGAAACATATATAAACCTTTGCATCCTTTTTACTTGATTTTAGCTTGCTTGATATGACTGTTTCAAGATTATTAAAGTTTAGATCACATTAAGCTCACCACCTGTACAATAGTTTTTCTTTGTTGCTCAGCAAGCATTACTGCTAAATACTTCATGAGAGTTTGGAATATTTTTGAGAAATTTTAAATTGCTTTTCACCCTTTTGAGAGTCTTGTGGAGATGTGCACTCTGTTTTTTGTTATTTGAGCAATGCAGTTTTTTGTGTTTAAATACAAATTGAAAGTAATTAGTGGCAAATTAAGCTGCCATGGTGTAGTGGTATTGTTGCAGGCTTCAGAGCATAAGGTCGGGAGTTCAAAACTGTATAAAAACATTGTTGGTATTTGTCAGGAAGGACATCCAGAATTTAAAGTGCTATGTTACTCTGGTAAAAAATCTGGTTCAAAAGTGAGTGTGTAGTGGTAGACATATATTAAATCAGCTTGTCTGAGCCAGGGAAATGTAGGAAAGATGATGTAAAACCAACTTTTTTTTTTCTTTCAACACATGATATTCACCAAATTTAGGTTAATCATTGCAACTGTGTAACAATTCTCAAGAATAACTGATTTGGCAGCGTTACTAAATATAAATACAATATGCAAATATAACATATGTCAATGACAATGAGTTACAACTTACCAACAGTTTTTATTGAGCATAACAAACGTCTATTGGTATTTTAACAAGCACGGAATTGAAGTGATTAAGTCTGTCACTTAACATGAAAGAAACTTACTGCAATTGCAGTTATTGCTCTCAAGTAATCAATCCATCACTTGGTTGTTATCTGCGTTTCAAAGTATATGTAACTATGTGGTCTGAAGAATGTTTTAAAGAAATGAATCAAGTTGAGACTTGCTCAAACGCATCTACTGGTAATAGTGGATCAGCTGGAAGCACTAAATTGCAAATTAACATGATAATAAAGGAAGTGCACGACTATCACATTTCCTGCAAGACTCAACTAGCCCAGATGTAGAAGTGCAATAACATTTCACCGATAGTGCCTAAAACATGGGTTGGCATCTCAATGATGTTACAATTTTTGTGAGTGGTTATGATTTATAATCATTTGTTAAAATTTAATTGCACTGGCTTATTACTTAGTAATGAAACATAAAAAATTATGCAACAAAATAAGAAAGTTATGTTCTCTGCTGCTGCTTATGAATTGTCAATGGCAAGAGAAAACCCCCAACATTGCTTGGTGCCCTGCAGCAATTTGCTAGATACAGCTGGGTGCTCAATGTGTTAAGAGTACAGAGACTAAGACAGTTGCAGGAGTATTATTGAGCATATGTATTTGCTTGTCAGTGCCTAAAGTAGTCCTTAGTGATCTTAGAACACATTTAGTATCAAATTGTATGGAAAATGTTTCACAATTGTTGTTGAACAAATGTTTAACATCAACACCATATCACACCACTGGCAATGACTTAATGGATCATTTCAGAGGCACATGTGAGAAAATCCTGAGGTGTTTATGCTGTATACAGTCTGGTCAATGGCATCAGTTTGTTAACCATTTTCACTTTCTATTCACGTAAAATTGATCCACTTTGTCATAACTGGTGTGGATAATGTATCACAATTGCTGTTGAACAAATGGTAAGCATTAACATTATATCGCACCACCAGCAATGGCTTAATGGAGCATTTCAGAGGCACATGTAAGAAAATCCTGAGGTGTCTATGCTGCATACAATTTTGTCGCTGGCATCAGTTCATTAACCATTTTCACTTTCCATTCACGTAAAATTGATCCACTTTGTCATAACTGCCTGTGTACTCCACACCTTTTTAGTTTACAAAACACAGATGTCTGTAATGCGTTCTATTGTGTCCTACACAACTTTGGTGATGACTAGAGGAGAATTTTACTTCCAATTTCTTTTCTTTACTAAAAGCAGTAGAATTCTTTTCGTGTGATTGCTCCACCATTCCTTTCTTGTACTCTGTTGAATAACTTTTACTCATCTTGTCTTGGGATGAAAATGCACATAAAAAATATCTCTTATTTAATGTGGCAATGTTAAACTATTTATCTAAAAATCAAGCAATGATGTAATTATTGCTAGTGTCATGTGCCTCATTGCTACAGTGTGTTTTGTCCTAACATACTTTTATGACGTCGTTAATTCACACTATCAACTCGGGCGTATTTTAATGGTAATGCTTGTATTAAAATCATTCTGAAAATTCTTGTTAGGTCTTGTTTTCGGGGAAACACAGTATATTGAAATGATACATCTAAAGAAGATATGGAAAACACCAGAACTGAATTTGAAAGAGCAATAGATGATATCTTGCAATGTTTGTAGTGCAGTTGTTGAAGTAAACGAAGACCTTAGTGTGGATAATGATTAATTGATAGATATAGTTATTCATCACCATAAGAAAACAATACGAGATTATAGATTATAATGGGTTGATAATACTACAGAACGATGCAATCATGAATACTTTTTTAAAATATGAAGAAGTCTACTAATATTCCATGTAAATCAAATGTAATTGAACATAAATAGAGTTGATCGATGGAAGTCCAGTCAGATCTCAGCCATACCCATTGCCATACGCCATACAAGAGAATCTCAACAAGGAAACTCAAGTTATGCTTAATCTTGAAACTATTTGTAACTCAAAATCACCATTTGCTTTGCTCATTGTGATTGAGAGAAAAAAAGATGGGGCATACTGTATATGTGTCGATTACACAACATTGAACAAAGTTGTGGTTGCTGATCCAGTACTTGTGACTATGGCAAAGAATTATTTTCAGTGATGAGCAAAGACCAAATATTTTTCTAAGATTGATCTTAGTAAAGGATATAGGCAGATTCCAGCTGCCAAAGCAGATATTCAAAAGACTGCTTTCATCACATCTGATGGTTCATACCATTTCTTGAAAATGCCATTTAAGATGTAAACTTCTGGGGCTATGTTAGTGCATGGATTAAGGAAGGTATGGATTGGTTTGGATAACCCTTACACTTGAATCAACAATTAAATACCAGTTGTGCATACATATCATTGGAAGATGCATTGGCAGGTGCTGGAAAATTTATCTCGTTGTCTTACCAGGTGATTTGACAGCAAGACCATCAAAGTGCATGTTTAGATTTGAATCGGTCTAATTTCTAGAACATCGTATCTGTTATGATCGGATCACTGTTGACAATGATAATTAAGAGATTCCTACGGCTAGAATACTTTTGTCAATAAACGAAGTGAGAATATTTTTGGGACTAGCAAACTATTGCTGTTAACAAGATTCATCAAGAACAAGCACAAGAAAAAGCTTTCAAGAAGTAAATCAGCTCATTGTGTTCAAGTAACACTACTGATGGTGCAAGCAAGAAAAATTGGGCCAGATTTAAACACAAGTGTGCGCTGTGGTGAAAAATGTGGATAATTTTTGACTGACCCTCTTGCTATGATTACTACAGTGTACAAAATCTTGATTTAATTATTTCAAGTTGCAGCTTTGGTCATGAAGTATTTACCAATGTTAGATCAAAAGCTTACTTGCAATCGCAAAACCGTTGTTTATTTAATTATGATGAGGAAATGAAACTAGTTTAATTATTTGCTGTAATCAAGCAACAATTACAATCTGTAAGTAATTTTTTTCCTGTGTGATATTCGTCATAACTGTATAATATCACAATATTTTATAAAGGTCATATTACTTGGATGTCAGCACTGGAGTAGTCTTACTTGCATTGACTGTTATTCTGAAACACTAATAAATTAAGGGTTGCAAACAATGAATAATTTGAGTGACCAAATTTAATGTATTAAGCAAAAAACAGCCAGGTCTTTCCCAGTCACTAAGTAGTAACTGGTAGGCCACTTGCTTGTGAACTTTTTATGGTTGATGTAATTATGCAAATTGTCTTGTCACCATAGCATAACATGATAGTTGTGCCTTTCCTGCCTGGGTAAATTTTGAAAACTTTGCATCTCTGCATAACATTGTTGTTTAGACATATTTTTAGGTTATCTTTGGAGATCTTTGATCTCCAGTTAACCTGATTTTCTTCTGCGAAAGACATAGGGTAGCAAGCATGAAACAACTTGCAAGCTGGCATCTTCATCAGATTAAAGGATTACAAAACAATAATTATCCATGACAGAGATGATGGCTTTAGACCAGTGATTTTCAATCGATGGACAATGGTCTACTTCTGGGCCAGTACTTTGGCCAGTAAAAATGGGAAAGTTTTCCTTGACGACTTGTATTATTATTTTATTTACAACACCTCTGCAATTTGCATTGATAACTTTTTTGAGGTCACCTCTAAAATAGAGAAATCAATGTGAGTGACCCACATGCCTCTATGCGGTTTGAAAATGGGTGACATGCCAAAAACAGTTGAAAAGCACTAAATTAGACCAAGAGTTTTATAATAAATTAAGAAAATACATCTGTGAGAAAATAAAGGTGCCAGTATTTGCCACGCAATGTTGCAGTTAATATTGTATGTGCACAAAAAAATTGGAGCTTTGCAGGGACAGAGGAAAGTGCCACATTATTATAGGCAGTTTGACATCATAAATGAAGCCATTAGAGCTGTGTTTCTCAATCTTTTTTTATCAGGTACTACTCTGCTGTTTTTTGCTCTTGGTGCATACTAACAATTTTCAGAAAAATTCAACTCATGAAAATGCATTTATGCTTACAACAATATGGTGAAACAATGCAACAATGCTCCAACAGACAACAGTTTTATTTTTTTGCTCTTACTGGTTATCA
The DNA here is from genome assembly GCA_963675345.1 of Trididemnum clinides. Classification (NCBI taxonomy): domain Eukaryota; kingdom Metazoa; phylum Chordata; class Ascidiacea; order Aplousobranchia; family Didemnidae; genus Trididemnum; species Trididemnum clinides. The sequence goes on along the minus strand of OY776305.1, from coordinate 43,788 downwards.
ACACTACTTCACTATTATTTTTTTGAACACTCTTTATAAGCAGTCAAACATTAATCTGAAAATGTACTGGTAAATAGTTTTTCAAGGGGGTGTCCTACAGCATGAAATTCAACTCAAGTTCTTTAAGCAGTTTGTTTTTATCAGGGAAAAAAAGATTTCACTCATATTTTCAACAATCTAATTCGACGTCAGATTGGTACCCGATCTCCCACTGTTGAGTATCTTTGCACTCAAGAAGAAATTTTAAGTGTGTTAATAAAAGGGTAAGATTGATTGTTGTAGTTACACTACTTTACAAATATCAAGTTGACTAACTTGTCTTTTTCTAGATATGAAGATCCTGAGATCGCATTAAGTTGTGGAGCCATGCTTCGAGAATGTGTGCGATATGATGTACTAACAAGAATAGTCCTTGGGTCTGAAAATTTCTTCAAATTTTTTGATTATGTTGAAATGTCAACATTTGATATAGCTTCTGATGCATTTGCAACATTCAAGGTAAATTTTTTACAAATGTATTTATCATTAGCTGGCTCTGCTGCCATAGCTCAACAGGGTTTTCACTTAGTTACTATTGCACTATTGAAGTTTGATTATATCTCAATTATAATATTTAAAAATTGTAGTGACGTAAGGTATTGGCCAAACAGTTGGTCTGGCTGCAACTTTACTTAGACTCCATAATTTAATGTCAAATATCTTCTCTACCAACTGTAGATCTACATGACTTCTTGTTTGAAATAACAACAAATACATTCTCATGCAGATTTTACCCTTTGCTATGTTGCTAACTACAAAAATTATTACTTTCACTTTGTTTTTACAGCTTCTAACAACAACATTTATTCTCTGAATCAACAAACCCAAATACACATGAACACTGCCTAACTGTTTCTCTCTCTGAAAATTTTTCTTCATCTATATAATTAGCTCCATTTGGTCCAGGTTTTTTGTGGTTTTTAGAACTGTGGCACTGTCTAATCAACCTTAGCACTTTGGCTGATTATTTTGCAACTGCTTGCGTTGGGGTTTTCATTTTTTTTTAGTAAGATGTGGAATTTATTATTTTATCTTGCTACTTATTTTTGTGCAGATCTATTTAATAGCTTTTTAGTTATTTCAAATTGATTATGCAGCGTCAATTTTCAAAATTTTGGCTGCAATTTAAAGTAGAAAAATTTTTACAAATGCTCTTTTTTTGTGGGGAAATAAATAGATGCTGTGGCTTTGCGTCTGCCAGGAAGTGATTTATCACAGTGAATTATCAGAAGGCAATACTTCAAAAATTTTTACATCATGCTATTCTTTACTTTTACGATGAGTTCAAGCTAGAGTGAACAGTAATTTATTTTTAATATTTCCTGTTTTGGGATAGCTACCACACCATTAGTGCAGGAGTTTTTGAACTAATACACACAACTTTTAATGATCCTTTAAACCTTTAAGGATCATAAGATTATAATTGTTAAAATTTGAGATAATATTCCTTAATTGCTTGGTAACAATGAAATTACAATGAATTTCAGAAAAATGGTTATTGCGTCATATTAGCACAACAATTAACAATCATGTAGCATATGTGTTACATTATCCCTCAAAGGGTTAAAAAAATGAGAAAAATTTAAGAAAACAGTGTTCTAAAAAATGGTTTTCATATCAGTTTGGAGGTCAATTGTGGGATAATGACCAGAAATTAGTCCATAATTCAAAGAAGAATAGATTGTTGCCTTTTACTTATGTCTCATTGGCTGACCAAAATTCTGTTATTTAAATTGACCGATTTTTTTAAAACCATGGGTTACAAACAGTGGCAGTGATCCTGTGAGTCAAGGGGCAGCACATCTTTGTTCTGATTGTGAGTGGGGGCAAAATACGTCTGGCCCCCTTGATATTTTGTCGAGTGCTGAGCTGAATACAAGCATGCCAAATACTTAAAATAGAAAACAACCAGTTTAGCAACTAAAACAATCTTTCTCTTTGGGAAAATTCTGAGAAAGGCAATTTCTAGTGCATCCAATTGACGTAGGGTGTTGACCGCTTGCTTTTACTTTTAAAATCTCAACATGAAGTTGCATGAATTTCTCTTTGCATCTCATTTTTTTGCAAAATAGAAATGTCCATTGCATAGTGCATAGCGCCAATTGCTGCATTATAAAGCAAATTTAGAATTGCAAAATTTGTCTGGAATGTCTTTTGTGTAGCTATGCGAATTGAAGTTGTTAAGACTTGCAATTTTTTGTATAGTACCAGACCAGTTTCATTGAACATAAATACAATCGCAAATGTAAAAATATATGAAAATGATGAAAAGCTTGTACAATGCAAGCATTGAGAGAAGAATTAAAGAATATCATGAATATAGCTACTGAATTCAATAGATGTCATTCCTGCTTTCATAATATGCATTGTCCTCCACAGCTCTGCATGTGAGGCAGAATGGCCGTTTTCTACTCTGAACCGATTGAAAACACTCTTGTGCTCTATACAAATGCAATGTCTGAATGACTTTTTTTGATCATACACTGCAATCACACTGAAGTTCTTGACGTCATTGAAGGTGTAAATGAATTTGTCTTGAGAACTCAAACCTGTCTTAACAAGTTTGAAAGGAGTTTGTAATACCATTTTTCTTTACTGTTTGCTTGAAACAGAAAATTGTTCTCATATAACTTTGAAAAAATCTGTTTGAGCAATAAGCTTTTCGTGACTTTCTCATCAGTGTCAGTATCGCATCAAAAGAGAAGATCTAGAGTGAGTAAGTGTTTTATGTGATTAATTTGGACATTGGGCAATCAAGACAAGCCAATGATGCCACTAGCATCACAAAGCGCGTGCAAAGAAAGATTTCACAGTTGCAAAATGCTAAAAGAAAATGCAGCTAGAGGCCAAATATGAATGCTGTGATTACCAAAAAAGTTTGAGAGTGTACATGTAAACAAACTCTTTCTGTCTGCATAACACCAAGTGGTGGGTCTTGATATAAGCAGCCTCTAAAAGATTAAGACGTAAAGAGCTGTGTGCTGTGGCAAAGATTGAAAACTGCTTGTTATTATAGTTAATTGCACATTGGTCATTATCTTAAAGATGCTGACCAATGGCAGAGTCACAGTTCGGTTTGATGTTGTTTCGTTTGCACGATATGTGTTGTTGAGATTGGTATGAACGGGTCACTTGTTGTTTTAACCATTGTGGAACATGTTGCTTGATGTGATCTTGTAGTCGTTAAGATGTTTGCCCTACATGCCGACTGTCACAGTAGCACTTGTATTTATATATGACAAAACTTATAGAACAAATTCATTTTTTTAAAAGTATTCTCATCAGTTTGTAAAAAAAAAACTAAAACTTAAAAACAATGAAATATAAGGCAGTGGGATTAAGCTGTGCTGACGCTCTAAACTGAATCACATGCATCAAATTCGCAATTGCCTGCCACAACAACTCAAATTTGATTTTGTAGAATCACCCATAGGGTAGCAAACACGTTACTGTTCATAGACTAAATAAACAATGTCGTAAATGCATTTAAATACAGTAAGCAGGGAGTACTAAGTTATATAGGGTGCCTCACCATTTTGTTAATACTGCTTTTGCCAATGAATATGCGCTACCAATTGGCTTCATAAAAGATTAAATTTTAAAATTCTGGTTTTACTATAAAGTTAACAATAAAACACTTAGCTATATCAGGCTTAAACCAATGCTGCCACGCATGGGGTTTTGCCCCCAGATCTTGGGTTTTGTGTACTTTTCTGGGGTCCTGGGTTTTTTTGATAATGATCTGGGGTTTTTGAGCAATTTTGTTAGAACATGTAAAAACATAAAGCTTAATAATGAACTTGGCACGGCTTTTGTTAAGACTAGCACATGAACTTCTTTTCAGCTTCTTTTCAGTTTAGCGTCAGTGGTAACCTTAACCCTAACTCAGCCCCAGCCCTAACCCAGAACTTCACCCCAATCTAAGAAAAAAAACAAAAATATGGTTTTGTGCTAGTCTTAATGAGACACCTTTAGATTTCGCTTATTTAGTGTATGTCACAGGAAAAATTGCTTGCTGCAGTGATAAAAAGCTTAGTTTAAATTCTAAATCTTAGAGAAATGAGTTTAAGTAACAAAAGTAACTCTCAAGCATTTCCACAAAAAAAGATAAAATGGTATACACAAGTATTTAACGTGGAGTGGCTGATAGATACACAGCTAAAGGATTGGCTACAACAGGATAGAGACAATAAAGATTACAGTTACTGCAAATGTTGTAAGATTATCCTTAAAAATGCTAACAAATCCATGTTACTTCGACATAAACAATCAGAACGACACAAAAGGAGCTATCAAATTGCAAAATCTTGTAGTAGCATTTCTCAGTTTTTTGCTAAGAAAAACTGTGCAGAAGATGAACAGATAGCAAAAAGTGAGTTGTTGCATGCGGGCTACTTTGCTAAGCACCACATACCTTTCTCCCATGCTGACCATCTCTTGACTTTATGTAAACGAGCATTTCCTGACAGTCATATTGCTTCCAAATTATCAATGGAAAGAACCAAAATATCTTAGGTTATGCAAGATTTCATTGCTTTTCATGAAAAATTAGAATTAACGAATATGTGCTAAGAAAGCAATTATTTACTATAATTGATGAAAACACTGATATTTCTGTTATGCAAATATTAGCAGTGGTTGTACGATATTTTGATTCACACAAGCATGATGTAGTAGATGCTTTGCTTGATACAATTGAAGTTGAAAATGGAACAGCTCAACATCTTTACCAAGCAGTCGAATGTCTTTAAAAAAAAGAGGCATTCCTTTTGAAAACATTGTTGGACTAGGCAGTGATAACTGCTCAACTATGATGGGTGAAAGGAGTGGCTTTAAAAAACTGTTGAAACATGATATAGCTTCCGTCTTTATTATGGGATGTATTTGTCACTCAATGGCGCTTTGTGCTAGTCATGCTGTCAATGTTTTGCTCTCTTACCTTGAGACATTTTTAAAGGATGCGTCATCTTATTTTAGCAGGAGCAGTAAACGCAAAAGAGACTTTATGGCTATTCAACAAGTTGTCAGAGTTGTGCCACAAAAAATGGTAAAACTGTCTCAAACCAGATGGCTTTCTCGAGAAAAAGTTATAAGTACTGTTTTTGAACAATATGGTACTTTAATTCTGTATTTTGAAAAAGAATGCAAAACTGATAAAGTTGATGGTGCCAGAAAAATTTTTGACACTTTAACAAACTCTGGAACCAAACACATGCTTTTGTTTTTGCAATATATTCTGCAAAAAGTAAATGCAATTAACACTCAATTTTAGTCAGAACACTTTCAATTACATCAGATTTACGCAATGATTACATCTGAGTACAAGAGCATTCTCAGTTGTTTTTATCAAAGAGGAAATTCTATTTGAAAAAAATTTGTCAGAAATTGATCCACAAGATATGAGAAGCCAAAAACCTATTAGTGATGTATACCTTAGGGGACAATGTTTTTCTCAGTCACTCAATGACTCATTACAAGATGAGAGTTGCCCCATTAATTTCAAAAGTGATTGCTTCAAGTTTCTTTTAGAACTTTCCTTACAGATGAAGAAAAGGCTACCTTTAGATGAAAATGGAATTACTGCCAAATTGAATGTAGCCTATTAGGTATTGAAATTGCATTGGATCTTAAGCGGTCACCAACATCTATAGTTCCATTTGCTGTTCGCTTCCCACATATCTTACCACAAAATAAACTTAATGAACTTGATGATCAACGGAGAACCTTCCGTATTTCTGCAAAACAACTTGCTGTTTCTGCTAAATGTGTTCCAGAATATTGGCACAATTTAGGTTTAGTAAAGGAAGATCTACATGATTTAAAATTTTCTCTGTTATCATATTTTATGACAACTATGACTGTCTTATCACATTCTGCTGCAGTTGTAGAAAGAATATTTTCCCAGATCAATCGCATGAAAACTAAATCACCTAGTTCTTTGGAACCAAAAACAGTGAAAAACAGGGTACTTGCAAAGCAGTTTATCATCAGAAAAAATCAAACATGCTACTGCTGGGAACCAAATCAAAAACTAATCACAGAGATGATGGATGGTACAGTGAGGAAGAGATATCAAGAAAGGCTTGTAAGCCAAAAATATAAAGATGTTTGTTGTTATTTTAAAAGTGACAATGAAGAAGAAACTTTTAATTGATAATTAAAATACCTTGACTCATTTTTTTAGACTTTTTGTGAATGCCCCATCTGCATATAACTGCTTTAATGAATTGTAGTTTTGTTACGGGTATCATGTTTTATGAGAAAATGTCATTAAAACTAACATTTCTTTGTATTAAGTATACAATCTCAAAGAAAATTTTGGGGTAAGGTTTAGAGTGGGGATTAGTAAGTATTAGGGACCTTAGAGTTATAATTAAAGTCAGGGTTAGGGTTGAAAATATAGTTTGAATTAGAAGATTTACAAAATTTCAATTAGAAATCAAAACATTTTGCCATATAAAAAGGATTTTCAAAGTTTCATCATTTTAGGTATTACAGCTCTTATCAATAAAATAAGGCCATTTTGATGTTGCACATTTGAACAAAAAAGTGTGTTAAAACATGGTGACCATTGCAATACCAAAAAATTCCTTTTATTTCTGTAATTTTTTTTCTGGGGTTTTCAGTTGTCATTTGGGGTTTTTTCATGGACCAATCTGGGGTTCCTTTTAAAATCTTAGTGGCAGCATTGGCTTAAACATTGCTTTATGATGTTTATCATAATGTCTTAGTAGGGCCAAATAATCATTAACTTCATGGTGTTAAATTATCACTATTTTTAGTGTGTTAAGATTTGTTCCGTAGTGCTTTGTGTTTAGTCCAACGTGAAAATGATTTTATTGTTTGTACAACATACTAATGATTGCAGTTTTTGCAACATGCAGCTTAAATGCCATAATCCTTGCAGTTCATTTTCTGTGTCAAGTGACGTTGTCTATTCGGTGTATGGATATGTTCCATCTGTGGAACCATAGAATTTTGTGAACCATCATTACCACTCAGTGCACATCTCCCACAGGGTGTATGAGGTTCCACAGATGACTTGCCGCCATTTATACTAATAGTAGATGATGTAGGAAATATTGCTTGTGATTGCAGAAATGTCTCGTTCAGCCCATAGTTGGACCACACTGCATCAAACAATGTAGACTGTAATTACCGCACTATGTCGCATTATTTTATTCATGCTTTATGGCTTAAGGTCAAAAAGAAATAAATTGTGTGATAGTACAATTCAAAAATAGCTGTGAATGTGATTAGTGGGTAAAGAATTTAATTATTTTTGGCTTGTCAACTTGCTGTTGATATTCAGTGCAAAAAGATTTTGTTTTTCTAGTTTGGCAACTACAACTTCTAATTTCTGAGAAACAGTAATATTTTATATAGAATTACTTCACTGCAAAAGAATTTTACCGTTTACTCAACACTTTACGGTTGAAAATTATGGGCTTTTTTTTTTCTTCTATTTAAGTAAAACATGAAGAGTTTTGGTAAAGTGGGTTTTAAAATCGCTATGTTTAATTCAAAACTGTGATAAATGTCTATGCCGATTTGAAGTCAAGCAAAAACAGATAAATTTTAGGAAGAATCCAAAACCTTCAATCAGTTAGCTTTAATGGTCACCAAATTACAGCAGTTTTGATAAGTTTTAGGTCAAATTAATGCTGCCTCGTGCCTATTAGTGTTAGCAAAACACATTTTTTTAATAAGTTTTAGATTAACAGGAATGGAAAATTACTATGATATCATAAATTCAAACTCACAAGTTCTTTCTCGTGCACTTTTGCATCACAGGCATGATTTTCCCTTTCAAATCTTGTAAGCAACTTTGGTCAAATTGAAACATTGCAAATAAAGTTTGCTATGTCAAAATCTTATAAAGATATTTGGCCAATCCAAAACATGATGAACATCATAACAGCATTTTGAAGCTTCAAATTATAATTTGTCGCATACACCTTCTCATAGAATATTATTGCAAATAATAAAAAAAAAGTTCAGTAATGAACATTTTTGAATTTTAAACCCCTACATGCAAATTCTAAATGATACGCAGGGTCTGGAATGAAATATGACTTAGCAACAACTTACAATACTCACAGCAATTATATTTATATTCAACATCAGTTTATCACTTGACTAAGATAGTTGTTGTTTGTACCCTCCCTTTTCTGTGGGATGTAGTCCAGAAGTTGGGGACCTCCCCAAGGCTTGAACAGAAATTTGGAGAGAGGTGGAGTGGCAAAAATAGTCTGTAGCAGGACAGAGCAGAATGAGATGAGAAGTATCATAAATTGAATGAACACAGTCTCTACATTGTGGACTCTTTAATTCTGCCAGTGATAAAAAAGACAAGAGTTAAGTAGAAGGCTGTGTCAATTGCGGTGATGATGAGAGAGGACACCCCAAACGTGACAAGGAAGCACAAATGCCTTAGTGAATGCGGAGGAAATTTGTTTGTTAAAGGATGTTGATGAGACAGTATGCCTCCAGTCTGAGAAAAGAGAAGAGTGAATGCGACAGGTAAAAAGAAGAGAGGCTTCATGGGTCAGTGGATAGCTGGAGTGGTGTATACCAAATGTCCTACTCATCAACCTTGTCATTTTTTGGAAGAAACGAATGACAGTGAACCCATTTTAACCTAATAGTAGAGGACAAGAGAAACGATAGTTCCAGTCAGTGATGTCAGAGAGTGTGAGGTAAAAGGAAAGATGGAAAAGAGGAAAGTGTAGCAAAGACAGAGTGAGAGGAGTTGAAGGAATGGAAGCTGTAGTCTAGTTGATGCTGCTGAGACCAGCAAAGAGTTAGCAGAACGGCACTTTCTTCTGCAGAAAAACCTATTATACTGGACCTGCCAAATAGGAAAGGGTGGCCTCAGTGCCGCAAAGTAAGCAGCTGGGACAAAAGAAATAGAAGCAGAGCCTTCAGTCCAATTCACAAGATTGTGAGGAGAGAGAGAGTCAGGGTGGATGAAAGCCCTACGTTGGTTAGAAAAAAGAGGGTCGTTGCAAGAGCATGGAGTAGAGAGTGTGAGCACTACACTAAAAAATGGTGGGTTTCAAGGAGGAGATCGACAGCAAGAAGGGAGAGTGTATTTGGGAGAAGAAGGAGATAATATGAGCAAGTGAGTGGATGCAAAGACTCTTCAAGAGGACCTGAAGAGTCCAGGTTTTACTCTGAGTCTGGCCAAATCTAAAATGGGAAAGGAGGTCATAAGATGACAGGGCAAAGTGAGTCAGAGTGACTCATGTGCGAGAAGGAACGTCTTTGACAAAAGAAGAGGGATAGAGGAGGACATGAAGCAACAGGTGATGGCCTGGCAGGCTGCCTGGTAAAGGCATAGAAACGTTGGTAACGTTAAGAAATGGAAACCATCTCGGTTAAGCACAAAAGGGAATGGGTCAAAGAAAAACTTTTTAATGAAGAAAAAGGTACTTTTTGGAGTGGCCCCATGAGGAACCAGATATGCAGCCTAGGGTCTTGAGACAATGGTAGAACTTGGCTTTAAGCCTAGATTCATATACAGAAGAGGAATAAATGTGATCAAAGGTGACCCCAGAAAAAGTTGGAAAAGGATTGAAGCAAAGGAGGAAAGTTGAATAAGAAGAAGTGGGACTGGAGGTTGGCTTGATGGGGATGCATTGAAAAAAAGGAGGCCCTTCATTTACTTGGATTGAAAGGAAGACACTAATGCTGCAGTCAAATCAGAGCTCCTTAAATAGTTTTTGCTTCATCAGAAACTAATAGAGAAGATGACGAGATTGCCTGAGTGATGGATAAAATGGACTGACTTAGGTTCAAATGTAGTAGAAAGAGATGAGCATATCTCAAATTACGTTTTAGCCTTGGCTTTGTCAATGACAACTGAGGCAAGGTGAGATGTAGGCCTGGTGCTCTTCACTTCTGTGAACAGAAGCAAAAACCTTGTCTTTTTTTTTTACTGCTTCTTCCACTTTGGAAGACCTCCAGATTTAGGAATGACGTTGGACGTGGTCAAATGGAGTAGAGGATTTGTTTGCATTTAGAGCCAAAGAGGTAAGGAGCACAGCTGCATGAGCTAGAGAAAGAAAAAAATATTTCTCTGCACAATGACAGTGTAAATTGCTGTGATTTAAATATGCCAGAGGCTGACAATCAGTCTGCAATATAAACGACTTTCCTGCCAAATATAACCAAACCTTGGTTATACCCCATACAGTAGCCAGACGTTCTTTTTCTAGAGTAGAGTATCTCCTCTCCTGTAGATGTCAGCTTCTTGCTTGCATAAGCTATTGTATACAGCTTTGTTTCATGATGTTGCATGAGAGCAGTTGCATCCACAGTTTGATGCATCAGTTTGCAGCGCAAATGATTTGCCATGGTCTGGCAATCTCAGTATTGGTTTGTCAATCAAGCACTGTTGCAGTTTAGTGAAAGCTTTTTCTTGTGCTTGTTCCTGATGAATTTTATTAGGTTTCTCTATGTACATTAAATCACTCAACAGTGCAGTGATAACTGCTAACAATACAATATGAGCACAGCAATAGTTTGCTAGTCCCAAAAATATTCTCACTTCGTTTATTGACAAAAGTATTCTAGCTGTAGGGATCTCTTAATTATCATTGTCAACAGTGATCTGATCATAACAGATACGATGTTCTAGAAATTAGACCGATTCAAATCTAAACATGCACTTTGGTGGTCTTGCTGTCAAATCACCTGGTAAGACGATGAGATAAATTTTCCAGCACCTGCAAATGCATCTTCCAATGATATGTATGCACAACTGGTATTTAATTTGATACAAGTGTAAGGGTTATCCAAACCAATCCATACCTTCCTTAATCCATGCACTAACATAGCCCCAGAAGTTTACATCTTAAATGGCATTTTCAAGAAATGGTATGAACCATCAGATGTGATGAAAGCAGTCTTTTGAATATCTGCTTTGGCAGCTGGAATCTGCCTATATCCTTTACTAAGATCAATCTTAGAAAAATATTTGGTCTTTGCTCATCACTGAAAATAATTCTTTGCCATAGTCACAAGTACTGGATCAGCAACCACAACTTTGTTCAATGTTGTGTAATCGACACATATACAGTATGCCCCATCTTTTTTTCTCTCAATCACAATGAGCAAAGCAAATGGTGATTTTGAGTCACAAATAGTTTCAAGATTAAGCATAACTTGAGTTTCCTTGTTGAGATTCTCTTGTATGGCGTATGGCAATGGGTATGGCTGAGATCTGACTGGACTTCCATCGATCAACTCTATTTATGTTCAATTACATTTGATTTACATGGAATATTAGTAGACTTCTTCATATTTTAAAAAAGTATTCATGATTGCATCATTCTGTAGTATTATCAACCCATTATAATCTATAATCTCGTATTGTTTTCTTATGGTGATGAATAACTATATCTATCAATTAATCATTATCCATACTAAGGTCTTCGTTTACTTCAACAACTGCACTACAAACATTGCAAGATATCATCTATTGCTCTTTCAAATTCAGTTCTGGTGTTTTCCATATCTTCTTTAGATGTACTGTTTCAACATATTTGCATAATAAGATTTTATCTATTTGTTTGCTTCAATATGACAATTATTTTCTTCTCCCCATTTACTGATTACTGTATAAGGGCCTTGCTACTGCATTAATGGTTTGTTGGCTTTTGTGGTAGTAACAGCAGTACTTAGTCTTCTTCACAAAAAAAAAACATCTTTATGGTTTGTCGTCATATAACTTCTTGTTTATTTATTAACCAACTTTTCTTGGGTTCTTCTTGGGCAATGTGCATATTATTATCTAACTTTTTGTAACAAAAAAGTTATTGATAACTTATTTTTACTTCGGATGCGTCCGTTTCTCCACTTCACAATTCTTTTAAAATCTGAACTGGTCCTTGGACTATTCTTTCACAAAGCAGCTCAAAGATTCGTAGGGTGCTACTGTATGGGCATGCATAAAATGGTTAGGAACTAATGCCAGCGACAAGATTGTATACTGCATGGACACAGGATTTTCTTACATGTGCCTCCTAAATGCTCCATTAACCCATTGGCAGTGGTGTGATACAGTATAGATGCATTTATTCAACAACAATTGCGATACATTTTCCATACTATTTGATACTAAATGTGTTCTAAGATCACTAAGAACTTCTTCAGGCACTGACAAGCAATTATACATGCTCAAAAACGCTTCTGCAACTGTCTTAGTCTCTGTGCTCTTAAGACATTGAGCACCCAGCTGTAGCTAGCAAATTGCTGCTGGGCACCAACCAATGTTTGGGGTTTTCTCTTAAATAATTCAGGAGCAGCAGCAGAGAACATAACTTTCTTATTTCGTTGCTTAATTTTCTATATTTCATTACTAAACAATAAACTAGTACATAAAAACTTTTAATGTGTTCAAAGATCACTAAGGACTTTTTTATTGCCAAGGGATTATATGTTAGGGTGCCCAATTTTTATGCACAAACAGTTTTTTTCTATCTTTTATCGCACACATTCCTCTTTAAAGAAGCTGGTTATGGGGTAATGATATTTAGTCAATGATAGAAGAAGAAGTGGTTTTCCATAACTTTATATTATGGGGTATTTTGCAAATCTAGATGCTTGGAAAACTGTTATAGATTTGTTTACCGGCTGCATATATGCCGAGACCAATTACTAATGGCTACTATTCTAATAACTTAAATATAGGTGCATCACTTTGGGTTACTTTGTTCTTTCCAGGTGCATATATGTCGAGATCAGTTACTAATGGCTAATGGCGATAGTCTATTATAAATTTCCACTGCCTTGCTTGTTAGCAATGTACTTAATTGAATAGCTCAAGTCTGCTTATGCCATTCTACCACATCAGCATATCTGTCAAATTGCAAAAGTTATGCATCTAAGTCAGGCCTGCACAACATGCGGCCCGTGGGTTCTTTTATTGTGACCTTTGAAATGGTTTTGTGCGAGCACGTGATCTTGAGTCAAATCACTTTTAAACAATCCATTTGTGTGTGTTGTTTCTGCATATCGCGCATAGTTAGTTGATGGCATTTCAGTGATTGTCTAATGCTATTGTCAATTGTGAGTGTTTGTGAAACAGTGGTTGCGTGTTTACGGTGCGTGCATGTTTGACATGCATTTTCAGTTTATTTGTCAGCCATGAGCATACTGCAATGACTGAAAACAAGAAGAGAAAAATTGAAAGTGAGGGCAGAGTGTTTAACTCAGAATGGACAAATAAGTACTTATTTACAACTTAGTAAACTCAAAAATACTGTGCCTAGTTTGCCAAAACTTGGTTTCAGTTACAAAAGAATATAATCTGAGACACCATTTTGAAACCAATCACCCAAATTTCGCTGAATTAGATATAAATAAAATAAGCGTTAAAGCAGAAAGTTTACTTGCCAATCTCACTAGAAAAAATAGCTATTTTAAAAAATAGCTGAAAAACGGGTACTAGCCCAAAAAAAGATAAGTGGAACAAAGGAATACGTTTTTCCTGCCAATAAGTGTTAAAAACACCACTGAGATGTTGTAGAATGATGGTAATGAGTTAATGAGGGTTATGTTTTGCTTTTATACCTTTTTGGACAATCACAAGATGTTTACGTTGCAATGGTGGCATTTACGTTACAACAGTGATAGCATGTGGCCCGCGACAAGTAGTTCTTTGTAGATATGGCCCTTGTATTGTTTTGAGTTGTGCAGGCCTGATCTAAGTTATCATTGACATCCACACAAGATAAGATATAAGCATCTAAGTTATTACTGACATTCACAAAAAATGGCGTTGGCAATGTGCGTAGACTTACCTCGAAAAACCCTTGGTCAAATTGCTCACCACTGTGAGACTGAGGAAGCTTTTTTGCTTCCATTTCAAGCCTTAGGTTCTCAACTACAAGCTCAGCCCACCTTTTATGTTTTTTGCTGGAAGGTCAGTTATCCTTTTGTTATCCACAAGTTTAGTTTTTTCTTTTTCATCAGCTCATTCCCTCCCTTTAATATTAGCTGTGAATCTCCGCTTTTCAGCCATAAGTTTTCTTATTTTGGACTTAGCTATTAACCCCTTGAAGCATTATATATATTGGAAAATTATATTCATTCTGCAACTAAATTTTTTGTTAAGTAAACAATAGTAAAAACTGTAAAATGATCAAAGTTAATTTGGATGAACACATACGGGATAATGCAAAAGTGATTTGTAAAGGACAGACGAATATATTCAGATTAATCCTTTTAGAGTTTAATCTTCATTTTTTCGATGCAGCCTCAGCTGCAATGGTTTTTTATCAACTCTGGCTTTGTCTTTATCTTCCCACCTTTAGCACTACTCATGTGCTAGAAATTTGTGCTTCTACGTCTCCTCCATACTTTATACTTCTGTTTGTTTCTTCAGAATTTCATACTTCTCAGTATTGAGTTCTTCTGCTGCCATGGTAAATGCCAATCGATAAATGTATCCCTGGCGAGCCTCCAGATGTTGTACAATAGAATTTTGGTTCTGTCTCTATGGTAGTGTATTTTATGATTGAGGTGACGTGATGTATCGCCCAAACAGTTGGTTTCACTAAAACTTTTTTCAGACTTGATAATTCAATGCTAACTATTCTCTACCAACAGTAGATCTGCTTCACTTCTTGTTCAGAATAACAAGAAATATATTCACATATAAACTTTATCCTTAAGTACACTATTAACTACAACTATCACTTTTACTTGGCCTTAAAGGCTTTATACAACAACAATTATTCACCAAATAGATAAACGCAGATAGATATTAACACTACGTAAATGTTTCTCACTTTATAAAGATTCTTGTTCATATCCGTATTAACGAAAAACATTCTTTATTTTTCTTTAAGATTCCATATAGTTGACAATAAGAATTCACCATAATGTCATAAATTCAAACTTGCGTGGCCTGCCACACCCTCTTTTTTGTCATAATGATGATCTCACAATCAAATCTTGTGTTTGGCCGAACCAAAACGTAATAAACAAAAAAACAACAATCTGGAGCTTTCACAAATGATATTTATGACAGTTACGTTTTGACAAAGCACAGTGATTTTGTCGGTTGTGCTGACTTTCCCCAAACATGATGGTGAAAATAATATAGATTCCATCAGGTTATAAAATTTTTCAGTGCCTCAGCCAAAGACGTTTCAAACCTATGCTTTGCTGGTAACTATGTTTCTAACTTACCACCTCTGTCAATCATGGTTTCAGATTTTGATGACAGTAAAAACCATCACTTTTTAAAATATCGTGTTATTCCCGTTATTGGTGGTGGATTGATTCATGTCATGTTTTTTTGTAGTTTCAAATATAGTAGTGCACTATTTTGCTCCGTTGATGACATCTTCTTTCTGTCATCTAATCTTCGTTTTTACTTGCCTTTCTGCATGATCTTACGTCTACATTACTTCCAACCGCTTCAATATATAATGCTGTTAACACTCGTATCTTTTCTCAGTGCTCACACATAATATTGCATTTACTTTTGCCAATCTATCCACAGTTTCTTCCAAACCCAACATATCCATTAGTTCTTAACTATTCATTTTGTCAAGAAAACAGTGATAATATTATACATTGTTCTTAGTTTCTTTTAAAATAGCCGTTATAATTTTTCTCAGGTACTTTTATCCATACAGCTTTGCTAATCTCGTCCAGTTTTGATAAATTTTTTCTTTCCTTCAGCAAAAACCTTATTCCATGAAGCAGCTCCCAACAATATTTGAATATAATCCAATAGCTTTTGCTTTTGCTGTCCTGAAGCTATGCATATTAATCAAGCATCACGTACTGAGCTTTTCAGAACTTTTTTTAGCTGTTTATGATCTATCACTGCGCTATAACTGGCATTTCCGATTTACAATCAGATGGCATAGTTTTGCAACAAACGTTTTGCCTATAAATCTACTTTTGGAGATCTTGAGATGGCGTAGATTTGTAGATGAGAGTTTTTGATGGTGCTGAAGTCATTTTTGTCATCAAAATTCTATTTCGATCCGATAGTGGTTAAGCCAACAATTTGTGTTTATATGCAAAATAATTTCAAATGCTCGAGTCGTCTAAGTTTCAGATGGGTGAAAACTTTTCGAACTTATTGCCCTACTGTACTTTTGGCTTCAATAAGATTATTTCGATGTACAGTATAATGAGTATGGTATCAAATCAATACTATGATGAAATTAATCTATTTTTAAATTGAACATGTGAGTATTTTTTCATCAAAAAATGTCTAGATAAGATGCATTGTTAAAGTGTAATTTTCAAGTCAAGATTTGACTTGTGTTTTCACTTAAAATGTATGCGAGTAATCAAATTGTTATTGCAGCGCATTAAAAGTCGAGCACAGGTCCTATAAGTGTAGTAATGTTCACTTACAAAAATATATTAGATTTGTGAATAGAAGCAGATTTGCGTAGTCTTGAAAACAAACCAATTTGCATCAAAGCATAGTAGTTTATAATTTTTGAAGTGTCTTGTCAATTGCAGAGTTTGAACAAAGGCTATTGCAATTATCATGCCACCTATTCATATATGAATAATGACTAACTCGTGTCCCACATGGGGATTTCGAGGCGTTTTGTAGCACACCCAAAGGTGAAAAAATTGCAAATAACTTTTTAAACAGTAGTTTTGCTCAAAAACTAATGCGTTTTTTGAATTCTGCATCCTCCAAAATGGTAGAATTGACTCTTCAATCACTTTGTAGCGGTTTCAAACCCGGTTTTTATGTTAACAGTGTTTTTGATGTAATTTGTCTTGTATCACCTTATCTTTTCAGCACTTTTAGTTAATTTCTTTGTGCAGTTTAGTTAATTAGCACACATTTTAAGTTTTTGGTTTTGCTTTTAAGCATGTTTTGGAATTCTTTGAATCATTTGATTTTGCTTTTACGTTATTCAATTCAATGCAATTCAGTTCAATTCAGTTGGTTCCGTTTTGTTCAGTTTTATTCAGTTTGGTATGTTCTTTTCAATTCGTTAATAAATGGATTCATTCTTTTGTTCAATAAAGTTGATCAAGGAGAAGCTGCAGCAAAGATCGACAGTTTTGAGTAAGATCACCAGTTAACCAAACTGGAGATCGCTACAACCTTTCTAGCTCTCAAGTTACCCACAAAACAAAAAATTAATTAGGCAAATGAAGAGCGCCACCTAATGATGGCCCAAATTGCAAATAATCATATCTCGAAAATCACTTGACCGATTTTCAATTTTTTTTTGTTTTGTTTCATTTTGAAAGAACATCGACATATCAAAATTGCAACAAAAAGTGATGACCCACGGTTGCATTTTTTAAAAAATTCGTATTATAATGGAATGCCCTTATGCAGAAATGGAGCAAGTTTACTGTGGCCACATGCTTAAATGGGTTTCGGGTTGAAACTTAATATCTTATTACATAAATTGTTAATAGTGGCCTGCATGGTTAACTTAGTTTATCGCGTATGCAATTACATATTTTAGTTTTGCATTATCATTTGAAAGCATCTTAAATTCATACATACTTTCATTTTGTATGAATTGAAGAAGAGACTGTAACCACCGGACTGAGACAGCACTATTGTCCAGCAGCATATTTGACGTAGTCTGCATGTGCTTACTGCCATTCTGTCATGAGTGATATGGCTTTGCGTAGTGCTGATAGAAGTTCCATCACAGTGAATGTAGTTGCGGTCCCACTAGTAAGAAGTTCTAGTCTATTCTTTATGCAAAGCCTCAAGCCACTTGTCGGTCACAAACTGCTTCGATGAGACCTTGTAAGTTGAAACAGTGTCTCATTCGAAAGTAGTTTGTGAAAGCATTTAAATTTGACTGAAACTTTAGAAATAGTGGAGAAATTTTGTGGACACTGCTGTTGATGAAGTACAACAAGCATCATTTCCATTTTTGGAGCCATTGAGAACTTTTATAAAGATTGTAAGAAATTAGGGGGCCTGAAGAAACGATACTTTAGCATCGTTTACTGGCATTACCGTTGGATCTGACATTAAACGTAATTTGGGATATGATGTGATCCGTAGTGTGGTAGCTTGAAAAGTGAACACAGCAGAGCAATTAGCATGTCAAAGCATCAGCTGTTATTTGGCTGATACAGCAAAAGATTTTATTATTTGGTATTGAGAAACTCCTTGCAATTTTTTATAAAGTGGCATTTTTTATCCTGTTACTCTTACTAAGAAAAGGAAACACGTTTTGGATGTAGAATTGGAATAACACAATAAATGACTTACTGGATTAAGATCGGATTGCCAATAAATTGCTGCCTAGTGCCTACTCACTCTGCTGAATCAATCTCATTAGAGTTTTGTTTATTTTAGTTGTAGCAAAGAGCCTTTCTATCTGGATGTTGCAAAAATATTTGATTAGGAGCTAATTTGATATCAAATTTGCGGGAGATCTGGCCGATTCATCAGCCTTTTTAAATTTTTATGCTACCTCAAGTAACCATGCAAAAATAAAACTTGAGATAAAAATTGCTTTAAGTAAGAAGATAATTGATTGTTTTTGTAGACAACAGCTGTATCATGATTCAAATATTATAGTTTATTTAGTAAGAATAGCAACTCAACAATAATGTGCCAAGATTTATAAAAAATGCAGATACAGAATGTTGGTAACGTTTTGAGCTTAGTGATTTGCATCTCGTTATTAAATTGTTAAAGTAATGTTAGTTTTTCAACTGGACTCGTTTGCAGGTTGAGAAGACTAGAGTATATTTTTTGCTCTTCGAAAATAAATTTCATATTCCTTTCTCGTTAGGAACCTGTTTAAACTTCAGCATTATTTGAGAATTCAATCATCTACAAATTCTTGATCTGAGATTTATCTGTTTAGGATCTTCTAACAAGACATAAAGCATTGTGCGCTACATTCCTTGATGAGAATTATGACCGAGTGTTTCAGTGCTACACTCATCTACTTAGTTCGGAAAATTACGTCACGAGAAGGCAATCGCTTAAAGTAAGTTTTTATTCTTGATGTTTTAAGGATTAAAGCTTTAACAAAATATGTGCTACTGGCAATAACAGGATAATTTCGAATTGCATAGCTGTCGAAATTGAAGCAGTTATATAAGTTCTAACTGATTAGACAGTTGATTTGTAGTATGTTGTATGCATTAAAACACTATACGTTCTACTGCCTAAGAGATTATGTGCAATAATAAAGGAAGCTATGGCATTGCAGATTTTTTTCCTGAGTAAAATACCTAACTGGTGTGCAAACTGGCTCAATAACTTAGTTCAGTGCAAGAAACTGTCACTTTATTTTAGTTGTTGGGGGAATTACTGTTGGATAGGCACAATTATACCATTATGACACGCTACATAAGCCGGCCAGAAAACTTGAAAATAATGATGAACAATCTGAAAGATCAGAGCCGTAATATACAGTTCGAAGCGTTTCATGTATTCAAGGTAAGCGTTTTCAGTGTTATTGTTTTGTAGACTAGCACTATCAAGCTGTATGTAGTTGCACGAAAGTAAATATTAATTAATGCAATTTGGTTTTATGCCTGGAAGAAGAACGACACGTGCATTGTTTATAGTTTGAAGAATGCAAGAGGAATATAGGCACAAGAAGAAAAAGTTGTTCATGTATTTTGTGGATATTGAGAAGGCATTTGATAGAGTTCCAAGAAAAGTGATGGAGTGGGCGATGAGAAAGAAAGATTTATTAAAAGTAATTGTAAGAGCGATGATGAGCCTCTGAACACCAGGCAAAAACGAAAGTTTGAGTAGGATCTGAGTTATCTGAAGAATTTTTGGTACAAGTCGGTGTTTATCAAGGATCTGTGCTGTCGCCGCTGCTTTTTTGCAATTGCAGTGGATGTAATCCCGAAAAATGCAAGAGTAGGATTGATGAATGAAATTTTGTGTGCTGATGACTTGGTTTTAATGAGTGAAAGTACAAAGAATTTGAAAGATAACTTATTAAAATGGAAAAAAGCGTTTGAAAGTAAGGGGTGAAAGGTGAATCTCAAGAAAACTACCAAAGTAATGATGAATGGTTCGAAAGGTGAGGTACTCAAGAGTAAAGTTGATCGATGTGTCAAGTGCGGCAAGAGGGCAATGGCAAATTCGGTGACGTGCACAAAGTGTGGTAAATGGGTGCATGGTAGATGTGCGAAAATGAAGAGGTTGACTTCAACTCTAGCAAAAGGTTTTGTTTGCTAACTATGTGTTGATACAATGGTAGGAATTGTGGAACCAGGTGAAGAAATGTCATTTTTGACCAGGTTAAGTTTTTGAAGAGTTTTTATTATTTGGGGGACAGGTTGAACGCCAGTGGTGGAAGTGAAGCAGCAGTGACAGCAAGAACGAGAATTGGATGGATAAAATTTAGAGAATGGAGAGTTGCTTTATGGGAGAAAGTTTTTGTTAGAAATGAAAGAAAGGGTTTATTAGAGTTCGTAAGATCAGCAATGCTACAAGGGAGCGAGACATGGTGTCTGAGAGAGAATGAGATGACAATTTTGAAAAGGGCTCAAAAAGGAATAATGAGAGCAATGTGTGGAGTTAAGTTGATGGAGAAAAAAGGAATCAAGAACTTACGAATTTGCTGGGTTTAAAGGATACCTTGGATGGACTAGCCAGGGCGATTGGAGTGTGATGGCATGGGCATGTTTTGAGAAGAGCGTTGAATTTTGAGGTGGCGGGAAGAAGAAGGCGTGAGCGACCAAATATGACGTGCAAAAGACGAGTGGAAGAACATATAGATCAGACTGGACTGAAAAAAGAAGATGCCATTGATAGAGCGAAGTGGCGCGATGGTGTTTATGAACTTTCAAGAAACATGGGTGAATCCGGCCACCTGCGTTAACTAAGACGAAACCGGATTTCAAAAGTGGCTCTCTCTCTCTCAGTACTTTTGGCTGATGACCCGAGTGGTCAATATCACCTTTCAGGTTAGTAAAGCTGCAGATGCCTTTATTTGAATGTCATCTGCTGCGCATCACTTTATTCACCTGATCGTTAGTGTTACTATCAGACTTTATTACATTAAATAAATGTTTTATTAGGTTTTTGTGGCAAACCCAAACAAAACGAAACCTATCCTGGACATCATAATGAAGAATCAACAGAAGTTGGTTGAATTTCTTTCCAATTTTCACAATGACCGTTCGGATGATGAACAATTCAATGAAGAGAAGGCCTATCTTATAAAACAGGTAACATCTAGTTGTTTATACTTGGACAGCCATGAAGTTCATCTTCAACTTTGCTAACTTCATTGATAAGTAAGCAGTTGGAATTAACGCTTTTAGATAAATGTTTAAACAACAACTAAGAAATGGTACCGGTGTGTTGATCTTGTATTTGCATTTGTGTATCTTGGTTTTTTGGTTTATGACAATTGTATAATTATAACGTTATGATTTTCGTACACTCGGACAAGCTCCAAACCTTTTGCACATGCAAAATTTTTCATTTTCCCGGTATTACTAATTGTTTATTGTCATGAGCTTTTGGCTGTGAAAAGCAAAAGTGAGATTTAAGCACCCTTTTAATTACAAGCTAACCTCCAGGTAGGTGGGGATCGGTTTGGAAAGTTGTGAAATGGCAGGAAACAGTCGTAGACTCCGTGCCTATTTTCTGCCATCGTTCAACTTCGCCAGTAAAGCGTATGTAGAAGCATGGATGTAGTTGTGCTTTGGCATTCTTCTCCATAGCAGTGTGAAGACTGTGAAAAAATAGAAAAATTTTTATAGTTGCATAAACCTCGCTTTTTCCACTTCTGTACTCTCTTTTACTTCTACTCATCAAGGTACTTTTCTGACCCACTTTGTTCCTCCTGATACGCTACCTTATCATTAAAACTGATGGCTCTGTCTTTACTGCTTTCGGCCAAGGAGGCTTTGGTGTTTTTGCCAACTGCTTACACAGTGTGGAACGAAAATCACTTTTTTCGGCAGCCACAGTTAGTCATCACTATCTCATGTTCTTGGTTGTTTTTCTATACCTCCTGCTTCCCCCTCCCCCCTGACTCCCTCAGGGTTCTTCAATGGAATCCTGGAGGTCTCTGAGCCAGGAGCATTGAATTGTTACACTATTTCATCTCATCCTGTTGACCTTATTTGTATCCAGGAATCTAACCTTAATCCATCTTCCTCTTTTCGGATCTCTAAATTCTCTGCTCTTCAATCTGATTAAACCTACTCTCGGTCTGGCATTCTTTCTTCCGATACCATGCATGCTAGCGGCGGCGTCATCATTTTCGTCAGGCAGGGCTTATCCTTCTCTGAACTGTCTACCTCTCTCTCCGCTCGTCCCCTACTCTAATTATGTAAAGGTCAACACTTCACTAAGCAACTGTTCTCATTCTTTAATGTTTATGCTCCCCCTATTTGCTCTTCTCCGACGGATGGGAGAAAACTCTTCATTTTGGTGGACTTCAACTGCCATCACCCCCTCTTTGACTCAAAAGGTACTTCTGTCTCCCGTGAGCAGGAAGTATTCGGTTAGGTATTCTCCTGTGACCTCCTCCCCCTCAATGACCCTGATACAACTACTCTTCTCCATCAATCCTCTCCTGTGATTTCCTTGCTCCCTCCTCTCTCACCTTCTCTTCTTCCTGGGAGGCGCTTTAGGACCTGGGTTTTAATCACCTACCAATTCTACTATCTGTCCTTCTTTTTCCGATCTTTCATTCCAAGGAACCACCCCCTTCCTTCAATCTTCAGAGAACTCGTTGGGATGGCCTTGCTTTTTACTTCGACTCTCACTGTCCTTCAGAGGAATACTTGTCACTTTCTCTTTCCTCTGCTGCTGTTCTCTTTACTTCTCTGATACTGAGTGCGGCTAAATATTCCATTCCCTTCGGCCGCATCAAACCCCAACCTAAGCCGTGGTGGTCCGCTAAAGTGAAAGATGCAAGGCTGTCGCTACTTCTCGACATGCCTCGTTTGTCATCGCTAAGACCAAGGCTGAGGCATGGCAGGCGACTTGCTCTTTTCTCTCACTTAAATCTAACCCCAAATCTATGTACTCTCTTTTTCGTTCTGTCGCTGGCTCTCCTTCCTCATCATCCTCCTCTCCTAACTTTCCCAACTGTTCCTTTTCCAGGGAGTCTGCTTCAGTCTTTGCCAATTACCTGATATTTCAAATTTCTGTCTGCCAGCCAAAGGCCCTGAGTAACAGAGCCAGAGACTATCTTTTCGAGCTCCGCTGAGCTCCGTGTCCTAAAGACTCTCATTCGTGCTTTTTCTCCCTCTTCTCCCCACTGAATTTCTTGCGGCTGCCACAAACCTCTCCTCATCTACTGCCACTGACCCAGACAAAGTTGCCTATCCCACGCTAAAGCATCTTCCTCGCTCTGGCATGAAATTCCTCCACATCTTCAATCTTTCTTGGTCTTTACATTTCTTTCCTTCCATCTGAAAGACATCTCATATTATTCCCATCCACAAGATGGGAAAACCTCTCGACTCTCCTGCTTCCTTCTAGCCTATCTCTCTCACCTCCTGCGTATCAAAGCTTTTTGAACGCATCATTCTATCTCGTTTGCTTTTCTTTCTCGAGTCCAATTCCATTTTCTCTCCCCGCCAGGTTGGTTTCCGCCCTGGACGGTCTACTCTCGATCAAGATTTGTTTCTTTCTCAGTCCATTTCTGATGGGTTTAACAAACCCAGGCCGAGCTCTCAGACAATCCTCGCTATTATTGATTTCTTCAAAGCTTTCTACTCTGTGTGGCATCCCGCCCTTTTCCACAAATTTATTTCGGCTGGCCATCTTTCTTGCTTTGCTCGTTGGACTCCATCCTTCCTTTGTGACAGGCGCGCTTGCGTGGTTTATTAAAATCACAAAGATTGTTCCTTTTGAGTCCGTCAAGGTGTTCTGCAAGGATCCGTTCTTGGCCTTGTACTTTTCTCTGCATCAATGATCTACCTGCTTCTCTGCCTTCTTCTCTCAGCTGCTCACTTTACGGTGACGATCTGGCCATTTAGTTCTCTTCCCCCTCGGTCCTTATTGCGGTGGATGCACACAAGGAGCTCTGATTCGACTGGAGCGCTGGTATGAATACTGGTGTCTTCGCCTTCTTTTGATTGGATCTCCACCAAGCTAACCTCCAGCTCAACCTCCTCTTACTCAACTTCCGTTTCAATCTTACCCCCACTTTTTTGGAGATCACCTTCGACCGCACTCATTCCTTTTCTAAGCATGTATCTTCGCTGAAGGCCAAGTTATTCCCTCGTATCAAGGCTTTTTGCTATATCGCTGCTTCCTCTTGGGACCCCTCTAAGGAGTCCTATTTCTGCATAAAGCTTTTCTTCGGTCCCTTCTCACTTATGTTTCACCCGGTTGATTTTCCTTTCTTTAGCGTGACCAATATTACCGAATTGGAACGCCTACACCGAGCGTCTGGTCGCGTCATCTCCGGCTGACTCTCGTCCTCCCCTATCCCACTTCTCTTTGAGGCTTTTTTACCTCCTTTTCCAGTCACCTTGACTCATTTCATTTTTTCATCTTATGAGCTGGCTCTTCGTCTCCAACCTTTCCCATTTCAGGTTCGGCCAGACTTGGAGTGAAACCAAAACTTTGCAGATCGTCCTGGAGAGCGTTTGCGGCCACTCACTCGCTTATGCTTCTTTTTGCTTCCCCTAGGGAGGCTCTTCTTGCTTGCCCTCCCTTTCCTCCTTGGAAGGTGCTTTTTTTCACTGTGGAGTCCATCCTTTCATCTCCATGTTCTCGCTCTGATCTTCCTCTCTCTCACCAAGCTGCGGCTTTCGCCCACCTTGACTCTGCCATCTCACGATCTATTGCTCTGGACAAACGGCTCTGTTCCTTTTTCCTTTGGCAAGGGCGCCTTAGGCGTACTTGCCAACTGCTTTCTGTGGCACCGAAGCCACTCTTTTCTATATGGAAGGCTCAGTATGTTCAAGTTTCTCTGCTAAAGCCTGCGCCATTCTGCATGCTCTTTGCTGGTCTCGACAGCACCAACAAGTCTGCCATTTCTCTTCTAATCCTCTCTGACTCTCGCTCTGTCCACACCACCCTATTCTCTTCTCCATCTTTCCATCTACTTCAATCTGTTTGGCAGATCTGGCAGGAACTGCCTTTTCTCCTTCTTTACTAGCATGCTACAATGGGTTCCCGGACACACGTTTCTACCGGAGAACGACGCAGCTGATGAGCTGGCCAGACGGGGAACGCTACTTGCGCCCTCTGCAATCCCTTGTAGTCTTTCTCGTCTTATCTCGTATCCACTCTTGTCTTTTCTCGGACTGGAGGCGTACTGTCTCATCGAAATTCCTCGACACACAGGTTCACTTGATTTCCACCGAGGAACTTGTGCTTCCTCGTCACGCTCGCTCTGTGCTCTCTTGTCTACGCTGCAACGGACACAGCTTACTGTTAAGCTCTTATCTCTCCAGGATTGGCAGAATCGAGAATCCTTCCTGCAGCGCCTGTGGACACTGGTCCCAGGACACCTCTCATCTCATTCTGCACTGTTCAGCTACGGACTCTTTTCGTCGCTCACTCTTTGGTGACTCTCTGTCACTCTACGACCTCTGGTCCAGGCTATGGGGAGTTTCCTGGCTTGTGGGGCTCCATGGTCTTTCGCCATGCCCCGATCCCTCGGAAGGGGTCGGGTAGCATCAACTACACATGAGCATGTTGCACGTCTAAGCCTTGGTTTTGGCGATGACAGACGAGGCATGTCGGGAAGCAGAAATGTTTGCCAGTCGATCTTCATCGTTTCTATTAGCGGCAGCAACAGCCTTACGTCTTTCACTTACCGCTTTTTCCATTTCTGGAGACCACCAGGGTTTAGGTTGGCGTTTGACGCGGCCAAAAGGAATGAAAAGTTTGGCCACAATCAGTGTGAGAAAGGCAAAGAGAACAGCAGCAGCAGCGGAAAGAGAAAGAGAGGGTATTTCTGTCGTGGACAGTGAGAGTCGAAGTAAAAAACGAAGTCATGCCAACAAGCTTTCTGAAATTTTAAGGAAGGGGTTGGTCGTTGGGGCAGAAGACCGGAGAAAAAAGAGCGGGTTTTGTAATTGGTAGGTGATCAGAGCTCAAGTCTTGAAGCCCCTCCCAGTAGCAAGAAAGGAGGGAGCAAAAGAGGTGTCAGGAGAGGAGCGAGGATAGAAGAGTTGGGGTGTTGGGGGCATTGAGAGAAAGGTGGTCAGAAGAGATGACCCAATCGAATGCATCCTATTAAGTTACGGTGAGAAGTGCTTTTTGAGTCCCTGACAGGTTGTAGGCAGTTGAAGTCCCCCAGAATGAAGAGATTTTGGGAGAAGAAAAGAATGGAAGTGAAAAAGAAGTTGGTTATGCTATCTATCAAAAAAGAGCAAATAGGAGGAGCATAGAAATTAACTAAAGAAAGCTAGGAGGAGATGTTTAGTGAGATGTTGACCTCTGCGTAGTCAGTGTAGGGGTGAAGCGAAGCGAGAGATGAGGTAGAGAGTTGAGAGAAGGAATGGCCCTGCTTGACGAAAATGATGGCGCCGTCTCTAGCTTGCGTGGTATCGGGAAAAAGAATGCTGAACTGGGAGTGAGTGCAATTGGATTGCATTGCAGAGTAAACAGGGATCAGGAAAAAGGAAGGTGAGTTAACGTTGGATTTGTGGATACAGGTAAGATTCACTGGCGGAAACGAGATAAAATGGATTAGTTAAACGTTTGTGGCTGGAAGACCTTCAGCATTCTATTGAAAAACCCTGGGGGAGTCAGGAGAGGAAGAGGAAGCAGAAGATATAAGAGAACAGCCAGAGACCAGAGGAGGTTGGGAGGGTGCAGAGAGAGGAGGTACGGGGTGGGCAGAATAGGGGTAAGATGTTTGAAAACGATGGTGGGGCGGGAGCGCTGCGTTGGCAGAGGGGGCACCAGTTGGACTGGGTTGAACAGTGGAGGTATACAAGATAGAGGAGCTTAAAAATGAAGTCTCAGTGTTATTAGGTGTGGAAATTTTAGGAGATACCAGAACGCAGCAAGGAGAACAGCTACAAGAGTGAGGGCTGCCTAGAGCTTTGAACCTGGAGAGGGAGAGAAGTGAGCACCTTAAATGTACCGATTTGAAGGGGGTGCAGCATTGCACCAACCTACCTCTCCAGGCCACATTTCCAGTACACACTGAACAGAAAAGATTGGGCCAAAGCTAGGATGAACGTTGCCGCTTATCACGAGAAGAATGATAATAAGAAGAAAGAGGGAGGGGAAGAGGTAGGAGAAGAGAAAACGCAGTCGACCAATTTTAGAAAGTCTGAATGCTGCTTTTCTGTGGTCGTTCACAGGGCAGCGCAGCGAAAAAATGGTTTGTGTGAGAGGATGCCCAGGGTAACTAGGACCCTCGGGAAGGCCAACAGCCATTTCGACCCAGCCCAAAAGGGGTCGGGGACCGCACCGCCACCATGAGGCGGCTGTTGATTGGTGCAGAACAGTATACAGTCGCCAGAGAGAACGATAATCAATTATTTCTAAATTTATCAGATCGTTAGCGCAAAGACCCCGGTGCTGCACCAATCAACAGCCACCTCAACGTGGTGGTGCGGTCCCCGACCTCGTTTGGGTTGGGTCGAAATAGCTGTTGGCCTTCCCGAGGGTCCCAGTTACCCCGGGCACTCCCCTTCATTTTTTCGCTATGCTGCAGAAAGGCAGCACACAGCATCTACAAAATCGATCACCTGTTTTCACTTTTTCTTTTCTGCTGCCCTACTCTTGCCCTTCTTCGTCTCCTTATTCTTCTTCTTTTGATGAGCGGTAACGTTCATTCTAACCCTGGCCCCATTTTTCCTTGCTCTGTGTGCGCTGGAAATGTGACCTGGCGGGGCAAGTCAGTGCAATGCTGCACCTGCTCCAAATGGGTCCATCTAAGGTGCTTACCACTTTTCCTATCCAAATTCAGAGCTCTTGACAGCTCTCACTCTTGGAGCTGACCCTTTGCTGTGTCCCCACTCGTGTTACACTGTGGCTCTCTCCTCGGACTCCTCCGACATGTATACCTCCACTGTACGATTTGGCCCTTCGTCTGCTAATGCAGCACTCCCGCCCCACCCTCGTCTTCTAACCTCTTATCCCCCGTCGGCCCATTTTGCATCTTTTCCCTCTGCCACCTCACCACCATCCCTTGCTTCTGGCTGTCCTTCTACGCCGTTCTGATCGCTCTTATCGCACCCATTCCCGATCTGGCATTTTCTCTCTTGAACTACGCATGCTAGCAGCAGTGTAATCATTTTTGTCCGGTAGGGCTTATTTTTTCCTGAACTTTCTACCTCCTCTCTCTCTTCACTCGTCCCCTACTCTGATTATGTAGGGGTCAACAACTCCTCCTCGCTGTCATTTCTTAATGTGTACACCCCACTATTCGCTCCTCTCTGACGGATGGCAGAACTGACTTGCTTTTCTCCCTCCATTATATCCTCCCCCAGAAATTCTCTTTATTCTGGGGGACTTTAATTGCCGTCACCCCCTCTGAGACTCAAGTGGTACTTCCGACTCCCACGGGGAGGAAGTATTCGACAGGGTTATCTCCTGTGACTTTCCCTCAATGACCCTGACACATCCACCCTTTTACATCGTTCTTCATGAAGTCGCTCCTCCCCTGACATCTCCTATCCACTCTCTTCTCTTGCCCTTTTGTGCTTCTGGGAGGTGCTTCAGGACATGGATTCTGACCACCTACCAATTCTTCTATTTATTTCTCTTTCTCCGGTCTTTCGCCCAACGAGCGTCCCCCCTTTCTTCTATTTTCAGAAAGCTCGCTGGGTTGACTTCGTCTCCTACATTGACTCCGACTGTCCTTCTGCAGAGGAATATTCGTCTCTTTTCTCTGCTGCTGATCTTTTTACTTCTCTGGCACTGAATGCGGCCAAATCCTCCATTCCTTTTGGCCGCATCAAACGCCCTCCTAAAGCCTGGCGGTCTGCTGAGGTGAAAGGTGCGGTTAGTGAAAGAAGCAAGGCTTTCGCTGCCGCTCACAAAAGTGATGAAGATCGCCAGGCTTACATCTCCGCTTCTCGACGCGCCTCGTCAGTCATCGCCAAGGCCAAGACTGAGGCATGGCAGACGACTTGCTCTTCTCTTTCACCCAAATCAAACCCGAGAACTGTGTACTCTCTTCTACGTTCTATCGCTGGCTCTCCCTCTTCTCTTAATTTCCCTATCCCTCGGAAGGGGTCGCGTAAACAACAACAACAAGACCCCGGTGTGTTTTGCGTTTCTACGTCCCTGTTCATATTGCCTTACACATGAGTTGAATCCACTTGCTGGTTAAGTAAAAAAAACGTTTGTACCTGGGGCATGTGGTCACAATTGTAACAACATGCCCCAAAGCAGCGTTTTCACTTTATTTCAAAAAAGGGGGTAATGGAACTTTTAAACGCTTTTTCCGTTTGTGCTGAAGAAACTTGACGATACTCGGAAAAACATAAGTGCCCCGAACTAATTGCACTCATATGCGCCGCATTCAGTTTTGACTTTTTTGACAAATTATCATCTGCACTTTTCGACCTGAGAACTTAGAAAAAAACTTTATGGAATGTACTGGACCAACCTTACTAACTCTAACCAATCAAGGGCCAGGAAAGAGGTTTATGTCGGAAAATTTATTATATTACGCTCTTCATAAGACAGAAAAAACTTACCACTCCTCACTTTTCCCTGCGGTATTCGACGAAAGCGTTGTTATCAAAGATTTATTTGAAGTTAGTGACTTGTAGAAGTGTAATGCAATCACAAATATTTTACTTTTACTGACACATAGTATTAAGTTATAAAATTTGCATTTCCGGTA
Organism: Trididemnum clinides; assembly: GCA_963675345.1. Taxonomy (NCBI): domain Eukaryota; kingdom Metazoa; phylum Chordata; class Ascidiacea; order Aplousobranchia; family Didemnidae; genus Trididemnum; species Trididemnum clinides. The sequence goes on along the minus strand of OY776305.1, from coordinate 13,999 downwards.
TCTGAAAGTGAGCCTTCACTGTTATGTTATCAAAAATGATTTTATTCAAGTTGTTGTCATCAGCTGACCCAAAATCCGCTGTTTAAAAGTTGATATTTTGAATTGCACTCAAAACAAATATCAAACGGTGGTATCCTTTTTTAGCTAGAATGATATCTCGCCACATATTAAATTTCAGCAATGCAGTGTGCTTAACCGGGCAAACCTTATGGTTCTGGTGTTCTTTTTCAGCTCTGCACCCATTAGAGCTTAACCTTGACCACTGGTTATGTTAATAACAGATGGCAAAATAAATGAAGTTGTTCGTTTGACTCTGGTCTTACAACTAGTCTGCGAAAATTCCATTTTTGTTTTTCAGATTAAGGAATTGAAAAGCTGAATATTGTGCTTTTGCAAATCGAAAATGACACGGCGCGTAATGCAATTCAACGAAGCTGCTTGATCTTGTCAGTAATTTGCCTAAGAAATTTGTAAATTTATTTCATGCTGCTCGGCTGTGTTCGCAACATCACTGCACAGTGACGTCACAGACGTCGTTATGTGTTCACGGTTTTGTTGTTAAGGAGTTATATCTTTCACTCCGTCATGTTTTTATGAGCAAGTAGTTGTTGCTGAACTGATGACAGATGTAGGTTTGCAATTGTATTTAGTCATAATTCACGTTTTTAACTGTTTGTACATTGTGCTGTACCTACGCAGAAACATTAAACTACTTCGTATCATATATAGACTTGATTGAGAAAACGATGAATGTGTGATATTCTTTTTTCAGACATTGTTGACGTAGAAGGCCATTGGTGTCGTAACGGGGGTGGGGTGCCAAAGAGCCCTATTAGTGTAAAAATTCAAGATTTTACACTATAAAAATTTATTTTTGTTTTGGGTAGTTTTGATATAATATGACCACAAATCTGGCCAGCGTTACTTACATTGTACGGCAAATAGGACTATGTATTGTTTTGACACAAAAAATGAGCAACCCTTCCAATTGATTGATTTTATGTTGTAATAAAAAAAATTTGCCAACAACTGCAAAATTGCAAAATTTAGCAATGAATAAGGTATACTTTGAAAACGAAACCAAAATTTGATTTGTTCTTCAAACCTCATAAGTCGACAAAAACGAAATTTTTTTGTTAAAACAGCAAAGGGTTTGTTACTCAAATCAATTGCTACATTCCGCTGGTTTCTAATAACTTTAAATTTTGAAGTAGTGGATTGCTTCCAAACCAAACGTTTCAAATGGCCTATGACCATTTGACAAATTTGGGTAGAGATTCAGGCTACAGCAAGCTATCTTACTCGTAGCAGGCAAGGTCTTTTGAGTATTTTCAAACGCTAAATTTGGTTGCAAAATTATCAACATAATTGGAGGAAGGGAAGTGAATTTCAAAGTCATTGTTTTAATAAGCCAAGTTTGCCTGCGGGAGAACTGACAGATTGCTCTACGCAAGAGTCGAGGAGTTTTAATTCCGCACCGAAAAAAGCAATTTCATTCCACAATCCAAAGGCTCTTTTTTGCTCCTTTCTGCTAAAAATAATTTCAGTCCCTTTGACCAAATCAGTCATCAGTGGCAGCATATTACAGCTCAGGAGCAATGCAAAAGCTTGTGTTCAGGCTTCTCTTTCGTTTAAAAAAAACAGCTCAGCTGTGGCTGGCGCTCCAATGAAAAATCTAAGTTTCTGCCGGCTCGCTACCCGTTCAATTAATAGTTAATAGAACTTCTTAATGAAGTTGACGTGTATTACCTTACTTTCGGCTTTTAATAGTGTAGTCGTTGGCTACATCTTGTTATTTAAGCAATCTTTCAGTCAATACTTTCATGCCCCAAAAGTACGTCAGACTAAGGGCATTCAAAAAGTTCGAAGATATCTTTAGCAAGTTCATCTGTGAGGCAATCGTAAAAAACGGGTTCCTTTTTTTCCTCAAGGGAAGCAAGATCCTGATTTCACCAGCACTTATACTCTTCTTCAAACACTAACTTCCAGCGAATGTACCGACTGCTAATATTCATGGAAACAGAGTAGGCCTATTCCGCACAATCGAGCCGAAGTTTTTGTATGTATCATCGCGAACAGGCGTTTTCCGTTTCTCCCACGGTCCCAAGTGCCATCTAATCTTGACCCTCTTTGCCCACGTAACGTCCCGCACCTCTTAAGAAGGCCTTTATTGTTTTGAGAAATTAACTGCAAGACTGTAAATTAAGTGAAATGCTTGGGAGGTCTCTAATGTGACCGACGTCGCCATGTTTCAGTCAGTTCGACATCTTAAACAAGCGCGTCATATTTGTTACTTTTGATGTGCCGTTTTAGAAAAACTGGTCATGGTGTAAGAAGCCGTGTTTGTACAGCGACGTTGATAGTTAAAATGAGGCATATAGTTGGTTGCCGTGGATTGCAAAACGCGGGTTGATTTCAGAGCATCATTAAAACTAACTGCCAACAGGTAGCAAAAGGCTTTCTCAATTTTAAGATTGACATAATTGGGAGTGGTTATTTGTTTGGGTTATCTCCTTCCCCTCAACATCCATGACACACCTATTTTTCTCCATTGCTCCTCTAGTAGCCCCTCCTTCCCTGACATCTTTTCTCTCGCCTCTTTCTGGGAGGTGCTTCAGGACCCGGGTTCTGATCACCTACCAATTCTACAAACCGCTTCTCATTATCCGATCTTTTGCCCCAACGAACGGCCTTTCCTTCAATTTGCAGAAAGCTCCTTGGAATTTCTTTGCTTTTGATTTCAATTCTTACTGTCCTTCTGGAGAGAAATACTCGTCTCTTTCCTCTGCTGCTATTCTCTGACGCTAAATGCGGCCCAACCTTCCATTCTCCTCGGCTGCATCAAACGCCAACTTAAAGCCTGGTAATCCATTGAAGCGGTTAGTGAAAGACGCAAGGCTTTCGCTGCCGCTCACAGAAGCAAAGAGATCATCAGGCTTACATCTCTTCCCAACGTGCTTCGTCTGTCATCGCCAAGGCTGAAGCACAACAGGCAACTTGCCCTTTTCTCTCTCCTAAATTTAACCCCAAATTATTGTACTCTGTCCTTTGTTCTGTCGCTAGCTCTTCTTTTTCATCTTCCATTCTCTCTCCCCAACTGAACGGTCTACTCTAGAACAAATTCTTTATTTTTTTCAGTCCATTTCGGATGGGTTTAACAAACCCAGACCGAACTCTCGGACAATTCTCTCTACTTTTGATTTCTTCAAAGCTTTTGACTCTGTGTGGCATCCAGCCCTTTTCACAAACTTATTTTGGCTGGCCTCATTTCTTGGTTTGCTGGTTGGACTCAATTTTTTCTTTCTGATAAGCACGCTTGCGTGGTTTATCAAAATCACAAAAGTCGTTCTTTTCGAGTCCGTCGAGGTGTTCCGCAAGGATCCGTTCTTGTCCCTGTACTTTTTTCTCTATTCATTAATGATCTTCCTGCTTCTCTGCCTTCTTCCGTCAGCTGCTCTCATTACGCTGATGATCTCGCTATTTGGTCCTCCTCCCCCTTGGTACTCACTGCAGTGGAGGCCACACAACCAGCTCAGTTTCGATTGGAGCGCTGGTCTGAGTACTGGTGTTTTCCTCTCAATCCGAGCAGATGTGAGGCCTCCTTCTTATCAGTGGATCCCCACCAAGCTAATCTCCAGCCCAACCTGTTCTTACTCAAATCCCGCCTCCGTTTTAATTCCTTCGAACCTTTCTTGGGGTCACCTTCGACCACATTCTTTCCTTTTCTAAACATATATCTTCGCTGAGGGCCAAGTTTTTCCCACGTCTCAAGGCCTTACGCTTTATCTCTGCTTCCTCATGGGGCCCCTCTAAGAAATCCCTCTCTGTTCTGTATAAAGCTTTTCTTCGGCCACTTCTCACTTATGCTTCACCCGGATGATTTCCTTTCTCAAGCGTTGCCAATATCACCAAATTGGAACGCCTCCATCAAGCGGCTAGTCACGTTATCACCGGCTGCCTCGCGTCCTCCCCTATTCCACTTTTACTCTACGAGGCTTCTCTACCTCCCCTACAAGTCACTCTGACTCATTTCACTCTTTCATCTTAGGAGCGGGCTCTTCGTCTCCCAACCTTTGTTCCCATTTCAGGTTTGGCCAGACTTGGAGTGAAACCAAGACTCTGCAGATCGCCCTGGAGAGCGTTTGCGTCCATTTACCCGCTCATGCTTCCTTCTACTTTACCTAGGGAGGCTCTTCTTGCTTGCCCTTCCTTTCTTCCTTGGAATCTGCCTTTCTTCACCGTGGAGTCCATCCTTTTCTCTTCATGCTCACTCTCTGATCTTCCCCTCTCACTTGCCAAGGTGCGACTCTCGATCATCTTGACTCTCTCCCATCTTAGGATCTGGTACTCTGGACTGACGGCTTTGTTCGTTTTTTTCTTGGCAAATGCGACTTTGGCGTGCTTGCCAACTGCTCTCTCTGTGGCACTACGACAACTCTTTCCTTTTCGACACTCCCAATATACTCAAATTTTTCTGCTGAAGCCTGCGCCATTCTGCACGCTCTTTGCTGGTCTCGGCAGCACCAATAAGTCTGCCATTTCTCTTCTCTTTCCTCCTCTCTCACTCTCATTCTGTCCTCGCCACCCTGTTCTCTTCTCCATCTTTCCTTTTATCTCAAACTTTTTGACAGATCTGGCAAGAACTGTCTTTTCTCTCCTCCTGTTCTATCAGGCTACAATGGGTCCCCGGACACTCGTTTCTACCGGAGAACGACGCGGCTGATGAGCTGGCCAGACGGGGAACGCTACTCGCGCCCTCTGCAATCCCTTGTAGTCTCGCTCCTCTTGTCTTTTCTCGGACTGGAGGCGTACTGTCTCATCGAAATTCCTCGACACACAGGTTCCCTCAACTTCCACCGAGGAACTTGTGCTTCCTCGTCACGCTCGCTCTGTGCTCTCTCGTCTACGCTGCAACGGACACAGCTTACTGTTAAACTCTTATCTCTCTAGAATCGACAGAATCGAGAATCCTTCCTGCAGCGCCTGTGGACACTGGTCCCAGGACACCTCTCATCTCATTCTGCACTGTTCAGCTACGGACTCTTTTCGTCGCTCACTCTTTGGTGACTCTCTGTCACTCTACGACCTCTGGTCCAGGCTATGGGGAGTTTCCTGGCTTGTGGGGCTCCATGATCTTTCGCCATGCCCCGATCCCCTGGAAGGGGTCGGGTAACAGCAACAACAACTGAGCAATTAGCCTTTGCTGAGAAGTAGGTGACGGTGATAACTGAGCTTCCTGCAAACTGCTTCTAAAGCCTTTTCTTTTTTGTATTGTCTTTCTTTATTGTTTTCCCTGTGGTTAAATAAAGCCACATGATTGACTCAAATATATGACAAGTGCATCTGCTCATACAGATATACCGACCACGTGTATTTTCATCATTCTTGTCAAAACGTGAACGTCACGAAACGAGTAGTGAACTGTCGTTTCAGCCTGATTATGCTTTAGATTTCTGTTAGGAACTGCGTGTTGGTTCCCTTGCTTGATCGCTATTACGGCTGCGTGGCAGCTTTTATTACCGTGAATTTTTGTTCTTCGCATGCTGGCTGGAGCTACGCATATTTGTAAATAAAAGTTGCAAGAACACTTCAACCGCTTCCTGTTTTTGTTTGACGAAGCAGAAAGAATCCGTAGGGCCAGTATTACCAGCTCTACAAAGCAACTCGACTGGTTCAGTGCTATTCAACGACGATACGCTTGGCGCGGGGATCAGAAAGTTGAAACCTGGTGTTGCCGCCCCATAAAATTGAAACGTCAACAGCTCCATCAAAGATTGAAGCTGTATCAGCCAGCAAGGGATCAAAGGTTTATTCGACATTTCTTAAAACTATTAAGTGAACGTAGGCTAGAAGGGGCGAAGCGACACCCCTACAACGGAGGTACTGATTTTGCTATATTTTTGTAAATGCCGACTGCTCGAGACGGCTAAACTCGTTGTTAGCTGGAAAATTTAAATTGTTTATTTTTTTTGCTGCTCCCTAAATTAAAAACATTTTGCTTTCTGTATATTTAAGCGTTTGGTTAGAAATATTTACGTGTTTATCAGGTGATTTTCTTTGTTAGTGATGTCGCTAGTTAGTAGTGCGCTAAAGCATACCGCAATAGTTGGGGGTGCATCGGGGTGTGTGAGCGATGGATTGGTTTTCCCGGGCTCGACTAGGGCATCTGCGGAGGAGCATCAGTTACCCGGTGGTAGCGTCGCTTCCACTAATAGAGGTAAATTTGAACGTGAAGTACGTTGTCAAAAATGGTATCTTCTTGCCTGCATTGGAGAACTTGGCTAAGAGCTCTCATTGTGTACCGATAGGCAAAAAGTTTTGCTTCTCGATTATAAGCTGGGATAAGAATTATAAGCTGGGAAATTTGCTCACGTCTTTGCCCAAATTTTCAAAAAAATTTCATCAGTTGTTAAGTGATAATGGAGACACTGCTGCGTCTGATGATGTGGAGAACAAAGTGGGGCACATCTTTGAAAGATTAAGGCTAAAATGTCGGGATAGAATAAACAAAATGGTAGAGCAGTCACATCCCGAGGTGCAGCCAGAGGATAGCGTGTCCAATGTAGGCACGGCTCTTTTTAGAAGTTCTGTTAGCGCTTTGACCTAAATCGATTTAGAACTCCATGGAGAGGAACTTCAAATCGAAGCTAAAAAAGCGCAGATACAAGCTCAAATGCAAGCCAAACAAGCCGAATTTGAACTGAGGTATGCTAAATTGAGGGCGGAACAGCGCAGGCAAGAAATTTTGGCTACGAGCAGTTTTAAAGAGGACTCCTGGATCAGCTACAAGAGTAGATTTTCCAGCAAGAATTCTTTCTCAGACACTGGACCCTATGTGGCCGCTATTTTTGGACGTAACAAGAAGGTGGACAATCAGGTTGCAGCTTCTCAAACTGGAGAGACTGATGTGGGTCTCGGAGCCGCTGGTGGCGCATCGCACACGCTTGAGCCCTGGCGTGTGGTTGCCTGGGGGAAACCGCGTTGTCTGCACCTTGGGGCCGTAAAACAACTTTTATTGATATTTCTAACCCAGCTGCTCAATCAGGAAATTGTTCACTGCCTTCTTCTGTAACTAATCTTTTTGTGCCGGAGCAACCTCTGTTCTTGCACAAGATGGTTTGTCTGCTAGTGGAGCCGGTAAAGATTCGGGGGTGTCCCGAGCGAAGGTGCCACCAGGATTCGAGTGTGGCTTCGCTTAAAATTCAAGGCCAAACAAAGTATTACCGCCACGTAGGGCTTGTTTGCATGTGTCTAGACGTGTGCGCGATGTGAATGACGTTGTGGTGAGTCGGTACGCGCAGAGTGGTGATATCAGAAAGTGAGTTTCAAGTCGATGTTCACCAACTGAGGGAAATCATCAAAACCTCGGGAGAATTACAAAATGGCTATCAAAACGAATTGGCTAGGGATGCCAGCAATGCCAGGAATATTGATTCCTTGCCTCCACCTGGTAATTCGAGCGCAGAGCAGTAAAACTGCTTTTTTGACTATCAGAATTGTAAGACCTTTATGGATAAAGCGGCGTTGATTGGCAATGGTAGCGCTAACATGCCCTTCATATTCTTCAAAAATCGTATTAATGTGCTGATGGGTAGTTATCCTTTTGAGGGCGCTCGTCTTACTATGCAGCAAGCAGCTTGTGCTAGAACAGCTGCACCAGCGATCGCTAATTTGACATCGGACACGCCTGACTTATCGGAAAAGAATAGAATAAAAATGCCTTTAGAAAGGTCGTCACAGCGATTTGGTGTCCGTGGCGGGTTCCTTTTGAAGCCTAAAAGTAGGAGGTATCGCTATGATAATGAAAGAATTTAAAGATCAATCAGATCAATGTCTACTGTATCCTAGAGCGTATAACCAGCGTGGAAAATTAGAAGGTAATTTTGTTCTGGATTTGGCTAAAAGGCTTCCCTTTGAAGCAAAGCAAAAGTATTTAGAATTTCTTCTACATAGAGAGAGGTAGAATAATGCGCTCAAAAAGCATTAAGATGCAGAAGGTGAGAGAGTTAGGCCAGAAGAAAGCAGGAAATCCGAAAGCCCTTCTTATCTTATGGATGCGAATAGTGGAAGATGTCTTCCAGATAGAAGGAAAGGAATGTAAAGACCAGAAAATGTGAACACGAAAATCTATGCCAGAGCGAGGAATGTGCTTTAGCATATGATTGGCGATTTTGTCTAAGCCAGTGGCAGTGAACGAGGAGCGGTTTGTGGCAGCCACGAGAAGTTCAGTGGAAGAAAAGGAAAAAGCAGAGAGAGGAATGAAACTCCTCAGGGTACGTATTCCGTCGAAGCTCGGACAAATAGCGTCTGGTTGGAAGACAGAAAAGTAAGATCTTACTAATTGGCGTCGACCAATGCCGAGTTCTTGGGAGAAGAACAGTTGGGAAAGTTAGCAGAAGAGGAAAATGAGAAAAAAGAACTAGCGACAGAACGGATGGAAAACAGACTGATTTAGGAGAAAAAAACAGCACGTTGCCTGCCTTGGCTTTAGCGGCAAGACGTGTGGAGAAGCAAAGATGTAAACCTGTCGATCTTCATTACTTCAATAACCGGACGAAAATGCTTTGCGTCTTTCTTTTACCGCTTCCGAAAACCATCAGGCTTAGGGTTGGCAGTTAGCGCGGCAGAAAGGAATGGGAGATTTGGCAGCATTTATAGTCAGAGAAAAAAAGAAATCAGAAGCAGGGGAAAGATAAAAAACCAAAAAGGGAAAGGAAATCAAATCGGGAAAGCATAAACGTTAAAAAAACAAAGCGAGATAAAGTTATTTAGCGAGATGTTGACCCATACATAGTCAGAGTAAAGCTCATAAAAAAAGAGATAGGAAAAAGAGAATCGAGAAAAGGATAGCCTCTTCCTGACGGAAATGATGACACCTCCAATGGCATGTGGGTCATCAGGAGAAAAGTGACAAACCGGGAGTGAGTGCGCTGAGATTGGAGAGCAGGATATTCAGGGATCTGGTTAGAGTAAGACGAGTTGAGGCTGCATTCTTGGATACAGATAAGGTACAGAATGGAATGAGATAAAGTGAAGAAGTTCATCGCTTCTGGCTTGAAGACCTCGGTCATTTCATTGAAGAACCCTGAGCCAGTCAGTGGAGGACAAGAAAGTAAGAGGGATAGAAGAACAACCAGAAACATAGGAGGGTGGGAAGGTGCAGGGAGAGGAGTTATGGAGTGGGCGAAAGGAAAATAGAACGTTTGCAGGCGAGAGTGTGGTGGGAGCGCTGCATTGCCAGATTGGGGGCAGATAGGTTAAATTGAAAAGTGGAGATATACCTGCGTGGTGGCACCAAATGAAAATCACAGTGTTGGAAGGTTAAGGACCACCAGGAAAAGCAGAGATGTAGTAAAGAGAACAACTCCAGGAGTGGCAGCTGCATAGAGCATTGAACTTGGAGCAGGAGAGTAGTGAGCATCTTATATGGAACCATTTAAAATAGGTGCGGGATTGCATTAACCAATCTCTTCAGGTTACATTTTCAGCGCAAACTGATCTTAGAAAGAGAAGGCCAGAGTTAGATTGAACGTTGCCGCTGATTAAAAAAAAGGAGAATAAAAACACCGGGAAGAAAACGCCAGGAGAAAAGAAGAAGAGACAGGCGGTTGATTTTAAAGAGACAGAGTGCTGCCCTTCTACGGCCATTTAAAGGTTGGTAGGCCAAAAAATGATTGGATAAGGGGAATATCAGGGTAAATGGGACCCTCTAACAAGCCAACAGCCATTTCCACCGACTTTAAACGGGGTTGAGAACCGGTCAATCACATTAACCCATTAATGCCCACCATATGACTGATCATACGCAAAAGTGACCTCATTAAAATTCAAATAAAATCAAAGCAAAAATATTTGGGTTACCATAAGCACGTGATATATTTTTGCTTATAATCACAGTATTGCTACAGAAAAAATTAGGTTTGAAAGGCAAAGCTAGTATGGGTAAACTGTTTTTTTGTTTATATGAAAATCACTAAACACAAAATCTAAGGGGCGTGTGCCAAAGAGTAACATTTTTTACTTATGCGACATCAAAGATTTAAAAAATTTTTAATTGTTTTTGTAGCAGGCATCCCAAGGGTTTCCTTCCTGCAATTTTTTTCTCTTGGCTTTTTTTTGTTGCTTTTCTGTAAACAAATGTACTTTCAGGTATGATATATCATACGGTGGGAAGTCGAGAGTTTATTTTGCAATAGTTGTTTTAATACAATAACTTATCTGGTAAAATTTATAGAGGAAAAATGGCTAAAAAAACGCCATTGGCCATAGAAAGAGATGCTGAAGAAATATTTAACATCTTGTATTCTGAAGAGAACTCCTCAACACTTTCTAATGAGCTTGAGGGCGTTGAACAATTGGAATGGGTTTTTCTTCCTCCAAATGATGGCAAAGATTCTGACAAAGATGATGCTCCAGGTGATGCTGAAGAAGGATCTGCCAATATCAAAGACATTGGAAGAGGTGTATTATCTCAATCTGCTGAAATAAGAGCAATTACTGCAGATGAAAAAAAGATATAGAAATAGACCCAAATGTGTTGGAACCAATTAACACATCTGCAAAGCAGTCAAAGAAAAAGAGCAAAAGAAGACATTGGGTTGAAAAAGAGTTATCACTATCTTCGCAAGCTTACAAAATTCCAAATGATCTCGATAAACCAGATATCGCAAGAACTATTGAAGATAATGATCACAGTCCTGTTGATATGTTTAAAATGTGCTTTGATGAAAATTTCATCGAACTCATCTGCAGTGAATGACAGAAGTATGCTGCTCAAAAAGGTGAATCACAATACAAAGTATCAGTTGAGGAATTGTACAAGTATTTTGGAATATTGCTCTTCTCTGGTTATTTAAAAATGCCCTTTCGACGAATGTATTGGGAAACAAAAACCCGATGCCAATTGTTTTTTGGTAAGTAAATCAATGAGCAGAAACAGATTTGAAAAGATTCATCAATACTTGCATTTTAATGACAATATGAATATTGATCCCAAAGACAACGTTTTTAAAGTCAGACCAATTTTGGATCATTTTAACAAAAAATTTGGTGCATTCTTCATGCCCTTGTGCAATACTTATTCATTGGATGAAGCCATGGAGCCATATTATGGACATCATTCAATGAAACAATTTATTCGAGGAAAACCAATTAGGTATGGTTTTAAATTTTGGTGTCTCATAAGCCCTGAAGGATATATGGTAAAATTTCATCCGTATACTGGCAGTAGCAAAACATTGGGAAAGTCCTTGGGTGAATCAGTCACTGAAAATCTTTGTTTTGATTTTGTGCCAAATGGTTCGTGCATTTATATGGACAATTACTTCACTTCTATACCGCTGATGGACAATCTATCTAAGAATGAATTGTACTGCGTGGGAACAATCAGAAGTGACAGAATCAAAAAAGCTCCTCTTCAAGATCTCAAAAAAGCTCAAAGAGGAGCTTGCTGTTCTGTAGAAGACAAAGAAAACAATATCAGCTTGGTGAGGTGGAATGACAATAACCAAGTGACGCTGGTAACAAATCTGAAAGACAAAAACCTATTTGAGATGGGTAGCTGCAAGCAGTGGAAAAGGAAAGAAAGAAAAAGAGCTGATGTCCCACAGCCCAATCTGATCAAGCTCTATAATAAAAAAATGGGAGGAGTTGACCTTTTTGATAAAATGAGAGGACTCTATCGAATTCGCATCAGGTCGAGAAAATGGTATTGGCCATATTTTCGATTCTGTCTGAATGGTAGCATTGTCAATCTGTGGTTATTATACAGATTTGTGCACAAAAAAGTATAACTGTTGGATTTTACAAGGCAAATTGTGCTTGCTCTCCTGGCAAGTGCGGACATACCATCTAGAAACAGTGTATGTTCCAAAACAAAAAAGCAAGTGCTTGACGCCACAAGACTTGATGGGAAAGACCACCTGGTGAACAAAAATGCAACAGATACTCAAAGACGATGTGCTGCTTGTGGTAAATGTACCAAATTTGTCTGTATCAAATGCAATGTGGGGCTGCACCCCGATAGCTGTTTTGTTGCATATCATAAATAAATTTCATTTACTATTACTGTAGAACTATTGTTAGTAAAAAACATTGTTTTTTTACACAGAAAAAAAGTCAATTACTCACAGCAATACAATTGATCGACTCTTTAGTGCCCAGCGTATGATAAATCATACGCTAAAAAATAGGGGTTCGAAAAACAAAATAAAAAAAAACACCCAAAACATAATCAAGTGTACCTCATAATCACACAACTTCAACAGAATTAAAAAATTCATTTTTTTTCTACTTCCGGGCATTAATGGGTTAAGGCTGTTACTTGGTGCATCTCATTCAACAAACGTTCAGGCGGCTGTTGATTAGAATCTGAACAATCGATGTCTCGGTTCGCACTTGGCCAATGGCGCCCAATTTTATTTTTTATTTCTGGGAAACAAAGTGATCTTCGGATTAATGTTAATACCAATTCAAGATCAATTTTTTCGTTTTATTTGTCAAATTTTTACTTCTTATTGGTAAGCTGAAATACTATATGTAGTAGGTTGCGCAATAACAAGTAGGCTATAATTTTTTAGAATTAGCTCGCAATGAAATACGTTATGCAAATACGAATTATAGGAGCTGGTGTTAGCCTGTTTAACTCTGTCTCCGAGTACAATCTAGTCGCATTTGAGTAGCGGGAATAACGAACTTATAATGAAACAATTACCATCAAAGTTTGCATTACGGCATGACTGTTTAAGGGAGATTAACAGAAAACATCCGTACTATAGTGACACGATGCAGTTGTATGTGACATAATTTTGTTGTAGTGTGTATTGCATAGAATTTGTACATGTTTATTTCGGAAGTAATGACATAAAGTTCATTCGTAAGTTTGTCAAATTGGCAGGAATTTGTTACTCTTCACCAAACTGTGTATAGATATGACAGTTATTGAACCTATTCTTAGCTAGTTGATTAGCTCACGAATAATCTTAGAGCAGGATTGCACGACAAACTGCCCGCAAACAGATTAGATGCGTCTCACCATCGGCCGTAACGCCCACTGTAACAATCGACTTGCCTGTACTGGTATGCATTGCTCTTTACCATTTACGACCTAAAACTGTTTCACGCAGTCTTGCAAAGAAGTTTGTCAGTTGCCGAGTTCAAATCACCATCTGCATCATCTCCTCGATTTCAAAGCGAGTAAACATTTAAAATCACAATCACCGTTTGCTGGAGCAGGTTTTTCAGTGGTGGAAACATTAAAACAAGATGAGAGCATCAACGCATTGATTCTTCGGTGTAATGAAGAATGAGAGTCAGTGCCCCACCGTTCTTTCCCAACATTTCCAGACCCAAAAACTAACATGCTCTTCCCAAACTCAATTTTTATGCCTGGTGACCATATTCACTTTGGTTGTTTCCACAAATCACTGCATCATTGGGACATGGTAAACAATCGAAAATGCCAATGTAACACCAATGAACACCAGCAATCTGTCACACTTTGACTAGAGGTTTTCAATTTACTTGCCAGGTTTCAAATTCACTAAGTCAGGTTTTGATTTTAATACCTGCATAAATTTTGACAAATTTTGCCCATCTCACATCTTTACGCTGAATTATGTTGTTGTTACCCGACCCCTTCCGAGGGATGAAAGATGGCGGAAGACCATGGAGCCCCACAAGCCAGGAAACTCCCCATGGCCTGGACCAGAGGTCGTAGAGTGACAGAGAGTCACCAAAGAGTGAACGACGAAAAGAGTCCGTAGCTGGACAGTGCAGAATGAGATGAGAGGTGTCCTGGGACCAGTGTCCACAGGCGCTGCAGGAAGGATTCTCGATTCTGTCGATTCTAGAGAGATAAGAGTTTAACAGTAAGCTGTGTCCGTTGCAGCGTAGACGAGAGAGCACAGAGCGAGCGTGACGAGGAAGCACAAGTTCCTCGGTGGAAGTTGAGGGAACCTGTGTGTCGAGGAATTTCGATGAGACAGTACGCCTCCAGTCC
>OY776304.1:31086108-31488994 GCA_963675345.1 Trididemnum clinides | reverse complement strand
AAAAGCAGGGACACGCTTGAAAAAAGCGCCATTTTTTTCAAAAGAGCTTTTTCTTCTCATAGAGGCAATTTCTTCGGAAACTATTCGAAAGCCAAAATATCCAAAAATAGTGCAATTGTGCTTCCAAAAATATTTTACATCCCGAGAAAAGAGAAAAGTAAGTCCTCGCTGTAAGATGACTTTCAAAGAATCAACGTCTTCATTGTAGCAGAGGTAAAATAGTAATCCAACTACGATTTATAAAACATATTTGGAGGCTCAGTTGCCAACGGTGTTCATACACCATGAACTACATTAACCACTTTAAGAGTGATTGTAACATGTCTTGTCTAGCATTACTTGTACACCTCTATATGTCATCTCACTGATTTTGGCTTTTCACGGTCACAAGGAAAAACGCTCCATTGGATGAGAAATCATGATTCAAATACATTGATCAACGACGTATAAATTGTAAAGTCGTTAAATGACTTGTTAGTCAAAAAGTTTCCAAGTGGTTTTGTGTCATAATTTTTTGTCTGGTTTATAAATCGGAAACTTTTCAATTTTTAAATCAGACAAAAACTACGCTACTCAAATCATTTTGTTTTACATGTCCGGTTTGGAAAAAAATGATTTAATATGTGACATGCGTTATTTGAGCTTATTTATGGGACCAATCGGACAAAATGCAGGTGATGCGCAAACCAACTTGTTCGATTTGCTTAACACATGTTTTTTGTTGGAGTCGGAAAATTTGTCCGAAAATGCAAACAATAAAATAAATAAATTTTTTCCAAACGGCGCCCCACAAGAGCGGCTGAACGGTCGTTTGATGATTGAGACACGGTTCCAAAATGCTTTACCTTGACGATTGTCAGCTGAGATTTTACGATGAGGGTGCCAAACTTAACACCACAGTTTCAATAATAATCAATTATAAAATTGGTCCCGTGCCGCAGTGGCCGACCCTCGGGAATGTATTCTCCCACCAGTCAGACTACGGGTTCGATTACAACACCCTTTGTGCTTAAATATCATATACACAAAACGGGATCAAACTACGTGTTCAGTTATAACACAAGTTATTGTTGAATACCACATACACAAAAACGAGATCACACTACGAATTTGATTATAATACAAGTTTTACAATTGATCTTACCGGACTATGACGGAACCGATCCACATACACACAAGACGTTCAGTATATTAGTAATCCAAAACAGCAGTGGCAATCTCCAACAGTTATTTCACACAAATCTTCCAACCGTTACGTCAATTCTGAATTATACCAATTCATATACATTTTTTGACTTGGTCTTCGAATCAATCACACGGAAATTTAAGAAAGCTCGGGCAAAAAGCTGAAATTATTATTAGTAGCAGCACGACGTGATAAATTGAGTGTTAGACTTGCATCGAAAGACTGCGGGTTAAAAACTAAGAATGTTGCATATAAAATTTAAACGTGTAAATTCAACAACGATGACATGTCCCCACTTTTGGTCTTCGTGACTATTATGTACAAAGCAACCAACAATTACACAACAATATGCTGGGAGTTTTTTTAACTGGGCTTTATGCATAAGATTAACACAAGAGCTTCAAGATTTTAATAGTTTTTTGATGCAAGAGAATGTCAATGTCCTTCTTAATAATCTTGTTACATCATAATGTTGTCTGTCCGGCGAAGCGTTCAAAACAACCATTGCTTTCTTTTTTTGATAACGCAATTAAGATCGCGTGCTAAGCGGTCGTAAACAGTGGCGTATTTAGAGAAGATGGGGGAATAAAGGCGATCGCTTTTCCCTAACGACACATAACAGTCGCGAAAAAAGTGAAAAAAAAGAGATCTTCAGGTCAGTTTGGAGACCGAAATACACTTTAAAAAAGTTTTCGCTTTGCAAAACCTGATCTTGAAGAAAAAGATCCTCAAGTTTATTTGGAGGCCAAATCTGGGAAAACTCAAAGTTTCAAAAAGTTAATCACCGAAAAAAGTCTTCTCAAGTATATGAAATGCTCCGCCAGCCCTTTAAACAAAATTTGCTTTTATATACGCTTGTGGTGGTTAACTAGAGATTATTTTGTCCTGTGGGCCAGTAATCAGCACAGTGGTGCTGGGTTGAAACTATGCGAAAAAATTGTAATCGCTGCTCAGGATTTAGATATAAACTGCAAGAATTACTCGATGATGAGGGAGATGAATAATAGAGAGATAGAGATAATGTTGGTGAGTCGATACTCACTGCAGAATTTAGATGGGTCTAGGTCAAAGGCAAACAGCGTGGTGGCTTGTATAAGCCTGGGTAGCCATTTGTTGGTATTTTCCCAAATGTATTCGAGATTTTAACAATAAACTTGAGAAATTCTTAAAGCTCTTGTAGTATTTAAGATTTGGCCAAGATTTTTCAAAAAATTGGTTAAAAAAGTGGGAGCTAAAGATGATCAAGGTTTTTGGTGAAAGTGAAAAGCAATTTTTTAGATAAAACACATCTGAGTGCAGGTGGAAAAACGGAAATATACCAATATCACATATGGCTCATGGCAGTGAAATATCTTTTTCCGCTCTTTTTCTTTAGAAAATACATTTGAAAACTCTAAGGCTATACTACGAATAACGGAATATTTACCATGACCTCAATATTGATTTTGATCAAGGGTACATGAATTTTCGAATGAAATTTATGGGCTAAATTTCAACTAAGTTTTGACATACAGCTCCGGTGGACTTGCTTTATCTCATCCTGTGGCGTTTGATATAAATTTTTGATTCTATCTCTATCTTAATTTTAATTCTTAAAATTGAGGCGACTTGTAGTATTGCTCGAATAATTAAGTTTGGTTGCAACTTAATAGCTAGGAATAGATTGGGTTTCACTAAGATACTTTAACTCACGCACTTCTGGATCAAGAACAGAACAAGTATATTTACAGATCACATTAAAACTTCAAATTCCTTCGCTTGTCAAATACAGAAACTAAAGCACCTCAGTGTATAAATATCAGAGACTAACCGTAACTAAATACACCAAATAATCGTTTGTCACTCAAATAGAAATTCACAATAAGATTACCACATATCAACGTCCATTTAACTACACTCTATTTTTTCTACTGAACTACACTCTCTCGCTCTCGCTGCCTCATATATACGACGGAAAATAATCTAGAAATTGCCAGAACAGCATCACGTGACATAAAAACACCGTTAATAAATTACTTAAATGGTAATCAAAATAAATCTTTGAGCAGAAACAAGATTCACCAGAATACACTGGAAACTTAGTTACGTAGTCAACCACTGTGACGTCAGAAGAGGCGTGGGAGACACAAATCTATTAATAAATGCGAAAGAAAAAAGGTCTTTTTTCTAAAACAGTTTAGCAAGTTTAGGGCTTCAGACAATTTAGATTTACAAATAAAATGATCACTGCAAAATGAAACAACAGATTACAGCAACCATACATATATAAAAACTATTCTTTCAACGCAAATTTACTTATTTGTGACACACCCTTTTTACCCTGATCATTCAGTGTCACATATATGTGTGGTCTGCGGTTGTGTTGTTGCATTAAAATTTTTGTGCAAGTGCGTTAAAAATTGCCTGCTTTTGTTTAAAAAGCGCAAATTTCCTCATCAGCCACAGCCAAAGCCTCCATGTCCTCATCATCACTGGTTCTTGAAAACTTTGCCACTACCACCCATGACTGCCTTGTTCAAAAAACTTTCCGCCTTTACTTTAGCAGCTCCTGGCTCCGCTGCCGCCCCTCTACTAAATCGTAACTTTTTCCCCCTCATTCTTTCTCTGATAGACCGCAAGTTCGCAAACATTCTCTCTCCTTAAGAAGTCTTGGGTATGTAGGGTGATGTGCAGCGAAGTGAATCAAGATGTAAACTAATTCCCTGCCAGACAACATCAAGTTTTCTTGAATTACTTAAACACAACAATTACCAGAATTTTTTATATCTAGAATTACGACGGTGTTCTATAGGACACCGTCAGTAATGCGGCATTTTTTCTGTGTAACTGCTGGTGCTTTAACCGTTATTATGCATTTTACATGAAGGCAGTTTCCAAAGAACACATTTGCATTCAATTTGTATTGTAGAATACCAATTTCGAGCACTTTTTGTTTTCGATGATTGTACACAGCAGCATCATCACTGCCGCCACGCTGAACTATTAAAGTGTCTGAAATGTAAACATCAAAGACTTGGTGTTGCGATTTTACAAATGTTATTAATTAGAAAAACTGCAATTGCTCTGAGGAAAAAAACAAGATAGCCTCATAATTATTTAGCTGCGACAGGCAGCTATTGATAACAAAAGAAATTTAAACCCGAAATTAAAGTAAATAGGCCAATATGTAAGTGCACAATGCTTTCTGGTTCCTATAGGACACCGTCGAAATTTTAAGGTGAAAAATTGAAAAAACCCAACAATTCTTTAAACAAATATTCTAAGAATTCGTGCAACTCAGCAACATCAAGTAAAATAAATTCATTTAAAGTCGAGGATTTTCAAAGCAAAAGCTCTTAATCCGAAGCAGGAATTGCAAATAAAGGAAGACCCGATGTCCTATAGGACACCTTGCTAATTCTAGTGTTAAGGTGATAATCCTTGGTTTTAACTTATGTAGTCTATTCTTGTTTTACCTTCCATCACATTGAGTATAAGCTGACTATGAGTTGAGTCTTCATGGATAGGTCTTTTTTAGCCGGTTTGCTTGTTCAATATAATCGTTGTATGCTGAATCATCAATGTCTGCTGAATCATATCTTTTAAAAAATGAAGAATTTACATGAGAACGGCCCTATTTATTGATGCTTTGTGTTTCGTAGAAACCAAAGAGCAGAAACTTCAGGTTTCAGATCAGTTAACAAGCGTATCTCGTGTATTTTTGCACTTTGTTACCAAAAATCCTGTATCCTAATTTTTGCTTTTTCAGCCCGGAGACCAAGATAGCTAACATCGCTAAGTTGAATCGGATTTTGGACCGCAAAGAAAGGAAATTAAAACAACGGCACAGCATGGCGCATCTTCCGCACTTATCCGCCTCAAAATAATCCAGGTCTGACATATCTGCTTCATTTCAGACCGCACTTTGTGTAGTGGCTCTGGAAAACATTGAAAAGGCTCAAACCCAGTTGGGGTCCCATAAACTACCCGATTGCAGCTTTTGCGGCTCTTAATTTCAATATGCAAAGTAATTTATTACCCAGCCCGACCAAACGTTTCTAGACCCGCCGTTGCTGTAACGTAGCTGACCATTGAAACGACACTAATGTGAGGTTTTAACATACCGAAAACAACAAGTATCGCATAAAGCAGTGAAGACATCATAAAAATACAATAGCGAAAGTAATTTTTATACAGCAGTCACACAAATTTTGCGACAACTTTGCTTCACATTATTGCACACCAAGAAAATGATATAGAATAAAAAATAATAATTTATCTATTAATTAAATGTGATGGGCGAAAGAAAAAATTGGCAATATAATGTTAAAGCGTGCAAAACTAAACGCACCCAACTAGTCGCACTGCTGCAATTTTTGAGAGTTTTCTAAGCACATGTTTTATTTGGCTAGTACCCGTTGCTGTGGCTTCCCCCACCACAACCACAACGGTACGGCGAAATATTTCCTCCCACTTTTAGGTTTGAGAATAAAAGCAATGACTGCATTTAGTGTAAACAGTGCTAGTTGCTAGCTAGCAAATTTCAGGAGATCTTCTATATAAGAGGGATCTGCCTTCAGCAGCACACCAAGATAAAATGAAAAATTGTTTAAAAGCAATCACCAACGTTATACTGTACAATACAATAATCTGTTTGATCTTCCTTTTACACGTCAAAAACCAAAGAGCAGAAAGAAAGTTATAATTTACCGTGTTTTCTCGCTTTTCCTCGAGATTTCGGGCTCAAATTGGGGGCCCGTCTTATAGGCGAGGTCTACAGAGAATAGAAAATAACTATAAACGAGTCTAAATCTCCTAGGTGAAGATGGGACCCGTCTTATAATCGAATAAATACGGTACACTTACCATTTGTGTGCCTTTTACACTCGCCTGATGAGATCCATTAAGGTCAAGGGTTGTTGGCATGTAATAACTTGTTGTGTTGCCCATTATGATGCTGGTGATTTTTTTTTAGCAATTTTATTTTACTGCAAGCAATGAATGCGACCTAGGCATAAGTTTCCTAAGAAACAAACTTTAGACATTACTAACCAAAACCAGCTGTCCCCGCGACACACTTTTTGAAAAACCCTGCATTTGTTTCGGCCATGCAAACTCGGGAGGTACAAGTCATCATCATCGATTTATGTCTTCATTTACTCCAGCTACAAACAGCGTGATAAACCGGCATTTCAAAAAACATCTCCGCAAAGTCCTCTTTATCATGAATATTTCCGACTACACTATTAGGAATCAGGCTCTATCTTAAAAATAAAGAAGTGATGATCGAGGACGTTATTGTGTTGCCTGGTGGCTTTAAAGTGATAAGTGAGAGATAACTGACAATGCGAACTGGGCCACAGGCAAGCGATGAATGCTTTGAAGCGTAGTGTAGACCATTCTCCCCAAACTGTTTCCCTTGCTTAAAGTATGAGAGGCTATTTTAATTCGGGTTGTCGTGGTAAAACATTAAGCGTGAGACCGTTTCTGCAACAAATTTTTAATGCGTTTTGAATTTGGTCCTTCAATCCTGCCAGTTGATATTCTACAGAAGTGTGGGCGTAGATGTTCTACCAGCAGTCGACCTCCTTCAGTTTAGTGGATTGAAACGTTGCCACGTTACAATACTCAACTCAAACTTTTAGAAACAGAAACTAAGATTTCAAAGTCTAACTTTAGTTAAATACTATATAAATAGATGTCAATTTTTTCTCAGTCAAGCACTGCTGCCTTTCCAACGGATACTTCAGCCACTGCCTGTGGTGCACAAGCTAAATGTGCTATTGCTTTATGAAGATGTTGTGGTTTGATTACAAAGTGTTTTTGAAAAATTTCTTCAAAACGCGCTTCCAGGCTAGAAAAAGTGTGGGTTGGCGTTGTTATCCCACTGATCCCTGATGGGAAGGCATTCCCACCACACTAACTCCTGATTTTTATCAGTCAATGTTAGATTCACGCAAAAGCGTCAATGAAGCTCAGACGAGCCGAGCAAACCAGGCGATATTGATGACGCGTCGCAAAACTAAGGCATTATCTAAATATGCATCATCAATATTCTCCCTAAGATTGGTAAAGTAAAAAAATTATGAAATTTTGTTCACATCCAAACTAATAGCAACTTCATCATGCTGCCTCGCATAAATAAACACGGAAATAAAAGATCACACGACTTGCATTTATTGAAGTTTTGGCGATAGTAAAGAAGTATCAGTTGGTTTAAACAGCAAAATTTAAAAGGTTTGTTACCAGCAGTCAAAGGAAATATCAGTGAATAGAAATTTTGTTATCTTCAAAGCGTTTTTTAACCAGCAGAAATTCACTTTGATGTTCGCAAGAACGTCAATTTTTCGATCTTTCTTTTGCAAGATGGCTGCAGAATCATCCGGGGAACTAAAACTTAAAGAGGCAACTGATTGTATTTAGTTGCCTTTAGTCCGTATTTGCTTTACTAAAAGCCTAATTCAGATAAATAATGCATTCATGCAGCTGATACAAAAAATCATCCACAACTACGTATGTCAACGTTAGCAAAACAATTTCGTGAAATTTTAAATTTACAGAGAGAGTCTAAAAGCGAAAGTCAACACTTGCATTTATTAGCAACACTCACTGCAAGCCTCTGATACCAGGAGTTTCCAAAAAAGTTTTTGTAGGGTCAATTTTTCCTTATCAAGAATGGAAAAGCCACTTTTAAAGGACCAAACTGACTTGGGATCTCACATCAAGCTGAAACAACAAAATTACGACGTTCAACGTGCAAAATGATATTCTCAGAGTCCCATGTCAAGCCAGGGGCCGAATGATTCGGAAGATCCACTTATTTAAATGCATATATCCTGCCACTAGCTTAGGATGAGAAATCACTAGGTGCACCTGCACCAATCAACAGCCGCCTCAACGTGGTGGTGCGGTCCCCGACCCCGTTTGAGTTGGGTCGAAATGGCTGTTGGCCTTCCCGAGGGTCCCAGTTACCCCGGGCACTCTCCTTCATTTTTTCGCTATGCTGCCCCCTGAACGACCGCAGAAGGACAGCACACAGCATCTACAAAATCGGTCGCCTGTTTTCACTGTTTCTTTTCTACTGCCCTACTCTTGCCCTTCTTCGTCTCCTCATTCTTCTTCTTCTCCTGATGAGCGGTAACGTTCATCCCAACCCTGGCCCAATCTTTCCTTGCTCTGTGTGCGCTGGAAATGTGACCTGGCGGGGCAAGTCAGTGCAATGCTGCGCCTGCTCCAAACGAGTCCATCTAAGGTGCTCACAACTTTTCCTCTCCAAATTCAGAGCTCTTGGCAGCTCTCAATCTTAGAGCTGCTTCCCCTGCCGTAACACTGTGACTCCCTCCTCGGACTCCTCCGACACATATACCTCCACTGTGCAATCTGGCCCCGCCTCTACTGATGCTGCACTCACGCATCACCCTCGTCTCCAAACCTCCTATCCTCCATCTGCCCATTCTATATCTCTTTCCTCTGCCCCTTCACCATCGTCCTTTGCTTCTGGCCGTCCTTCTACGCCTCCTGCCTCCTCTCCTCCCCCTGACTCTCTCAGGGTTCTTCAATGAATGCTGGAGGTCTCCGCGCCAGGAGCACTGAACTACTTCACTTTCTCTCGTCCTATCCTGTCGACCTTATTTGCATCCAGAAATCCAATCTTAACTCATCTTCCTCTTTCCGAATTCCTCGATTCTCTGCTCTGCGTTCTGATCGCACCCACTCCCGATCTGGCATTCTCACTCCTGATGCCACGCACGCCAGCGGCGGCGTTGTCATTTTCGTCAGACAGGGCCTATCTTTTTCTGAACTTTCTACCTCCTCTCTTTCTTCGCTCGATCCCTACTCTGATTGTGCAGGGGTCAACATCTCTCTTAACAACTTCTCCTCGGTGTCATTTCTTAATGGGTACGCCCCCCTATTCGCTCCTCCCCAACAGATGGCAGAACCGATTCCTTTTCTCCCTCCACTCTTTCCTCCTCCAGAAATCTCTTCATTCTGGGGTACTTCAATTGCCATCACTCCCTTTGGGACTCAAGAGGCACTTCCGACCCCCACGGGGAGGAAGTATTCGACTGGGTCATCTCCTCTGACCCCCTCCCCTCAATGACCCTGACACACCCACCCTTCTCCATTGCTTCTCTGGCAGTCGCTCCTCTCCTGACATCTCCTTTGCTCCTTCTACTCTTGCCCTTTCTTGCTCCTGGGAGGTGCTACTGGACCTGGGTTCTGACCATCTACCAATTTTTCTATCCGTCCCTCTCTCTCCGGTCTATCGCCCCAACGAGCGTCCCCCTTCCTTCAATTTTCAGAAAACTCGCTGGGATGGTGTTGCCTCCTACTTTGACTCTCACTGTCCATCTGCAGAGGAATACTCGTCTCTTTCTCTTTCCTTTGCTGCTGCTCTCTTTACTTCTCTGGCACTGAATGCGGCCAAATCTTTCATTCCTTTCGGCCGCATCAAACGCCCTCCTAAAGCCTGGTGGTCTGCTGAGGTGGAAAGTGCGGTTAGTGAAAGACGCAAGGCTTTCGCTGCCGCTCACAGAAGTGATGAAGATCGCCAGGCTTAAATCTCCGCTTCTCGACGCGCCTCGTCAGTCATTGCCAAGGCCAAGGCGGAGGCATGGCAGACGACTTGCTCTTCTCTTTCACCTAAATCTAACCCTAAATCTGTGCACTTTTTTCTTCACTCTATTGCTGGGTCTCCTTCCTCGTCTTCTTCCTCTCCTAACTTTCCTAACTGCTCTTCTCCCAGGGAATCGGCTTCGGTCTATGCCGCTTACCTGAAATCTCACTTTTTCGTTTCTCAGCCAAAGACTCTGCGTAGCAGAGCCAGAGGCTACCTCACTGAGCTCCGCCGACCCACGTGCCCTGTGGAGTCTCACTCGTCCTTTTGCTCTCCATTCACTCCCGCTGAATTTCATGCCGCTGCCTCCAACCTTTCCTCGTCCACTGCCATTGGCCCAGACAAAGTTGCCTATCCCATGCTAAAGCACCTTCCTCGCTCTGGCATGGATTTTCTTCTTCACATCTTCAATCTTTCCTGGTCTTCACATTCCTTTCCTTCCATCTGGAAGACATCTTCCATTATTCCCATACATAAGATGGGAAAACCTCTCGACTCTGCTGCTTCCTTCCGGCCTATCTTTCTCACCTCCTGTGTATCAAAGCTGTTTGATCGCATCATTCTATCCCATCTTCTCTTCTTCCTGGACTCTAAATCCATTCTCTCTCCCCGTCAGGCCGGTTTCCGCCCTGGTCGATCTACACTCGATCAAATTCTGTACCTTTCTCAGTCCATTTCGGATGGGTTTAACAAACCCAGGCCAGGCTCTCGGACGATCCTCTCTACTATCGATTTCTCGAAAGCTTTTGACTCTGTCTGGCATCCCGCCCTTTTCCACAAACTGATTTCGGCTGGCTTCCTTCCTTGCTTTGCTCGTTGGACTCAATCTTTCCTTTCTGATAGGCGCGCTTGTGTGGTCTATCAAAATCACAAAAGTTGTTCCTTTCGAGTTCGTCGAGGTGTTCCGCAAGGATTCGTTCTTGGCCTTGTACTTTTCTCTCTCTTCATTAATGATCTTCCGGCATCTCTGCCTTTTTCCATCAGCTGCTCTCTTTACGCTGACGATCTGGCCATTTGGTGCTCCTCACCCTCGGTCCCCACTGCGGTAGAGGCCACACAAGGAGCTCTGTTTCGATTGGAGCGCTGGTCTGAGTACTGGTGTCTTCCTCTCAATCCGAGCAAATGTGAGGCCTTGTTCTTCTCAGTGGATCCCTACCAAGCTAACCTCCAGCCCAACCTCCTCCTACTCGGCTCCTGCCTCCGTTTCAATCCCACTCCAACTTTTCTTGGGGTCACCTTCGACCGCACTCGTTCCTTTTCTAAGCATGTATCTTCGCTGAAGGCCAAGTTTTTCCCACGTCTCAAGGCCTTACGCTGTATCTCTGCTTCATCATGGGGCCCCTCTAAGGAGTCCCACTCTGTTCTGTATAAATCTTTTCTTCGGCCCGTTTTCACCTACGTTTCATCCGGATGGTTTCCTTTCGTAAGCGCTACCAATTTCACCCAATTGGAACGCCTCCACCGAGCGGCCAGTCGCGCCATCACCGGCTGCCTCTCGTCGTCTCCTATCCCTCTACTACTCACCGAAGTTTTTTTACCTCCCCTACGAGTCATCCTGACTCATTTCACTCTTTTATCCTATGAGCTGGCCCTCCGTCTCCCAACCTCGTTTCCTATTTCAGGTTTGGCCAGACTTGGAGGGAAACCAAGACTCTGCAGATCGTCCTGGAGTGCACTCACCCGCTCATGCTTCCTTCTACTTGTTCTAGGGAGTCTCTTGTTGCTTTCCCTCCCTTTCCTTCTTGGAATCTGCCTTCGTTCACCGTGGAGTCTACCCTTTCCTCTCCATGCTCTTGCTCTGATCGCCCTCACTCTCGCCAAAGTGCGGCTGTCACCCATCTTGACTCTCTTCCCCCTCGTGAACTGGTACTCTGGACAGACGGCTCTGTTCTTTTTCCTTTTGGTAAGGTCGGCTCGGCGTTCTTGCCAACTGCTCTCTGTGTGGCACTGAGGCCACTCTTTCGTTTTTGGCAGGCCCAGTATGTTCCAGTTTCTCCGCTGAAGCCTGCGCCAATCTACACGCTCGTTGCTGGTCTCGGTAACACCAACAAGTCTGCCATTTCTCTTCTCTTCTCTTCTCTTGTTATCTGACTCTCGTTCTGTCCTCGCCACCCTGTCCTCTCCTCCATCTTTCCCCTTATCTCAAACTCTGTGGCAGATCTGGCAGGAACTGTCTTTTCTTTCCTCCTGTTCTCTCAGGCTACAATGGGTCCCCGGACATTCGTTTCTGCACGCTCTTTGCTGGTCTCGGCAACACCATAAAGTCTGCCATTTCTCTTCTCCTCCTGTCTGACTCTCGCTCTGTCCTCTCCACCTTGTCCTCACCTCCACCTTTCCTGTTATCCCAAACTCTGTGGCAGATCTGGCAGGAACTGTCCTTTTTCTCTTCCTGTTCTATCAGGCTACAATGGGTCCCCGGACACTCGTTTCTCGTGGGGAACGACACAGCTGATGAGCTTGCCAGACGGGGAGCGCTGCTTGCGCCTTCCGCAATCCCTTGTAGTCTCTCTCCTCTTATCTCTCGTATCCACTCTCGTCTTATCTCGGACTGGAGGCGTACTGTCTCATCGAAGTATTTGGACACACAGGTTCCCTCGATTTCCACCGAGGAACTTGTGCTACCTCGTCATGCTCGCTGTGTCCTCTCTCGTCTTCGCTGCAACGAACACAGCCTTCTTTTAGGTTCTTATCTATCTAGGATTGGCAGAATCGAGAATCCTTCCTGCAGCGCCTGCGGACACTCGTTTCAGGACATCTCTCATCTCATTCTGCACTGTCCAGCTACGGACTTATTGCGCCGCTCACTCTTTGGCGACTCTCTGTCTCTGTACGACCTCTGGTTCAGACTTTGGGGAGTTGCCCGGCTTCTGGGGCTCCATGGTTTCCCGCCATGCCCCCATCCCTCGGAAGGGGTCGGGTAAAGAACAACAACAACAACAACAACAGATCACTGGGTGAAACTCGCAACAAAATTTGCACAATGTGTGAATTATCGTGCAACTAGTGCAGTCTAAACTTTTGTCTTTCGAAGTGTCTTTGTAAAGCAATCATTATCAAATCTCTCCAGGAATTACTGGATAACATTAAACCACTTATATAACGATTACGCTATATTTAATTGCATTGATTTATCATTGTTTTTATTTTCAACTGTCAAAGGCTTAGATGCAAGCAATGTTGAATTAAACCTTAAATTTAATTATACCCAAAAATATTTATCAAGTTTTCACCAGCTAAATCCGCCTGATGTACAGACGCACTCTCAGCATACGCAGACAGTCACATAAGACCATCGTCTTTGAAATTCCGACGCAAAGAATGACAAGTATTAAAAAAAATTTTTATGGGTCGAACCTTTTTTGGAGAAGTTCGTATTTCAAACGGTCGTATTTTCGGAGAAGAGGGCTGGTAATCGCGATCTAAAAGCCAATGAACTCTGTGGAGGACGCTAAGAGCTATCGCCCAATATCTCTGCATTGTGTGCTCTACAAGATCTTAGTGAGGCTTATACACACTCGTATGGAACGGCTAATTAATCCATAGCAGATTGAATTTCGACACGGGAGGTCAATCGTGCACCAAACCGTCCGTTTCACTCACGCAAAATATCGAGGACTTTTTTGAGGCTAAGAAGAAAGTCGGTGCCGTGTTTCTGAGACAGTCTGGCACCGGGTTCTCACCTGCAAGCTGCTAAGATTTCTCCCGGATAAATACATGGTCCGGATAATCTCGGAACTTATCAGGAATTGAAGCCCCACCCTAATTACCGATGACAGCAAGCGAAGCAGGTTTCGACGTCTGAGAAACAACGTCCCTCAAGGATCGGTCTTAGCCCTCCTCCTTTTTGATATTTGTGTATATGATTTTCGCTCCACAATCTCCTAAAAGTGTGCTTATGCCAATGATCTGGCTCTGTTGAATTCTTCTGGGGAATGGAAGGGCATGGAGTGAAGTTGAAGTCAAGACATGACTACTCTCTCAACGTATCTCAAGACTTGGAGGATAAAACTCATAGAAATTCTAGGACAATAGTGCATAGAAAATCTATATAGGTACAATCATTGCTGGTGGTTGTAACACATTTTCAGTTCCAGACGTTTTAATATGCAAAACTCCGTTTGAACAAACCATAACTTGTTGTTTAGCTCAGTGTATATATATCCTGACGCAACCTTCCACAGTCTTTGTACTTTTTGCTTTAGAACCAACTTTGCAAGTTTCCGATTCAGCTCCTGCCAATCACTGCAGCTTACTTTAATTTTTCCATCCCTGATGCCGGACCTCAGCCTACAGGCTTGGATGTGGAAATACCTGCCTTGACCAGGCTTAATTAAATTCGAACCAGCAGGCAGGCCATTTCCGTTTGGCAGTGTATGAATGGGATTTGAAATTCTCAGCGGTCTGCGGGTGTGGTGCAGTGGAGTAAGCAGTAAACCATTTTGTTTACGACAGAGCAATCTCTTGGGTTTCTCATGTAGCATTTGGCCTAGAAGATATTGGTAAAAATTCTGTACAATGATTGCTAGGCGTCAAAATAGCGTAGTATTTGATGTGGGATTAAGCCCTAATTTTTTTCCGTTTGTTGGTGAGGCGTTAAATCATTTTGTGGAAGCTCTTTCTCAATTTATGTTTAAAACAATTTCATGCAAAGCTTATTTCTTTATTTTATGAAGCTCTTTTTCAGGTAGGGTAAAGTGGCATAATTTTTTATTTATGCTCGGTTGGCATGTCTTTGGTCAAACTGGGCCACCACGACGGGTAGACTGCTTGGCCCCGCCACCTGTCTGCCACATGGAGATGGAGGCATCTCGTTAAGTGCATTGCCCAAGGACACAATAAGCAAGCTTGCCAGCTTGTTTTCCACACTATCTCTATGTGCTGAGCGCCAAGCAGAAAAGCTGTGAATACCATTTCATAAGTCTTTTGGTATAACTTGACTTGGAAAATGAACCCCAAGTCTACCGACTGCAAAGCGGACGCTCTAACCACTATGCTATCGCGCCAATACATTTAGGAAATATCATCAAACATTAGAGCATAATAATATCATGAAAATCAGGGCAAAATAATATCATCAAAAATTAGTAACTTTCATTGCTCAAATTGCGATTATAAAATTAGTTGCATGTGTAATTGAAACTTGACGTATGTTGGTGTGCCTTACCTAAATTTGGTCATCAGAGTCAGGAAGCATCTGAATTTAACAAACTCCACAAAAAGTGCAATTGAGGATTATATTTTGTCATGCTACACCTGCTCCAATACACAACCTAACATCAATTTAATAAAACATTTATTCCATTGCAATACTAAATAATGTTACTCTGACAATCATCGGAGAATTAAGAAGCTTTCAAACAAAAAGAGATAACTCCAGTTTTTATACGCAATGCTTTGCAAGTGGACCTTCACTTTTGTTAAACATATATTGGTATTTTGACAATAACTCTGCTGACTTTACTAATTACTGTAGCGTTATATTTCTCATTGGACTTCTAGCGTAATTATAGGTGCTCGCGTGGTTTTTCACTTAGCAATCTCATTCTTAATGATTTTTACATTTTTTGCGTCCTTTCTCCTCTAGTTATTTATTTATTTTTGAAGTTGGCTTCGTGTTACAGCCTTTAGAAATAATATATTTTTATAGTGCATATTTTTGTAATTTGTTGATTGTTTTTCTATTTCTTGAATACATTAAAGAAGCAGATGTCAAAAAAGAAAAACTGTAAATAAGTCTATGTATCTCTTGAAAAAGATTATGTACATTTGTATGGACAGCGATTTGTTGGAAATTACTCCCAACATTTTCCAAGGAATTTTTGTAGACGATATTTTTCTAAATGCCCATGAAACTCAGGCTTAATTAGCGGTTGTTTGCGCAAATTTAATTGAAAGATTAATAATGTGTTACAGCCCAAAAAACATTTTTAGCGCAAGTTAATTATAATGCTTGTTGTTTATTACATAAAATTTGTTGACTAAACAATTTTGTTGAGCAAGTAAAAAAAGTGCCTTTGCATGTGACATTTTTATCATCTAACCATGAAATAAAGATTTAGTTGAATTAGTTGGTAGTGCAGTAGCAAAAACTAGCCAACTTCGCATATAAGCTGTCTATCAATTATGCCGGATTAAAAATATGTGTTCAGTCGGCGGCGCTGGCTTCACAGTTAAATCATTTGTGAGAGCAGCAGCCACTGCGTGCGTATGCCGTAGATCTATGATGTTTTGAAGAAATACAGATTTAGCTTTGATAGGCATGTAATAAGCGACAAAAATGCTATTTAATGTTCAGACCCGCAGTTCCTTTAAAGCGTTCTTTCTTAATCACGACGCTAACATAATTGCATTGAAAATAAGTCGTACTATTTTCTTCACGCTTACATCTGCTTTTTGAGAGCGCTGCAAATACAGTAACAATTTACGACTTTAAACATGGTAGAGTGCGTTGGAGAGCTGTTTACGGTGAAAATGAGCTGAAATCTTTCGATTCCTACGTTGTTGCACCCTCAGAAAAATTCCTCTCGATTGGTTCTAGTAAACATGCAGCTCCAGCAATGTAGACAGCGTAGGTAGCCTGTCGTCAAAGCCACCTACTTTATTTGCAATGCTTACTTTACCTGCACTACCTGCAGAGACGTAGCAGCCGCCCCCCAAACCCCCCAATTGGGGGGGGCCCAGGCCAACTTTGGGGGCCCAACTTAGTCTGAAATTGCTTTTTGGCTACGTGAATATTTTCAGTTCAGCAGACTTGTTTACAACCGATTTAAACTGTAGGAAGAAATTGGCTTGTGACATCATAAGTGAATGCAACGTCATTTTATCTCGCAGAATCTAGAATATTTCGATTGATATTCTGGTAGAATCTTGAATATTCGATTGACGTAACAATGCCGTTGTTACGCAACAATCATAGAATGGTCTGGAATTCTGTTTGGCTATAAATACCGGGACAATATATATACACTGCAGAGTGCAGATAAAGTATTTTATTGACATTGTATAGAATGAAACGTTCAAAAAGTGGTGCTCAAAAGAGAAAAGAAGCAGCCACTGCTCGAGATGCTGTAGCGAAATTGTCCAAGATGACAGATTTTTTCAACATTACTGAGCAGAGTAGACCTGGCACTAGTACCGAGAGGGATGAAGAAAACTATAGTGTACAAGAAAAAGAAGACTATGACGATCAGCATCAAAGTGATTGTGAATTTCCAGAAAATGTAAGTTGTGATTTACCTGCCAATACGCAACCTTCAATATCAAAAATAACTGAATCTCAATTTACCCTTATCCCTGATGACCCATGTAAATGGCCTGAAAGTATTTCTGATGCTCAACGATGTGATATAGTAAAGCGTGGACTACATCAACTAATAATGAATTTTCCATATAATAACACAACTCCAAGGCGACGTTTTTCCTCCAACCATTATAAACGTGTGTTACCTAATGGTGAAAGTGTTTCACGGTCGTGGCTAGTTTATTCTGGGGAATCAGATCAAGTTTTTTGCTTTTGTTGTAAGCTATTTGGAAAAACACTAAGCCCCTTTTGTAGTGGTATAAATACATGGGAGGGTTTTTCGAAAAAACTGAAAGACCATGAAAACGGCATTTCCCACCAAGAATGCTGCAGTCAATGGATGTTGCTAGCTGAAAGGATAAGAAATTCATCCACTATCGACAAACGCGAGATGAATATTTTTTTCAATGAAAGACGTTTTTGGAGAAATGTTTTAGAGAGACTTATCGATATTGCCTTGTTTCTATCGGAAAGGAATCTTGCTTTAAGAGGATCTGAAGAAGTCTTAGGATCTCCTCACAATGGAAATTTTCTGGGTATATTTGAGCTTTTGGCAAGAAGAGATCCGATCCTAAAAGAGCTTCAAGACAGAATCAAGAATAAAAACACTAAAGATCACTATTTGAGTCCTACCATACAAAATGAACTAATTGAATTGCTAGCGACAGAAGTTGAAAAAGAAAATTTACAGCAATTGAAATTGGCAAAATATTTTTCTATAATTTTGGACTGCACTCCAGATATGTGACATCATGAACAAATGTCTGTCATTCTCCGTTATGTACTATGTAATGAAGAAGCTGCTGTTGTCAAAGAAACATTTTTTGGCTACTTGAGAATAAGTGACAGTACTGGGAAAGGCTTGTTGGACGCTTTCTTAGAAAAAGCGACCGAACTGCAACTCGAATTGTCTGATTGTCGAGGTCAGTCATATGATAATGGTGCTAACATGAAAGGAAAACATTCTGGGGTCCAAGCAAGAATGCTAGACATCAATCCCAAAGCTGTTTACGTGCCCTGTGCAAACCATACCCTTAACTTAGTTGTTGTTGACAGTGCTAATTCATCGACGGAAGCATTGACATTTTTTGGAGTACTTACAAGGTTGTATGTGCTGTTTTCTTCCTCTGCTCAGCGTTGGGAAATTTTGAAGAAACATGTGGAGCTGTCCATAAAGTCACAATCTGATACTCGTTGGGAAAGCAGAATTAAATGCATCAAACCTCTTCGATACAATTTAAAAGAGGTGTTGCTGGCACTGAAAGACTTGGAAGCCATTTCCATAGAAAGAAAAGATGGAAGAGCTGCCTCAGAAACAAAATCGTTGATAGCTCATTTATTAAAATGGAGTTTTCTTTTGTCGGTGTTTATTTGGTATGATATCCTATTCCAAGTCAATAAAGCAAGCAAGATTCTTCAATCGTATGGAGTCTCCCTTCATACAATGGAAACGGAAATCCAGGCAACTGAAAAGTTTTGCAAAACTATCGCACAACGGGTTATGACAGTGCTGCAACATCTGCTGTTGAAATAGCACAGGAATTGGATATTGATCCTTCTTTTCCTCCGTCAAGAAGTGGAAAGAAAAGAAGATTGTTTGATTACCAAGGTGAAGAGGAACAACGAGCTACTCCTGAACTGAAATTTAAAAGCAACTTTTTCTATCCATTAGTATACCAGGCTATTATGTCAATAAAGGAGCGCTTTAATTTGTTACGTGAGGTTTCTTCTGCCTTTTCGTTTTTGTACACACGAGACAAACTTTTGCTTGTGCAACAAGAAAATGCTCTTCTTACTTGCTGTAAAGAGTTCCAAAAAAAGTTCGGTGACATTGATTCTGATGAAATGAGCGCTGAGCTACAGCGGTTTGTTTTAATTTTACAAAAAAAACGCAATCTCAATACGGCTCAAGACTTTCTGAACTATCTTCTAAAGACTCATTTATTTGAATTGTATCCGAATGTGTACATCGCACTTCGAATCTTACTAACTTGCCCCGTGACTGTTGCCAGCGCTGAAAGAAGCTTCAGCAAATTGAAATTGATCAAAACTTTTAATCGAACGTCTATGACAGACAGTAGACTATCTTCATTAGCCATGTTGTCAATCGAAAATGACTGCGCCCGATCTCTTGATTATGACAATGTCATAACAGCATTTGCGAACAAAAAGGTTCGCTCCAGACTATTTAAATGATACTGTGTTTTTATAACTTTTTCATGTTTTTCAGTGTCATTGCTTTCGTTTCGCAGTGTCTGCATAAATGTCCTACTGAACTCTGGCATCGGTGCCGAATTTTTTATGACTTGCACCTTCGGTATCGGCATGCTTTATTCTGACATTAGCGTGTTTACTTATGTACAAATTGTGGTGTATTTTCTTAATGCAGCTTTTCAATTTTACACCTCTAAAGTGATATGACCTGTGCGCAGGGGCTCTTGCGCTTACTTTGGGGGGGGCCCGAAGTTGGAGTGCTACGGGACTGACTACCTGAAGTGCCCTTTTATTAGCAGCTGTGCAATCAGTAGGCTACTGGTAAGTCCTAAGAAAGTCGAAACATATGTTGTAGTTGTACAAATGAAAAAGCTTTGCCATAACAAGAGAATGAAAACACAATCATCTCCCTTTCTCTGTTATGTTGCTAAACAATTACACGGTCTGCATCAAACCAACATTACACGGCTGAAAGCATGGCATTGCTTACGTTCAGCTTGGCAGTCACATGTACAAAGTGGAACAGGTTCTCTAGTTTGGCTTAAACTCCTGCAGGACTAAAAAACTGTTCGCTTCTCAACATTCTTTTGTACAACTTCAATAGCTATGATCGATACGTGTCAAACAGGCAAGAAATGTTAAGATTAAACGCTGGTGTCCGCCTGTATTCTGACCTAAAGTTCGCACGGTTATAAAGAAGATGGAGACAATTATTTCTTCGTTTCTAGGCGAGGCTGCTCTTAAGTTACATACCAAAGTTCTTGCAAGTGTGGCCATTCATCCTGTATTCTTAGTGTTCATCCTACTCTTCAATAACGACGACAAAATGGTGATTTTTATATTGAGTACAGAAATAAATTATTTAGAGATAGGCCCATTTTTTATTATTTTTGTGACATCAAGTTCCAAGGCAATTCTCATTATTCTTGGTTCCGGCAGAGCACGAAAAACGGCCCTACCTCTCTCAGGAGGTCTTGCATTCAATCCCAATGCGCTCATAAGGCTGGTTTTAAGCAAAGCGTTCTTTCAAAATACAATTTGACACATTGGTAGGCGTAATGTTTTTTAATTTTCTATCAAACTTAGGAATTCATTACATTTTACCAGTAGCCTAATAAAAGGGAGAGGAGGACGATGTCCGCCCAAACTGCGTTACAGGAGGAAAAAAAGTAAAAACAACAACTCAGAGAGGTTAATCGCAAAACAAAAGTAAAAACAAAAATCAAAAGAGGCAAAATTGTCGTTTCGAAGAGTTGACGTCCAAAACAGAATGATGTTTCACTTAAAAATGGCAACAAAACATTAATTTCAGCACGCGATCTGCAGAAAAATTTTCCGATGTTGTTTGCAATTTGTATTGGTGTCTCTCTTGACTATAACATGCATGGTCTCACTCAATACTTCGTACTGCAGCCTCCATAACTAGTTTCTAGATGCGCCAGTTCATGTAACTTTGCCCATAATTGCAGCATTTCTGCTCTTAAATCAAAAGTAACCTTATTTAAAAAATTCTTCCTTTCAGTAAATGCTGGGCGGATGGACACAAATTCAAAGTTATGATGAGCGCTAAAGTGATGACAAATTTTAGAACCAAGTTATTCTCTGACAGGCTGACTCACGGCTTTTTCGTATTTGCGTCAACATTCTGATTGCACTTTTGTTCCCTTCTCTCAGCACAGGCAGATCAAAGGGGAAGCTAAGGGGCTAGGCCTTCTCTCCCTACTAATAAGCCCAGGACCCTCTCCTTTATATTAGTAAATGTTACCACTGTTATCTGAAGTGTTACCAGAGATTTTGAAGCAAATTTCACAAACCTGTTCAGCCTAACACTATATATTTGATCCTGATACCGATATTAAACTCGCAGTCATAATGCTAGTTTCGATGAAGGTGGTTACTGCGTCATCACCATAAAGCAGTATCCGTAATAATTAACTTCGGGTGAGATTTGAACCCTCGATCGGCACCAGTCACCCCGTTTGTAAACCCAGGTCATGCTAATTCGCTCTACTCATTGTAAACGCTAACGACGTCACATTTTTGATTGTGGGCGCCACTGGTGGCCGCGTCGACTTTTAAAGCAGTTCGTGGCAACGGTGGTGGGGTCAATTTATTTTGAAAACGCCTACAATATTTTATTTAGGGGGGAGGGGGAAGACGATGCCCCACCTAACCAGTTTGACCGAAGCAAGAAATGTACAAAAAGCACTTTGGAGAGGTTGATTGCAAAAGAAAAGAAACTCAAGTTTATTCGGAAACCAAAATTAGCAGGATTCTTGCTTTTGAAAAATTAAAAATATTAAAAAAAAGAAGGAAAGGGGTTTGAATTTACGTGGAACAAAAACAGCTATTTTTCATACGGTTCGGAGACAAGTTTGCAAGCACGCCACACTTTGTCATAAAATCGATTTCACTAAATATTTCGTCTCCATAAAATTAGTTCCGACATATAGCGGTACGTGTTTCGTCTTGATTGCAATAAACTGATCTGTATGTGAATGTCAAATAAAGCACATAAGGAGTGCGTTCCCCGCCAATAATTGGCTGGTCAAATTTGTTTTGTAGAGAATTTGGGCAGTGAGGGCAAACGACCGGTCCTTGCTACCGGCGCGATGGTGCAGTGGTTAGAGCGTCCACATTGTAGTCGGTAGACCTGGGGTTCATTCCCTAAGTCGAGTCATACCAAAAGACTTTAAAAAATGGTATTCACAGCTTCCCTGCTTGGCGCTCAGCATAAAAAAGGGATAGTGTGGAGAACAAGCCGGCAAGCTTGCTTGTTGTGTCCTTGGGCAAGGCACTTAACGGGACGCCTCCACCTTTATGTGGCAGACAGGTGGCCCCACCCGTACTTCACCGGATTATAATTGTGAAGCTGCTAACCCAGCATGTCAGACGACTCTTGGGTACCCACCAGTGGCAGTCCGCCTTGTTGGTGGTGGGGCTACCAGTCAATGAAGACTGGTTCGAAATGGGCTGCCATCTTCCCCTAGCCTAATATCAATTAGGTTGACGGCATGAACCTGAATAGGTTCATGCCGTACCTCCATCCCAAGGAAGAGGAGGGGTAAACACACACACACACCGGTCCTTGCTCGAAACCAGCGTAGTATCGCGAGCAGGGGTGTGGTGATATGGGAAAGGCTTTCCCACTTTGATTGACGTCAATCTCACTGGAAGATGCATGTTTCTACTCTATGTGTTTCCTCAATTCTTTTTGTAGCGCCACGTCCCTGGTCATGAAACTTTACACTTTGGATCGCGAAAAAATTTAAACTTATCACAAATATTCTAAAGCAACGACGCATTTTTGTCATGTTTGTTTATGCGCCCACGTTTTTAAAATTAAGCTATTTCTTTACATAAAGCATTGCTTGTAAAATCATTTTGTAGGAACGCAATGTTTGCCACGAAGTTTGTTTCTTACGCCATAGTCAAATTTGTGATTAGTTATAGTGAGGAGTTGCCTCAAGCAGAGCCTTTTTCAGTGAAAGCGTAGCTTCCTCCAAAATCAAGCCTCGACTTGATTGCGGTGTTCTAGACAGAGTCCATAATTCTAATTAGAAAGAATAAATTGTTGATTCATTGCGTACAAAGTTTCACACAATTATATTTTCAAGACAATTGCTACAATTACCAGTAGCCTCAACCTTGTTTTTTGGTTAACAAAATTTTTCGTAAACCCATTCTCAGTGATGTATTAGTCACGAGAGTTTTTATAAATTTTTTGGGAGGACAGTTGCCCCCCTTGCAACTCCCTCGGCAAGAATAGAAGCTGGAAGAATATTTTTTAGGGTCAGACCAAAAAGTTTTGGCGGAAGCCTGCACTGGTCCATAAGAGCTTGTTTTCAGATATTTACCTCGAAATTGCCTGTAAATTTCTTCGACATAAAACTGCCTGTAGATCATGTAAAGCAAATATCAGAGGATTGAACACAAGAACTTCAGAGTGAAGTGATTCCGAATATTATTAAGAAAAGTTGCATTCAACATGAAATGTAAATTTTCGAAGCAGATTTAAAGTATATTTGGTCGGTTTACAAAATGCGGAGATCTCTCAGGCAGATCTCAATATTTTCAATCGGGAATGAGGAAGTGGTGGATCTTACAAGAAAGATTTTAAAAATCATAGCCTTTACCAGGGGATATAAAAAAGCATTTTATCCAGTTTTATACATATCTTTGAAAAAATGCAGTTTTCTCTGAACAGCCTACAGGACAAGAAGTATACACCCGTCAAACCCGCTAATGACTGGAGCCACGTTATGTGGAGATGACGGTTGGGGAGCACAATCAAATATTTCCACAATTTCTTTTGAGATCGAGGTTTCTATAGAAGGGATCTTTATCATATTTACCGGTAAGCGACTCTGACGGTTTTTATGGATTTCAACATGACAAACAATAAAAGAAAAAATTAGGTTCAATTAATTGGCGAAAGACAATATCGAAAGCTAAAATAAAATATTTTGGACTATTTAATTTACTGGCATATGTCTTTGATTACACAAACTAGGATGATCGAGCGTTGCGCTCATTAATTTGCTAACTACGCAATTTCTGCAGCCCGTTAACTAAATTTAGCAACTTACGCAATTTGAATTCAGAATGTTCTTAGCTGCACTTCATTTTTAAACAAGAAATTTTTGACTGATCGATTTCTTTTTCAGAATTAAGATTTTTCCATTGTTGCAGCACGCAACTTTGATAAATCAAAAGTCATTTTGATTAGTAAAACATCTTAAAATTCAAAGATTTTCGACTTCTTTTCAAGAATTAAGATCTTTAATGCGACGTAATGTAACGTAATAAATCAAAACATTCAACGATAATTTCGATTGCTGTATGAAATGACTTTTAATTTATTAAAAGTCATTTAGTAATGCTTGCTGTAACAACAGTGTGAATTTTAAGTTGCTTTACCTCTCTCTCAAAGTTGTAATATTTTTATGTATCGTATGCTTATGCTCATGGCCACAAGCACCATTCAGCTAATCATTGTTTTTGGTTTATATTTTTACAAAGATTCCTGAAGAGTGCAAAGAAGTGAGTTGCCAAAACTAAAGTTTGATCAATTATTTTGTACCAGATGTTTTTGATTAGATAAAAAAAAGAGCATTGAAACAATGACCATCAATCAATGAAGTGGTGTTGGCAGCAATCACATGCTGGTTGTTCATTGTAATCAGCCAGTTTCTCCAAAATTTGCATTATATTGATTAAGTTATTTTTTGCCGTAGATTTTCACCAATATAACTTTGATGGTTATGGCATCAGTTGCGCGACTTTGTGTGCATGATGAAAATTGCTAATGTTGAGTGAGCAATTGCTTTTTGAGGTACTGTATATACGGTAAACTTCTTTTTTAATGATCTTACAAGATCGAGTGCTATTCAATCTTTACTTAGTTTGTTGTGTGCTGAGTGAAAAATACTAAGATACTTTAAAATGGCTCTGAAAATCAAAGTTATTACCAAAAAAAGAAGTTGTGATAATAGTTGTTTAATTCTTTTTCTATCATTGCACTAGCGCCATTACGCCTCGGTTAATTTTTTGAATGTCTTTCCGTAGAGTGCTTGATTTTTTGTTTGTTTTATTTGCCATTTTTATCCTCCATTCACGAGAAAGCGAATTGTATCGCTATACTTTGGACGGGAAGTCCGCACTCGCTTGGGAGTTGCCTTTTTCGAGGTTTATGGGCCACCTGTCTTCCACATAAAGGCGGGGGCTTCCCGTTAAGTGCCTTGCCCAAGGACACAACAAGCGAACTTGCCGGCTTGTTCTCCACAACCTCCCATAAATGCCGAGCGCCAAGCAGGGAAGCTATAGATACCATTTTTTAAAGTCTTTTGGTATGACTCGACAAGGGGAATGAACCCCAGGTCTACCGACTGCGAAGCGGACGCTCTAACCACTACGCCATCGCGTTGATAACTAACTTTAGGACAAGTAACAAAATAAATGCAAATTTTCTACATTTTATTTAAAAGAAAACCACCCTAAGACCACGCTCAAAAGTCTGACCTATACTTAACTGAACTGATTAATGGTTTGGACATTTCCTAACAGAGTAAGTTTTTTCACCAAATATATTCAATAAATCAAAAAAGTCCTCATCAAATGTAATCAGTTAATGTTGGCACGAATCCAATCAACAATATTTTTGTTGAGGAATGCAAAAACAGAATAAATTGATATGATTTCACATTCTCCTTTTCCAAACGAAACCACCCCGTGTACATAAAACTTCTTGTCAACCCAATTCTTTACCATATATGGTCCTCCTGAGTCCCCTTGGCAAGTTGATCCGCTACTTCCACCGCTGAAAAAAATAACAAAATGATGAAAATTGTTCCATCAAAATATAGCTGTGAAATCAGTTTACAAATTCTATGAATGGTAATATGAGTTTTCTATTTAAAAGGAAAGCTTGTGTCTTGTTTTCTTCTTCTTCATTTGAAGGGGCATCAATTTACTGTTGGGATCACACGCTGGCTGTAGTGGTATTAAGCCAGAATCGAGTGGCGTCATTCAAAATCGTCAGATCAGCCACCCCTCGAGATGCCCGATATGGGGCACTTTGAGATAACGTGGCTTGTGGTTTGGTTGGTGGTGCCACATTCGCAATTCGGAGAGGGGTCGAGACCCCATTTATACACGGACGAGTAAAAACGCCCAAGGCCAGTTCGCAGGTGATTGAGCTCAATCCAAAATGTTCTGGGAAGTCCATTTCAACTAGTCTTGTACTGGCCCTATTAGGAATGAAAACACGGAGTATGGATATACTTTTGGAGTACCCCCTGCTCCATTCATAATTCATCCGCTAAGCCGAGTGGACGTTTAGTTCAGATTTGTCACTTAATAGTTTCGGCGCAGCAGGCACAAATGGGCGTCTAGACTTCAATCTCTCCTGGTGCACATCTGGTGACCCAGCTAGTTGAACGTCTTAAATACGATCTGGGTTCTGGCCGCCACGCTTGGCCAAGGAGAGTGTCGCCCACAAGCGGCAAAACTCAGCAAACTGGAAGCCTGAAACAATTGCCAAGTGGTCCATTGGAGCGGGACGCAGGCATCCAGTGGCAATGTGCAAGGCGTCATTCAGAACACCTTCGATGAGACGGGTGTGCGCTAAGACACCAAACTGTTGCGCAGTACTCAGTAGTAGCGTAAACCAAGGATAGGATAGCTGCACGCGGTGTTTTAGCGCCAGCGCCCCATCCCGAGCTCGCAACTTGCCTCAGAAACATATCGCGGTGAGATAGTTTTTTTTGAACAATGTCTCGAGATGGTGGCAGACAGTGAGTGATCTGTCCAGTTTTATCCTGAGGTAGGTTGGAACTGGGCAAAATGGCAAAAGTTTATCGTTGGAGCAGACATTAAGCTCGCGTTTGGCCCCTCGATTGTACGAGTGAAACGCCGCCAACACCCTCTGCGTAGCTGAGTTTTAGCCTCCAAGGTCTTAAGATGCGCTCAGAGTGTATCCATGTCTTGGCTTCAAGTTCTTTCCAAGTCCTTCCAGTCCCCATAAGAATGCAACAGAACCAGATAATCATACTTTTTCGAGGTCGTGGAGGAAAATTGTAAATATTAAAGAGGAGGGGGGCCAAGACCGATCTCTGTATGACGCCGTTTCTCAGACGTTCAAGTCTGCTTCGCTTACTGTCACCTGTAGTGAGGGTGAGGCTTCGATTTTGAATAATCTCCAAGATCATCCGGACCATGTGTTTATGCGGTAGAGGTCTCAGCAGCTTGCAGGTAAGAACACGGTGCCAGACAGTATCATACGTCGCTCTCAGATTGACAAACACGGCACCAGCCCCCTTCTCAGCCTCAAAAGAGTTCTCGATATTTTGGATGAGCAAAACGGTTTGGTCTACGGTTGATCTCGGTATCGAAATCCAGCCTTTTCCCCAGGGAAATGTGGATTGATAACAGGTTCCACACGGGCGTGGATAAGCCTCCCGCGAATCTTGTAATGAACTCAAAACGGAGATATTGGGTGATAGCTCTTAGGGTCCTCCACAGACTTCTTTGGCTTTGGGATCGCGATTACAAGCGCTCTTCTCCAGATTTTGGGAATTTTGAGTCGACGCAAGCAGGAAGAAAAGAAGCCACATAACCAGGACTTAAAGCAGCTCCAGCATGGAGTATAAGCTCAGGGCAAACAGAGTCAGGGCCAGAAGCTTTACCTGGCTATAAGTGTTGAAGGGCAACAGTGAATCCTCATGGTGTAAAATTCCAGAGGTATTCAGTGAACTTGATGCTGTTGCCCTCCACATGTCAGATACGAGTCAAGACGACTCGCCACTAACATTTTCATATCTCCCATTTCTAACCAGCTGAGATACGTTGATGTCAGTTGAGATGGACAGTGACGAGAGGAGTGTCGTAACCTGCCTGTAAGGTTATTCAAGATAACCTATGCTTTTCGGCTGGAGTGTGAAAAGTCGATGATCTGAACTGCTTCAGACCATTCATTTCTTCGTTTCCTGTAAAATCTAGGGAGCAAGCTCTGCTTGAGTTGTTTCCATCAGAAGATCGGAGAAACGCTCGGTGGAGGTTCTTGTACTCTTCACCTCAGCACGTTATGTTGTTGTTAGGCTGAACATCGGGAGTGGTAGGTACTTTTCCATTTTGGCAGATTCGGTTTTGGTCTGGTATGCAAGCTGCAACAATAGACTTACTCAGAACCTGGGCTGCGAGAAAGCATCTGCCATCCGGGCCGTGATGCTTTGTGTCGGAACGACACATTCAGTTTTGCTTGCGGTTTGAGTTTGCAACTTAAATACACAACGCAGCTTAAATGCCTGAGAAGAAACTTGGTTTTTACCTTTGAATTGCAGTTTTTTAGTTAAATGAGTGGAAAATTTGTACATTTTTTGCACAAATGAAAACTGGATTTGTTTGTTAAATAGAGAATTTGTGCTTTATGCATGGACACTAGACAGATAGCTTATGCAATTACTGCTGGCTTAGCAAAAAAGTGCTTTGTTTGCACAAAGGTATAAATTTTTTCCGTTAATCATTTGAAAAGAAAAGTTTTTTTCTTTTAAAAATAAAATAAAATAAAAATCATTTGAAAAGAAAAGTACTTTGCGAAGCCATATCACTCGTGAATGAGTGGCGGTTGTCGCAGGTGCACTAAGTCTAGCATAAGCTATGCTTTATTAAAAGCCTCCAGATTCTTGTCGGTCACCAACTGCACTGAAGAGACCTGATAGGTCGAAACAGTGTCACCGTCTGCAGTTTTCTAAGTGCATCGCTAGCCTCTTGCATTACTAAATGAAGTGCATTCCGATAAAAAAGCACTAAATAGAAAGTGATAAAACCTTTACTCATATTACAACAGACATAGCACAAGACAAAAAGGTTTTCGTTGGGATCTGACACAAAGAGATTCATTCAAAAAGTAAGTTGTAATCTACCCCACAAGTAATCACAAATCGGAGAAATATCACTACGCTGGCTAGGTATTTGGGAAGGCAAATAGGTGTAACGCCGGTTCCAAATCACCTGCGAGTTTGCTAACATTGGCAACAGCCAAATTGGATTTTGATAATTTGCAATTAGAATGTATTCGCAAGAACCGCACCAGGTAGCAAATTTTTACAGACACAGGCTCACTTTGTAATTTTGTGGTTCAATAACAATGCATTAAACTGTAAAAGCTTTCTGTGTGTTTAATTGCGCATT
Organism: Trididemnum clinides; assembly: GCA_963675345.1. Taxonomy (NCBI): domain Eukaryota; kingdom Metazoa; phylum Chordata; class Ascidiacea; order Aplousobranchia; family Didemnidae; genus Trididemnum; species Trididemnum clinides. Next base: position 31,460,008 of record OY776304.1, on the reverse strand, counting down.
TTGCAAAAAAATCACGTAGGTTTCTTTTTATATTCCCTCAGTAACATTAAAACTGGGATTGAAATCGATTTTTGATTTAGTAAAATTTTAGACTTTTTAATTACAGCTTGATCATCTGGTTTAATAATTTTTACACCAGTGCTACAGCTTCAACAGCAAAATACTGCAGAAGGCGCAGCGCTTTCAGTTGTAATCACAAATAATAAATCTTTTGCAAAATGTAGCACCACCTTACGCCTTTAAATCTATTGAAAATATGAAAAAAATATAGAGGTTGCTAGTTTTGAAAGTTATTAAGCGAAGAAATTGTATTAAGGAAATTGTAAACCTTGCAACTAATTGGCAAAGCAGCATACGGGCGTAAGGGGCATTAACAATTTGTTAAAATGAATATGCCTGGAAACAATAATGAGTATACCACCCAACCAATTTAGACGAGACCATCCCTGGACGCGTTTCGTCCTTTTGGACTCATCAGCAGGGCCCGTCCCGTCACAAGCAAAAGTAACCCACTCATTAACGTTATCCTTAAAAAAGGAAAAAACAAATCCAACACATGTAGAAGCACTGAGACTTCAACCGACGAACTATTGCTTTGCTTAGCAGGGCAGGTTGACAAATTGGTTGATTGGTTGCATATCCATTGGGAGATTAGTTTACACACTGATCTGAAAAAGCAGATTAAACGCTGCATTTATAGCCTAGCGCCTTGTCTTTGCAATGCCATCACGCTCGAGGCGAGTGCGTTGACAATTCACAAGGTGGGAGCCGGGCGACCTTTGATAGACGTGTCGAGCAAATCCATGCCAACGAATTTTCACTCTATCTCACTTCGCAGTAAACCGGGCCTCCTACAGTGAAACGGGCAAATCCATGCCAACTATTTTCAAGTAGGGAAAAAAAAAACTATAGATTTGAAAGTTATTAAGCGAAGAAATTGTATTAAGGAAATTGTAAACCTTGCAACTAATTGGCAAAGCTGCATACGGGCGTAAGGGGCATTAACAATTTATTAAAATGAATATGCCAGGAAACAATAATGAGTATCATAACATTGGTTGGGTGGTATACTCATTATTGTTTCCTGGCATATTCATTTTAATAAATTGTTAATGCCCCTTACGCCCGTATGCTGCTTTGCCAATTAGTTGCAAGGTTTACAATTTCCTTAATACAATTTCTTCGCTTAATAACTTTCAAATCTATAGTTTTTTTTTCCCTACTTGAAAATAGTTGGCATGGATTTGCCCGTTTCACTGTAGGAGGCCCGGTTTACTGCGAAGTGAGATAGAGTGAAAATTCGTTGGCATGGATTTGCTCGACACGTCTATCAAAGGTCGCCCGGCTCCCACCTTGTGAATTGTCAACGCACTCGCCTCGAGCGTGATGGCATTGCAAAGACAAGGCGCTAGGCTATAAATGCAGCGTTTAATCTGCTTTTTCAGATCAGTGTGTAAACTGATCTCCCAATGGATATGCAACCAATCAACCAATTTGTCAACCTGCCCTGCTAAGCAAAGCAATAGTTCGTCGGTTGAAGTCTCAGTGCTTCTACATGTGTTGGATTTGTTTTTTCCTTTTTTAAGGATAACGTTAATGAGTGGGTTACTTTTGCTTGTGACGGGACGGGCTCTGTTGATGAGTCCAAAAGGACGAAACGCGTCCAGGGATGGTCTCGTCTAAATTGGTTGGGTGGTATACTCATTATTGTTTCCAGGCATATTCATTTTAACAAATTGTTAATGCCCCTTACGCCCGTATGCTGCTTTGCCAATTAGTTGCAAGGTTTACAGGTTGCTAGTTGCTAGGAAGCAATTTTTAAGGCGATCTCCCATTAAGAGGGTCACAACCAGGTAAAATAGAAGCATCACAACCAGGTAAAATAGAAAATTTTTCCTTAAAATACGAAAAACAATTTTGATTTTGAATCGTGCGACGCTGTCAAAACAAAGATTGCGTAGGAGCCAACATTCAAATTTTTAATTCTAGAACGTATGAAATGGATTTAGCTGCAACTACATTAATTTTTGCTGAGTGCATATTCTCTATATATGTGTGCCAGGGAGACAGATCTTTTCAAAAGTACTCCGTTTCGCAAATGACACTTTGCACTATTGATCACCATGTGAAGGTTGTGACACTAGGTCGGTGACGTCACCCAAGTTGTAACTTTTCTAAAGGCAACATTCTTGATAAAAGAAAGCGATGTTAGGTTCATGTGGCAACCAGTAATCGACTCATCGAGTTGTAAGTATTGTATTCTTCTAGGGGCTGTGATGTTATAATTTGCGTTTTTGCAGAATTCTTTCATTTTGTCAAAAAATTCTAGTCGTAAAAGCGTTGTTAGAAGTTTATACGAAAGACGCAAAAAGCTAATTTGGGCTAAAAAAATAAATTCTCTGTAATTTTTTTGCCATGGCAGCACAACAAGCGTTGTTTTTAGGTGCATATTTTCTTTACCATTATCCTAATTGCATTTTTTCGCTTTTGCGTTTCACCTAAAGCTGTCAAAACCGATTCGAGGCGATAATTTTCAACCTCAATCGCGATTATTAATCATTGGACAACAAAGTTGAAGCAGTTCAGTTCAAATTTAGAAAAGTTCGAGCTGGTTTTATGCCAAAGAAATATGTTGAGCTTTATTACAGCGGACAAATTGCATTAAGTTGTATAGGTTTATTCGATTGCTGAGCATTTAAAGAAAATAATAACAATTGATGAGTTTTTACAGATATTAATAAGCGGCTTTCAATGATAAAAATTCAATGCTATTCATGTGGTACACTGCATGTTTTTTAATCGGGACGCAAAATTTACCTGTTTGTCGTGTGCGTGTGCTTTTTTCTACCGATGTTTTAGTGTTTTACCTTCAGTAGAAAACAGATAAAATTTTTTAAAGTGTTCAAACTGGTGTTGTGCTAACGAATATGTTAAATTTTATGGAAGCGAGTTTTTCATTTTATCTAAAAGCCTCAACATCGAGATCGGGTTAAAAGTATTTGCAGTCGGGGTCATGGTATTTTTGTTGTTCTCCCTCTCTCGACTGATTAAGCCTGAAACAGAATACTTGAACATAACCATGACGTAATAGCATAAAGCCAGAAAATAGAGCTAGCAATTTATAGCTTTTTTGCAGACACATACAAAATCAGCTGTGCAATAAATCGAGCCCTAATTTGTCGCCCACCGCGCACTCAGTTCCCTACAAACTTATTAAGAATACGGATAAAAATTTTTGGATCAATAAGATGCTTTTGAGTAAACCCAGTTTTGAATTTAGGGGAGGGTGTCGGGACCAAAAACGCTGGTCAACACAATTTTTTATGCCGGTGATATTAGAGTGAATTTAGGGCCGCTGATTCCAAAAATGATATTAATTTTGCTAGATTGGCTCTAGTTTTTGAGATATTTGAATATTTGTGTATCTGAATATTTGAATATCTCATTGTGGATTCAAATGTATGCAATATAAGCTTTCACAATGTCTAGTAGACCTATTTGCATCCAAGTTTGTTAAAACACATCAACACAATAAATTACTAAGACAATTTCTATTGAAATGTTATGCAGAAGACAATGAGATTTATTCAGGTTTCAATTTCGGTTCTTTTTTGGAAACACTGCTTATACGATTTCCTGTGATGAGGGTCATTAGGACAATCACGCTGCAGGCACCAGCAGTAGTCAGCCATCATATGTCTGTCCCATCTTCCTTAATATCTCTCCTCCATAACTTTTATGTCCTGGTGAAATCTTTCACCTTGCTCTTCCGAAAAATCACCCAAGTTTTCAGGAAATCTGCCTAAGTGACTATGGAGGAAGTGGACTTTGATGCTCATGTTTGCTTCCATTTCTTGGTATTTTGTAAGCATATTTTCAACCAATTCAACATAAATCAGTGCTTTGTGGTTACCTAAAAAGTTCTTAACCAAAGTGATGAAGCTGGACCAAGCAGAAAGCTTATGATCAGTCATGTTTTTTGTAAATTTTGGGTCGCTAATGAGCTTACGAATTTGTGGACCATCAAAAATCCCGCTTTTAGTTTCTCAAGGCTCAATCCAGGAAAAAATCTACATAAGTATTTAAAGCAGCCTCCATTTTTATCCAAAGCCTTAACAAACTGCTTCATTAAGCCAAATTTAATATGGAGGGGTGGCAACATAATCTTTTCCCTTTCGACTAGTGGTTCCCTTATGATGTTTTTTTTACCAACTTTCAAGGCATTTCTTGTAGGCCAACACATTTTTATCCAGTGTTGTTGCTTTGCCCTGCTATCCCATAATCACATAAAGCAAGGATACTTGGTGTATCCAGTTTGTTGTCCGAGCAAAAAATTCACCATTTTAAGGTCAACACAGATTGACCACTGGTGTTGCTCATAACAAATCCTTTGTAACACCGTTTTGATGTTGTCATACTCTTCTTTGAGCTTTGTAGAGTAAGCTATTGGTTTAGATGCAAAGCGGTTGCCATTGTGCAGCAAAACACATTTTAAGCTCCTTTTGGAACTATCAATAAATAGTCTCCAATCTTCTGGTCTATAGCTCGGGATTTTCATTTTGAGAAGAAGTCCAATTATGTTGTTGCAATATACAAGGTCATTGTCTTGGCTAAAAAAGTGAAGAATACCTGTTTCCCTACTCCGGTAAAATGTGATTTTAGCATCTGGCTGCAGGCAGTTTTTTTCTTTCAATCTGGATGCTAAAAGCTCAGATCCCTGTTTTGATAAATTTAGATCTCTGATCAAATCATTTAATTCTTGCTGGGTAAATTGCTTTGGACTTGAAGAGCTTTCTTCGTATTCACTGCAACTGCCTTCACTTGTTTCCAGTCCCGTAGCACTCCAACTTCGGGCCCCCCCAAAGTAAGCGCAAGAGCCCCTGCGCACAGGTCATATCACTTTAGAGGTGTAAAATTGAAAAGCTGCATTAAGAAAATACACCACAATTTGTACATAAGTAAACAGGCTAATGTCAGAATAAAGCATGCCGATACCGAAGGTGCAAGTCATAAAAAATTCGGCACCGATGCCAGAGTTCAGTAGGACATTTATGCAGACACTGCGAAACGAAAGCAATGACACTGAAAAACATGAAAAAGTTATAAAAACACAGTATCATTTAAATAGTCTGGAGCGAACCTTTTTGTTCGCAAATGCTGTTATGACATTGTCATAATCAAGAGATCGGGCGCAGTCATTTTCGATTGACAACATGGCTAATGAAGATAGTCTACTGTCTGTCATAGACGTTCGATTAAAAGTTTTGATCAATTTCAATTTGCTGAAGCTTCTTTCAGCGCTGGCAACAGTCACGGGGCAAGTTAGTAAGATTCGAAGTGCGATGTAGGCTACACATTCGGATACAATTCAAATAAATGAGTCTTTAGAAGATAGTTCAGAAAGTCTTGAGCCGTATTGAGATTTTTTTTTTGTTTTGTAAAATTAAAACAAACCGCTGTAGCTCAGCGCTCATTTCATCAGAATCAATGTCACCGAACTTTTTTTGGAACTCTTTACAGCAAGTAAGAAGAGCATTTTCTTGTTGCACAAGCAAAAGTTTGTCTCGTGTGTACAAAAACGAAAAGGCGGAAGAAACCTCACGTAACAAATTAAAGCGCTCCTTTATTGACATAATAGCCTGGTCTACTAATGGATAGAAAAAGTTGCTTTTAAATTTCAGTTCAGGAGTAGCTCGTTGTTCCTCTTCACCTTGGTAATCAAACAATCTTCTTTTCTTTCCACTTCTTGACGGAGGAAAAGAAGGATCACTGTGCTATTTCAACAGCAGATGTTGCGGCACTGTCATAACCCGTTGTGCGATAGTTTTGCAAAAACTTTTCAGTTGCCTGGATTTCCGTTTCCATTGTATGAAGGGAGACTCCATACGATTGAAGAATCTTGCTTGCTTTATTGACTTGGAATAGGATATCATACCAAATAAACACCGACAAAAGAAAACTCCATTTTAATAAATGAGCTATCAACGATTTTGTTTCTGAGGCAGCTTTTCCATCTTTTCTTTCTATGGAAATGGCTTCCAAGTCTTTCAGTGCCAGCAACACCTCTTTTAAATTGTATCAAAGAGGTTTGATGCATTTAATTCTGCTTTCCCAACGAGTATCAGATTGTGACTTTATGGACAGCTCCACATGTTTCTTCAAAATTTCCCAACGCTGAGCAGAGGAAGAAAACAGCACATACAACCTTGTAAGTACTCCAAAAAATGTCAATGCTTCCGTCGATGAATTAGCACTGTCAACAACAACTAAGTTAAGGGTATGGTTTGCACAGGGCACGTAAACAGCTTTGGGATTGATGTCTAGCATTCTTGCTTGGACCCCAGAATGTTTTCCTTTCATGTTAGCACCATTATCATATGACTGACCTCGACAATCAGACAATTCGAGTTGCAGTTCGGTCGCTTTTTCTAAGAAAGCGTCCAACAAGCCTTTCCCAGTACTGTCACTTATTCTCAAGTAGCCAAAAAATGTTTCTTTGACAACAGCAGCTTCTTCATTACATAGTACATAACGGAGAATGACAGACATTTGTTCATGATGTCACATATCTGGAGTGCAGTCCAAAATTATAGAAAAATATTTTGCCAATTTCAATTGCTGTAAATTTTCTTTTTCAACTTCTGTCGCTAGCAATTCAATTAGTTCATTTTGTATGGTAGGACTCAAATAGTGATCTTTAGTGTTTTTATTCTTGATTCTGTCTTGAAGCTCTTTTAGGATCGGATCTCTTCTTGCCAAAAGCTCAAATATACCCAGAAAATTTCCATTGTGAGGAGATCCTAAGACTTCTTCAGATCCTCTTAAAGCAAGATTCCTTTCCGATAGAAACAAGGCAATGTCGATAAGTCTCTCTAAAACATTTCTCCAAAAACGTCTTTCATTGAAAAAAATATTCATCTCGCGTTTGTCGATAGTGGATGAATTTCTTATCCTTTCAGCTAGCAACATCCATTGACTGCAGCATTCTTGGTGGGAAATGCCGTTTACATGGTCTTTCAGTTTTTTCGAAAAACCCTCCCATGTATTTATACCACTACAAAAGGGGCTTAGTGTTTTTCCAAATAGCTTACAACAAAAGCAAAAAACTTGATCTGATTCCCCAGAATAAACTAGCCACGACCGTGAAACACTTTCACCATTAGGTAACACACGTTTATAATGGTTGGAGGAAAAACGTCGCCTTGGAGTTGTGTTATTATATGGAAAATTCATTATTAGTTGATGTGGTCCACGCTTTACTATATCACATTGTTGAGCATCAGAAATACTTTCAGGCCATTTACATGGGTCATCAGGGATAAGGGTAAATTGAGATTCAGTTATTTTTGATATTGAAGGTTGCGTATTGGCAGGTAAATCACAACTTACATTTTCTGGAAATTCACAATCACTTTGATGCTGATCGTCATAGTCTTCTTTTTCTTGTACACTATAGTTTTCTTCATCCTTCTTGGTACTAGTGCCAGGTCTACTCTGCTCAGTAATCTTGAAAAAATCTGTCATCTTGGGCAATTTCGCTACAGCATCTCGAGCAGTGGCTGCTTCTTTTCTCTTTTGAGCACCACTTTTTGAGCGTTTCATTCTATACAATGTCAATAAAATACTTTATCTGCACTCTGCAGTGTATATATATTGTCCCGGTATTTATAGCCAAACAGAATTCCAGACGATTCTATGATTGTTGCGTAACAACGGCATTGTTACGTCAATCGAATATTCAAGATTCTACCAGAAAATCAATCGAAATATTCTAGCTTCTGCGAGATAAAATGACGTTGCATTCACTTATGATGTCACAAGCCAATTTCTTCCTACAGTTTAAATCGGTTGTAAACAAGTCTGCTGAACTGAAAATAGTCACGTAGCCAAAAAGCAATTTCAGACTAAGTTGGGCCCCCAAAGTTGGCCTGGGCCCCCCCCAATTGGGGGGTTTGGGGGGCGGCTGCTACGTCTCTGCTTGTTTCACTACACTCTAGGGCATGAGGTTCTTTACTATCTAAATCATGAAGCTGAGGAAGTGAAAACAGGCACAGGAATGCTTTCGCAATGCAGAACTAGTCGTCTTGCTGACTTTAAATCTGGATATTCCTACTTCCTTTTTTTGTAGCGGCTAAAACCTTTTATATTAACCATGCAGAAATAGCGGTCGTCATGGTGATTTTGTGGTTCTCTCCACACCATAGGCACTCCAAATCTTAATCCCTTAAGCTTCCCATTCTTCCATAGTCTCAGGTTTTCCTCACAAGTTTTGCAAACCTTGTGAGGTGCCCAAGGCTTATCCTGGTTACCAAGCTTTACATCAAAATATACAAAATATGATTGCTTGACAAAATCCGTGATGCCTTTCCTTTGGTGTTTGGGCGTATAGATGTAACAGAACGCATCAGGACTATTTGCACAGCTGCGTCGACAAGAAGACATTGCAATGTAATGTACTGAAGCTTAGGTAGTAGATTAGTAACATGCATAAGAAATTCTGCAAACAAGTGATTACGTAAATGCAAAGCAAGCTAGCGAAGCAAAATAATGCGACCAGCTCAAACTGGTACCAGTAGAACTAGACTCTTAACAGCTAACTAGGCTAGTAGCCTTAAAATAAAGTTAAGACTCTGAATGTCCTGCACTTTTAACATATTTTGCTTTGATTCCATTAACTGCACAGTACAGTCTGCTAATTTTGCAGGCTACTAAACTTTTTAAGTGCAACCTGTAGGCTAGTAGCAAGCCTTGTACCGCAATAGTCCAAGTTAAAAAACCTTAAAAGCATGAGTAGGTTAGCTATATGGTTGTGGAAATTTTTGCTCAGGGTCAGTTCCATTCTTTTTTAAGTCGACTGTGGAATGATGGGCATGAAAACTATCTGCTTTTATCATTTCTACCTGCATCACAAAGGTCAACGTGCGACTAAGCATAATAGCCTGCAGACAGAGTACACTTGGGCTCAAAAAATGCCTTTTGTCTCAAAAACTAGAGCCAATTTAAGAAAACTAATATCAGTTTTGGAATCAGCGGCCCTAAATTACCCTAAATTCATTCCAACATTCCTGGCATTAAAGAAAAAAAAAATTTTTGTTGTGCTGTGTAATCAGCGGGTAAATGGCACAGGAACCATGTCTCCACAGGTTTTTTCTCAGATATCCGTTTAAAATAAAATGCAAACATTGATGTCACTTTACTGTATCTTATGTCTCAATTTCTGTTTGAAATGTAAAAACACAAACTTTATCTTCTGATATCAAGTTTTTGTAGTAAAAAGTTAAACACAAAGCAAAAATCTGAATGCCTATTAAGTTTCAACAAATTTTTGGTGTGCAAACCCTTATTGATTTAGACGGCATATATCTCAACAAAATTCAATTTCTCGGTTAACTCAAACAAACATATTGAAATCGATAGTTGTCATTACATTAGTAAACCGAGTTTTAGGATTATCGTATAATATTGGCAGTGATCGGTATGTGCATCATGTCTTTTACACATTTCCAGAGAAAAAGTCTTGTAGCATGAGGTCTGGAGATCTAGGAGGCTACTGCAGGGGTAAGCAGATATTGCTGTTTGCAAGTCACGCAAAACTAAAAACGTTATCTCAAAACTACATCAAAAATGGGTCCGCAACTAATTCTTATCAAATTTTAAGACGCAATTCTTTCAAGTAAACGGCATATGTAAGGAATAACAATAAGATTAATACAAATCACGATTTAGCAAAATTTTGCTCAAAAACGATAATCAACATCAATAAGGTCGAAACCGGACGCCGGTGATTGACGTGATGTAATAGACTGCTTGTGGTACCGTGCGATTTTGGTGATCACTTTTGAGCAAAATTTTCTATTCTACCGTGGGGTGATGTGGAGGCAGATCCCTCTTGATAGAAGATTGCCTCAAAATTGCTGATTAGCAACGCGCAACACCTATACTTTGTTAATCAAGTTTTATAAAAAATGTAGAAACTTTTGTGGTGACGTAAGAGTATCGAATTTACACATCATTATCCCCTCTCAAAAGATGTTCATACTATCGCACTTTATTTGCTTTCATTAGTGTATCTAAAGTTTTTTCAACCCAGAAAATCCATAACTCTTGGCTACTTCATTTCTCACCCAGATTTACTTCTCACATTGTTCTTATTATTGACAAAAAAAAACTTCAAAAAAATTGAAAGCAAAACAAACTATATGTGATGATAAAATTTAGCTCGAAATGTTAGGAGCTCTAAACAAAAAAGAGATTGTCTGGTGACTCAAGTGCATCAGGTGCCCAGAAGTTCTGAAAAGATATGAAATGGGTTGTCATGGCGATATGTCAATTTACTGGAGAAGCGACAGGAGGGGGGGAACGAATACAGTGTGATTTTTCTTCTCAGCTTTTCTAGAAAAGTAGGCTATGTGGCAAGGGTGGTGAAACACTATAACTGAAAGCATGGTGGTAACATGCACGGTAATCTTCATCCCGGGAGCAGCACAATGAATCAATTATTTAAGTTGCCACAAGGATTTGAAAACTCCTGGAAATATGCAAAAGACATCTACAGTTTTCTGAAGACTATCACCCTAGTTTGTCCGACTGGGCCTCATCACTGAAGTTGATGACCGATAAGTGGTCGGAGGCCTTGAAGGAAGATACTTCACTTTTAGTAAAAATCTGAACAGGTAGATCTGCATGTTCGCGGATACATTTTTATTGAACAGAAATTTTGATATTACAAATGTTGAAGAGCAGCAATGTGTGAGCTTCAACGCTTAGTCTCGTGAAACGAGGGTTGTCAGAGAAAGCTACACTTTTGATAATTGAATCAGTTTTTGCTCTAATCCTCATCTATAATCATGAACAATGAGTAATGACCAAAAGGGTGCAATTTTGAATGCAAGCTCTTGAAATGGAATTTTTGAAAACTAAATTCATCACGAATGGACCAATTAGTAGCACCGAAATTAGAAAATCTCCTAATATTGATCTGTTGCTTCTTCGTGTTAATTGGTGTTATCAGAGTTGGCTTAGCCATATGAGTAATATGCTGTTAGAAAGACTCGCTCTCAGACTTGTTTTTTTCGCATCAATTGGAAATAGACAACTTGGCAGCCAAGAACATCTTGCAATTCGGTTTGATTAAAATTCAAAACTTAAGCAGTATAATTAGCATATGTAGTTAGGATTCATCATGAGACTTGCAGGCTACTACTAAGGCTGCAATTGCAATTCTTCTAAAAGGAAAAGTGCGTTGAGAGAATTTACACTGTCAATATAAATTTGAGTTTTTAGTTTATAATGTTTTTTGGTTTTTAGCATTTTGCCATGACATTGCAGCGCTTCACTGCACCCACCTGTTTCCGCGCTGCACCCACCTGTATCCAGCACTGCACCCACCTGTATCCAGCGCAGAACATGTTCTTCGTCAGCTTTTTGTTGGAATCTAGCTCCGTGGTGGAAGTATTTTGAAAGCTTGCCCAACATGTAGATCTGTTAACTATAGGAAGTATCTTATGACGTAATACAGACGACGGTCGATAATCATTGTGGATATATCGCCCCCAACCTGCCACGGTTCCTTTTGTTGTGTTTTCACCACCAAATTTTATCTGATTTGAAACAAAGATGACGTTTGCAGAATTTCATTTTTCTCTTCAAAAACTCGACACACCTACCATAGTAAAATCTTGTTCAGTCTTCGGTAGGCAGATCGGCCGCACGGTATCGCTCATCACCACTTCCTTGGAAAGGCGCAAAAGAGCAACATCGAAATCAAGCCACGAGCCATTGCTGTAATTAGGATGTCGCACGATTTTTTGCACTTGTGCGTATCTAAAGAAATCACAAATTTCTTTACTTTAAGCAATGTCTTAAGTTATATATTTCTCTTAAATAGTTTTAAGAAGTTTGAATGTCTATATGATTGTTGGGCACAGAATAACCAAAATAATAAAAATATTGCGCTCCAACCAAAAAACACCAGATCTTATAGGAAACTCCATTTTTCAGGTGCACTCTGCATATATCAAACCATTAGAAAATAAACAAAAACACATAATAAATAGAAAATATAAAGAATATAAAATTAATCAATCTTTGCCCTAACTGTTGCTAATGAGCAGTCGTAAATATTTCGCCGAGTTTATTATATCTAATATCTATATTATATCTATATTTATAAAAAATTAATTAATTAATTAAAATATATAATAATTATAAAATAATAAACATTAGAAAACAATGTTGTAATAACACCATGGCAGTCGAACTAAATTAATTTCTTGGCGAATCAGATCAGCAGGCCTTAAAAAGTATATTTACAGCTTCCCTGTTTCACGCACAGATAAAAGCGTGGAAGAAAAGCCCGAAAAATTGCTTGCTGTGTCCTTCGGTAAGACACTTGACAACATGCCACCATCTTTATGCTGCAGACAAGAGATACCATTATGAGGATTGCGAGCTGACGACCACAAATGAAGCAAGTGGTAGAAGGATAAACTCTTAGTCGGCATCAGATATGTTTAACTCTCAAGAGAAACTGATTGCAATCACAGGATTCCTATGATAATAACATTGTAGAAATAATTTGTTATCCTTATCATCATCATTATCAGTTGGAATAAACTTACAACCTTTGACAAAAATTTAATCATTGTCTGTACATCAAATCACAAAGAAGATTAGCTAAACAGCTGTGCACATTGCAATTATGTGATATTGAAATGAGAGAATTTTCAAGGACAGGAAAAGGTTTAGGTGACCAAGAGTTTCCAGCAGCAGAAAAGACCACCTTGTGCAAAAGGTGGTTACTCGCCCTCCCATAAGTTCCTCCAAAAAAATTCAGGCTAAGTTGAAGAGAACTGGCAGAGCAATGAGCGCCAAAACCACTCAACACTGATTATCTCTGGAATTTGGCCTCAAGATGTGCAAGCCAGCCAGAATATCTCGCTTGACTCGGAAGAGGAAGAATGCAAGAGATCCTTTTTTTGGAAGAGTTTTTTGTAAATCAGTTTTTTATTCGACGGTATCGGGTTCGAAAGGGCCTGTTGGAGCACGCTTGTTTGGGGCAAAAAAGAGACACTTTAATGCTCCACAGTATCGTAGATAGGATTGGCAGAAACATAAATATTCGGTCGAATCTGATGCAGCTTTTTGCTTTGCTTGCCGCACTTTCGATGCTAAAACTGTAGGAGAATTTAAGGAAAGCGTTGTAAATCAACCTTTAAAACTGATGGCTACCATGATTGGAAATATGCTGCTGAAATGAGTAGAGGACTTTAAAGCGGGCTAGCTTCGAAGAAAATTTCTACAGATTACAGTACCAAGAAAGAAAATCCTTAATTTTTCTGAAAAGGGCAAACCAATTGGCTTCTTGGTCTACATGGAAGCTATTGAAATACACCGCTGCTACTTTTCGACACCAGTTGATATTGCAGCTCTTTTGGCCACTCACCAATTGGCATTCAAAGGAAAGATTGGGTTATTTCAAAACAATGACAAATGGAGAAATAAACTCTATTTTAAGATTGTTGAATTACGCAGTAAAAGAAGATTCGCGTTTACGTGTAATCATTAAAACTATCCCACAAAATGCAACGTACACGAGCACCAGTATGCAAAACAAATTTATTGCACCTGTGAGCTCAGTGGTAACCAAGAGCATTGAGCAAGAAATTAAAAAAATCTCGATATACGGACACATTTTCTATCAAAGACCCCACTGGAATAGAAAACATTTTTCGTTTTCTCATCGACCAATCATTGAAAGCGACGAAGCATCGTTTGGTTTCATCGAGCAGTGAATCGAGTGATGAAAATCAATGACTGACGTAGTTTTGGCCAAAAGTAGTAAATCAGATTTGACTTCATTAAAGAGCTTAATCAAGGCTGTGATTGCTCATCGGCAATGGCGGGAATTTGCGTAAGAAGTCAATGTCTATCGAAGGAACAAGAAAGCAAAGAAATTTCTTACGTGCACTGCCGGAACCACCACCTTGTAGTGGGGGACGCATTGTCGGCTGAACAAGCCATCAATGATTTCTTGCTCATTTGCAATTGTCTTCACCATTTTTTTCGAAAACTTACAGTTGCACTTCACTACAAGCGTATAAAGGTAAAAAGTTGAAACACTTGCATGAATGCAGGTGGACCAATCACCTGGTTACTGTCACAACCGCTCTCAAATATTTTTAACACATAACATCGCTTCTTTAAGAAATAGATGCTTCAAGAGCACGAGAGTAGAAAGCAACTCCAAAAACGAAGAGAGTAACCTCTGATTAAAAATATGTTTGAAAGCCAAACAAAACTACAGTTCTATATGTGTTCGCATTACAATTCAATTGTTCATGCAAATTAAAAGTGGCTTTAAGGTTTTTGTTGATTATTAGATCATATTTAAATCAATTTTGGCAGAGAGGTAAAGCATTTTAAAATCCACACTGTTGATATAGCAAGTAACTTAATTAAAAATTAAAAATCATTTTAATTCGTATAACATCTTAAATTCGAACGTTTTCGACTTTCATAAAGCCCTTTTCAAGAATTAAATCTGTAAATGTGACGTAATAAATCAAAATAATCAACAATAATTTCAAATAATACACATTATGAAGATATAGTACTTCTAATGGCTGTAAAAACGTAGCCAACTTTAAAATAAATAACAGCTGGGAGAGATTGGATGCAAAAACTTTTAAGCTCATCAAAACCAGGATCAAAGTCTTCCAGAAATGGCAAGATTCCCAAAATTATGCAAAAATCCAATATGGAATGTCATGTTACGATTACGTGCAGTAAGTAAAGTTGTTGTAAAATTCTGCTAATATATGTTTAGCAAAAAAGAAGCTCCACTTGCATAGCATTGTTTATTAAGGCTAGGGCTATGCCGTTTTATAAGCAAAGCTTCATGAATTTTTGCTTCATAATCTGAGTTACATTTTTTCAATATGGTGAAAGAATTAATATTATATTGTAGATTAGAGCAGGTGGGGCATGAAAAAATGTGGTCCTTAATTGCGCTTTTTCTTGAATCTGCTAAATTCAGATGCTCCTTCACTCTGGTGATCAAATGTCGGGAAGACATACCAATGTATGTCAAGTTCGTATCACACGAACAAGTAAATTTATAAACGACATTTGAGCATAGAGGCAAAGGCGTCTCTGATTTCAATTGAAAATACTGTCCTACTTTATTTGTGCGATAGAGAGGAAGCAGCCTTACATCAAAATGTTTTAAACATAATCGAGAGAGAGCTTTCACAAAACGGATTGACGCTTCACCAACATACGGAACAAAAATAGGACATAATTCCACGTTATTTACTACACTTAATTCATCAACAGGTATATCGTTAAGTTTGGCTTTAAATTTGTTGTAAATTTTATCAAAAAACCAAGTCGGATAGTTATTATCATAAAATAAGCGCTTCAACTTTCCAATCTTGACTTCAAATAAATGATGGCTGGAACAAATAGATTTAGCTCGATTAAGTAAGCACAGTACAAGGGTCTACTTAAACCACTTAAACTTAAACTCGACTTAAGCCACTCAAATTATAGCAAACTATCTATTTGACAAAGACAATCCAAACACACCACCAATGGAAAAGCATGCTTTCATCAAGCTCATGAAATTGGCAACTCAGGGAATGTTTCTATACAATGGTGAACTATTTAAACAGATTGACGGAGCAGCAATGGGGTCACCTCTTGGACCGACATTAGCAAACTTTTTCTGACCAAATTTAGAAAATAAGCTTCTCAATGAAACAAATGGCTTTTACCCTAAATTATATTTACGATATGTGGATGATGTTTTTGCAATTTTCGATGACAATCTATCGATAAAAAAATTTTTGAATCTGTTAAATAAACAGCATTCAAACATGCAGTTTACCATGGAAAAATCAATGCAGGCACTCCCGTTTCTGGATGTTCATGTTCAAATTCGAGAAAATGAATTAGATTTAAGTGTGTGGCGAAAAGAGACTAATACTGGCATTTTATTGAACTTTAATGCAATATGTCCAAATATTTGGAAGTCGAGCCTTGTACTGTGCTTACTTAATCGAGCTAAATCTATTTGTTCCAGCCATCATTTATTTGAAGTCAAGATTGGAAAGTTGAAGCGCTTATTTTATGATAATAACTATCCGACTTGGTTTTTTGATAAAATTTACAACAAATTTAAAGCCAAACTTAACGATATACCTGTTGATGAATTAAGTGTAGTAAATAACGTGGAATTATGTCCTATTTTTGTTCCGTATGTTGGTGAAGCGTCAATCCGTTTTGTGAAAGCTCTCTCTCGATTATGTTTAAAACATTTTGATGTAAGGCTGCTTCCTCTCTATCGCACAAATAAAGTAGGACAGTATTTTCAATTGAAATCAGAGACGCCTTTGCCTCTATGCTCAAATGTCGTTTATAAATTTACTTGTTCGTGTGATACGAACTTGACATACATTGGTATGTCTTCCCGACATTTGATCACCAGAGTGAAGGAGCATCTGAATTTAGCAGATTCAAGAAAAAGCGCAGTTAAGGACCACATTTTTTCATGCCCCACCTGCTCTAATCTACAATATAATATTAATTCTTTCACCATATTGAAAAAATGTAACTCAGATTATGAAGCAAAAATTCATGAAGCTTTGCTTATAAAACGGCATAGCCCTAGCCTTAATAAACAATGCTATGCAAGTGGAGCTTCTTTTTTGCTAAACATATATTAGCAGAATTTTACAACAACTTTACTTACTGCACGTAATCGTAACATGACATTCCATATTGGATTTTTGCATAATTTTGGGAATCTTGCCATTTCTGGAAGACTTTGATCCTGGTTTTGATGAGCTTAAAAGTTTTTGCATCCAATCTCTCCCAGCTGTTATTTATTTTAAAGTTGGCTACGTTTTTACAGCCATTAGAAGTACTATATCTTCATAATGTGTATTATTTGAAATTATTGTTGATTATTTTGATTTATTACGTCACATTTACAGATTTAATTCTTGAAAAGGGCTTTATGAAAGTCGAAAACGTTCGAATTTAAGATGTTATACGAATTAAAATGATTTTTAATTTTTAATTAAGTTACTTGCTATATCAACAGAATGGATATTTAAATCAATTAACTAATCTTTGTAAAAATAAAGTCAGTTTGTTTCTTTTTAGTTCAATAAAAAATCTCCCAAAAAAAACGAATCTTTATTACTTAAAATGATTTACATTAGTTTTAGGCATTGATTTTAACGTAGCCTCTAAGGTTGTTCAAATCAGAGCAGCCTTGATGCCGGTGCCAAGCCCGAATAAATGGGGAGGGTTGCGACAGGAAGGGCATCCGGCATAGAACCTAGCCAAATGCTTTCAATGCGCGTTGTATCAGACTTTATACCAGATCGGTCGAGGCCCGGGATAATAACGACCGTTACCAGTTACTGAGCACCAAGGACATGCTACTTGGATTCAAAGAAGATGTGGAAAGCAGTGGAGAAGAAAGGATAGAAATGAAGAGAGGAAGAAAGCTAAGAAGATCAAGCTGAAGGTAGCAACATTAAATGTTGGAACCATGACCGGTAAAGGAAGAGAAGTGGCGGATCTTATGGAGCGAAGAGGGGTGGACATTCTGTGTGTGCAGGAAACTCGCTGGAAGAGGGAGAAAGCAAGATGCATAGGTGGAGGACAAAAAATGTGGTACTGTGGAAGTGGAAACAAAAGGAATGGTATGGAAATCATATCGAAAAAGGAGCATGTGGAGAGGGTAGTGGAATTGTGAAGAGTAACAGACAGAATAATATGCTTGAAGATGGAACGTGATGGTGTTATGTTGAATGTTATCAGTGCGTATGGGCCGCAGGTTGGGTGCATACGTGAAGAAAAGAAAGCATTTTGGCTGGATCTAGATGAGACAGTAGAAAAGATACCAAAAAATGAAAGAATTGTGATGGAGGCAGACCTGGATGGGCACGTAGGAGAAGGGAATGACGGTGATGAAGAATGCATGAGCAGACATGGATTGGGGAAGAGAAATAACGAGGACATGCACTGGTAGATTTTGCTTAAGGAATGGAACTAGCGATCACCAACACCTACTTTGTAAAGAAACCAGCACACAGAGTCACCTACAGCAGTGGCGGACGCAGTTCGCAGGTGGATTACGTTATGGTGAGAAGACGAAGAATCAAGGAGGTGGTGGATACAAAGGTTATTGTCAGTGAAAGTGTAACAAAACAGCACAGAATAGTAGTCACTACGATAATCATCTAAACGAAGTGGAGGAAAGCACCAAAACCAGTGAAAAAAATAAAATGTGGAAGCTGAAAGACTTGAAAGTGAAAAACAAAGTCAAACCGGAAGTGATTAAAAGCGGAATACTTGGTGGACAGGAAGACTGGCAAGGAGTAGCTGAAATGATATGGAGCATTGCCAGAATGGAATTGGGAGAAACATCGGGAAAAATTAGCACGGCAGGTAGACGGGAGACGTGGTGGTGGAATCAGGAAGTCCAGGAGAAACTGAAGGGTAAAAGAAAAGCTAAAAAGATATGGGTACCATCAGAGATGATGCAAGCAAGTTGGCCTATAAAACTGCAAAAAAAACAAACTAAGAGAGAAGTGGCAAAGGAAAGAAACAAGGCATATGAAGAACTGTACGAAAAATTGGAAACAAAGAAGGGATAATGAGTTGTTAAAGATAGCAAAGCAAAGAAACAGACAAAGCAAGGATATACAGAAAGTAAAAGTAATCAAGAGTAAAACTGGGGAGATGCTAATAGAAGAAGAGAAAGTAAAACAGAGATGGAAGCGGTATTTTGACAACTTATTCAACCAGGAAAACCCTAGGGAAAGAAGAGAAATGAGTACAGAAGAGAGAGAAAGGGACGATCTTTGGAGAAGAAGTCAGAGCTGAGTTGAGGAAAATGAAGAAGGGAAAGGCTCAAGGACCTGATGACATACCTATGGAAGAATGGATCTCTCTAGGGAATAAAGGTGTGGAGTTTCTAGTGAACTTCTTCAATAGACTCCTACGAGGGAAGAAGATGCCAGATGAATGGAGAAGAATCGTGCTCGTACCTTTGTACAAAGATAAAGGAGACATCAAGGAATGTGGAAATTACCGGGGATCAAGTTGATGAGCCACACTATGAAACTGTGGGAGAGGGTAATAGAAGCAAGAATAAGGAAGAAGGTGACGATCGCTGAGCAACAATTTCGGTTCATGCCCGGAAGGAGTACCACCGACGCAATCTTCTGTTTGAGGATGCTGTTGGAAAAGTGGATTGAAGGGCAGAAGGCAGTGCACTGTGCCTTTATTGACTTGGAGAAAGCATACGACAGGGTACCCACAGAGGAACTGTCGAAATGCTTTCGGTTAGCTGAAACATCAGAGTGCTAAATAAGGATTATTTAGGACATGTATGACCGAGCGACAACAACTGTAAGAAGTGCACCAGGGTTGACAGAGGAATTCAAGGTAGGTGTTGAAATTCACCAAGGCTCAGCACTCAGCCCATTCGTTTTTACCACCATCATGGACAAGCTGACGGAGGACATCAGGAAGGACGCACCTTGGGATATGCTGTTTGCAAATGACATATTGCTGTCTAGGCAAAACCATAGGGAGCTAGAGGATGATCTGGAGATTTGGAGAAATGCACTGAAGAGAAGAGGTCTGAAAGTGAGCCGGAGCAAGACCGAGTATTTGAAGGCTGGGAGTGTGGATGATGGAGAAGAGTTGAAACTGCAAGGAGAAAAGCTAAAGAGAGCAAAAAATTTCAAATACCTGGGTTCGACAGTTAGTAGCGATGGAAGATGTGAAAAAGAAGTGAGGGGAAGGATCCAAGCAGGATGGATGAGTTGGAAGAAGGTGTCTGGAGTTCTGTGCGACAGGAAGTTATCAGCAACGGTTAAGGGTAAAATGTACAAGAGTGTTGTTAGACCAGCCATGCTTTATGGAATGGAAACGGTGGCAGTGACGGAAAAACAGGTGGAAAAAATGGAAGTTGCAAAGTTGAAAATGGTGAGATGGGCGCTGGGAGTGACAAGAAAGGACAAGATAAAACACGAATACGTGAGAGGGACAGCGAAAATGGCAAAGCTAAGAGATAAACTTCGGAATGCAAGGCTACGCTGGTATGGACACGTGAAAAGGAGAGAAGAAGGCTACGTGGGAAAAACAATGATGGAGATGGCGGTGCCAGGTAGAAGGAAAAGAGGAAGGCCAAAGAGAAGGTGAATGGATTTGACGAGAGAAGATATGGAAAGAGCTGGAACTAAGGAGGGAGACGAAGTTGATCGGGTCAAATGGAGAATACTTTCGCGCTGGGGCGACTCCGATTAGGGAGAGGCCGAAAGAAGAAGAAGAAGAAGTTTTAGGTATTGATTTTATTAAAAATAGCAATGCTAATTGGTTATTTTTATAAACAGAAAGAAGAGTGGAGTTTTTCCATAAATTCTTTCCACTTTACCAAGAAAAAAATGACAAAAAATTCTCAAATGATGTAACCATTGTCTAAAAAAAGCTACTGCAGAGTTTTCTATCTATATATATAAAACTCAAAGTTTGTCTGTCTGTATGTCCGCTATAGAAATAAAACTGGAGACATTTAGATACAAACAAACATATGAATCTTATATAACTTTTTCCAGGGAAGCCAAGTACGGTATTTTGATTTCGATCAGAATCGTCTATGGGGGGGCTACGAGCCTATATTTATTCAACCTATATTGTTATTCAATGTAAAAATTCAATTACAAACCACAAACAGAATGTTAGAAAGGTTTATATATAAACGTTTTTGCTTGAACGAGATGTACGCAAACAATTGCGCGCATGTCCACCATTTCTGTTACTGCAGGTATATATACCGTCGCGGGAGCGAACGCATGAAGATCGCTTGCCGGTAATAATACCCGCGCGTGATCGAAAGAGTTAAAATATGGTTATTCAATGTAAAAATTTAATCAGTCTTTACATTTTACCCGATCAACGACGGGGTAAATCTGCTAGTAGCCTTTAAAAACGTTTCCCAGCCAAGACCAGACCAACATAAAATTTCAAAAACATAGCGTTTCAAGCACTTTTCGTAAACCTAGCTTGATCATATTCCATCACTCTAAGCATATACGATGCAAGTACCAAACAAGGTTGAAAAAAAATTGGCAATAATTTGAACGCTCTTTATATTAATTATAGCGGCTCACGTGGCTTTGTTGCGCTTTCTATTGTGTGCGCCAAGCCAAACATTTATGCGGTTAGGTGAGATCACTTCGTTCGGCAGAGAGGATTCTTCATCAGTTACGCAATGACCAGCGGTCAACACATGCCTGCAAAACCAATAATATCACTAAATTAAATTTCAAGACGTATTCGTTATCTGAAAGACTCATTAGACATCGAAGCTTCAACACCAGCAGATTGCCTTCAACACCAGCAGATTGCCTTCAACACCAGCAGATTGTCATCTAAATTTTTCTTAGATTGAAAATTGAGATCAAAGTTTGAAAGAACAATTTTTAAAAAATATGCCCGTTGTTATCACACAGATTAATGAAGCGTTGGTCAAGATGAATCGTTTGATGTTCCTTAGTGCCACGTTTTTCTAACAACTTCGTCGAAAACAGGAGCGCCGTAGTGCTTACTTGGTGCGCCTCGAAAACAGGAGCTTGAAATTTTTTAATTACATTCTTTTTTAATTCATTTTTTAATTACATCAACTTCAAAATACATTCTTTAATCCAGCCCAAATAAGCAATTATAGCTTTTATGCAAAATCTCAAGGGTATTTAAAAAAAATTAATCATCAAGGCTTGGTGCCAATGACATCTACGGAAAGAAGGAATATTAAACTACAAAGACTGGAATATTAAATGATGCATATTTATGTCAGGTCAATCAGCTAGCTTGCAAATGTATCTTCTTCAGGTTATAATGATTTTTATTGCTAAAAGTACTACATACGTAACTTTTTGGAGTTATTTTGCTAAAATATAAATATTGATTTGCTCAACTCGAGTCATTTAGCACTCCAACATATTTTAACGATCTTTTACGTTTCTGCTTTTTTCAGGTTTTATAAGTGTCATGCAAAGATCTCTTCCTTATTCAATGAATTTCCAACAAATACGCTAAAGCTCATCAGGTATAAAACATAAAAAAATTTAAAATCTGTTGCTTAAAATTATTTACAAAATCTTTGTTTCATTAAGTATCATCAGCTGTTTACGTTTTTTTCACATAAAATTATATACAGTATATTGCTAGCTGGTTCTTCCGGCGCCGCCGGCAGGTTCTCCATTAGTAATGCCGAGGTTAACAATATCGGTTTAGCCGGCACAGCCGGCATCACCAAATCGATAGTTGTCAAAACAGTTATTAAAAGTTTATGTTTTTTTGATAGAGCCAAATTTCGTTACAAAACTATCATTTTTTGAAACGCAATCGATTTAAAAATATATTGTGGAAAGTTGCGCATGCCGCTACGTGTCTCCAAGTTTCTCGAGCACCTCTTGAATTCAGCAAGTGCTTAAAAGCATATCAAAATTGTGGAAAAGCGCCAAGTGATCGATGAGTATTTTCAAGATTAAGCCCACTACTTACCACTTTTTTTAATTGTAGAAGCATTTGCTTGTCATGAATGCAAGTAGGGGAGAGGGTATGAAACTGAAGTGAAGCACTCACAATTAAGTTGTTGCAATTGCAGAGCGCTTATCATTAGGTTTGATAATTGATATTTGTAAGAAAAATTTTTTGACATAGCCAATTTTCGATCCAAAATAAAATAGATTAAAAAATATAATAAGTTTTGCATAGTCGCTACATTTACCCCAAATTTTCACAAATCCATGACTGCGTCTTGCTTACTTTGTTTTCAGCTTTAGCTCTCTTTCAAACTGGACTAGCCTACATTTGACATTGCCAACAATTTCACAAACTTTTGTGCTTTTATTTAATGAAAAGCATGGAGCATAATTTCAAGTTTGTGGGAGGGCGTCGAAGTGATAGATATGTATTTACAGGAATAAGCTATTAAATATTAGGGTTGCTACTCTTCTTCTTCTTCTTCGTAAGAACAAGATCATTCCTTTTTAGGAGGAGCTTCTCAGATCATGAGCTTTTCATTAGCTTTTTTTGCGAGTGTTTAGTTAGACTGGGCCAACACGACGGATAGACTGCTTGGCCTGTTTGTTTGCCACACACAGAAGGAGGCATGCACCTAAGTCTCTCGCCCAACGACACAATAAGCGAGTTTGCCGACTTACTCTCCACACTATCTCTTTTGTGCTGAGCGCCAAGCAGGGAAGCTGGGAATACCATTTTAAAAAGTCTTTGATATGACTCGATAAGAGAAATAAACCCCAGATTTAACGACTGCAAAGTGGACGCTCTAAGCACTACGCCATCGCGCTGGGTTCAAATGACTTTTTGGTAATTGTGTGTTTATTTTTATGACCCAAAGCCTCGGGGTGCGCGCAAGCTGCTTGGTCCTGGCATAAACGCAGCCAGACAAAAAACAAACTAAACCAAAGTGTTGCACTTGCAGCTAAGTTATTACTATTGCAATGCCCCCAACCACTGATGCTAATAATATTGATAGTTTTTTTAAAAACAGTTAAGAATGCTTAAAATGAAAAAGAATATTTTGTGGCATCCCAATTCAGCTTAAATTGTTGTAGAATTTATTTTATCGAAAGCACCTTGTTGTAATCTCCCAAAAAGTCTTGCAATCGCGTTTCTACGATCAGTAGTTTTCAAGAAAATACAGATAACAAATGATGCAATCTAGAGTAATTATGACGACATATTAAGCCCCAAAGAAATGAAAGTGTTTGTAAGTTGTTAAGCTGGGGGCAGGCTTTCGTTTAAGCAAAAACGTTTTTTTTCGTCAATGCAAATTAAAAAACAATCTTTAAGTGTGACGTCACTATTACGTCACAAACCCCTTATGATATTTACCCCGGAAAATTGATCAATCGTGCCAAGTTTGATGTTTGTACGCTCAGCAGTTTAGGAGGGGTGAAAACACATAGACAGCTACACAGACAGAATTCCGCTTTATTGTGTAGATATTATGAATATACGAGGTGTGACAAAAACGTAAGGGAATAATTTTTGTGAAGTCATTATGGCGACATCTTCCAATTCGCTACAGATCATTTCCATCAAATTATTTTTGCAGAAACTTAACGACACTTTTGCATGATCCTGCCATTCATGAAAACATTTGGCCAAGTCCTCCTTTGCGCGAATTTTCAGCTTGTTCTTCTTGTTATGAGGAGACTTGATTTTTTCTGAAGATCCAAAATTAGTCCCTTTTATCAGAATCATCTGCCTGGGAAAAATCCATAGTTACATCACGCAAGATCTGAGGAATGCGGAGGTTGGTCGAGAGTCGAGACATGCTTTCTCACCAAAAGCTACTTCATACTGGTTACGTTGTATGCGATACCATTGGCATAATGAAGAAGACGTGAAGTTTTTCTTTAGAGCACTCCTGCTGCGTCGAAATTGGTCATAAAGGCAAACAAACTATGATATTTGATTTTGACCAATGCATCTTCTTTATAATTTGTGCGAATCTGCAGTCTTTTATGACATCCAGCGATGCTTTGTCTCTTTGTTTCGGGGTCATATTAAAAGATCAACGTCACCCCTCCTCTAATAAATCTGCCAAGATTGTACGAATTATCCGTTATTTTTGCCAGTATGTCTTTACAAACTTTACTCGATGCTCCTTGTAGTCTTTCGATAAAATCTTGGGTTCCATATTGGTACACGCCTCCCACATCTACAGGTCATGCAGCAAGATCTTCCGCAGTACTTTCCTGTCCAGGCCAAACTTATCTGATATCATTTGCATAGTCAACAAAAGGTTCTTCTTTACTTTGATAACGTTTGCATTAAAGCGCACCCAGGGTGGGCGGCTAAGGAGCTGAAGCCTTTCTTAGCCATATCGCTTCCACTTAAATAATATGATTAATGCAAAGACCTTACTTGAATTTACAGTACGTGTCTCCAAGCAAATAGGACTAAAACCATAGTCCCCTTACTCCCACCAATATCTTGACACATAAATAAATTTGGTGTAAAATGTAAATAATAACATCATTTAGATATGGTATTGACTAGTAATTAACATGGACATCAGATTTCCTACATCGGATGTAGCGAGTGATTTACAAAAGTAAATCAAAGAAGTAAAAAAGTTTTTGGCTCAACGCGATCAGCCTTGCACTACTTGATCGACAAAAAAACTTGTGAAATCTACCTCCTAATTTACTTCAACCCAAACCCTGATAATGTAAAAGCATGTAGCCACAAATGGTGTTACAGGTTTTGATTTCATTCTTCGACCCAACCGCAGCAAACTGATCAATTTAAGAATTTACTGTATTGGTTGCATTGTCGTAGACTGCAGTGTGCTTCCAGTATCGCACCGCCAGACTACACCAATTACAGTTTTCCGCTAGCTAGGCAGCGCCAAATCTATATTTCTAAAAATATTGCAATTTACAAAACTACAGAACAATTAAATATATGACCTCGTCCAAAACAAGATGAGCTAACTTTTATCAAATCATAGCTGCACGGGTAAAAATGAAGCCAAATGAAGTTTAGCATAAATGCTTGAAGACCTTGTGGATAAGATTTGCTGGGTTAATTTTGCCACTTTTAAAAGTGTTGCGAAAAACAACTTGACATATTTTTAACGATTAAAGTAATCGAAAACGAGCAATTAGCTCTTCACAGTGGTAGAAAGAATTGTGAGGATTCTTACAAAAAAATTGACAAAAGTCAAAAATTTCTGTCAAAATATGAGATTCTAGTAATGATTCCAATAAACATCAATCGTCAAAATTACCGAGAAAACTATCCAATTATTATTGATGTAGAAAGTTATTTCCACCAATCCATCTATGTACCATATACAGAACATTTGTTGGTGCAAGTTTCTGAAAGACTTAAGGACCAAATGATGAAATGCCAAAATTTATGGAATTTGATATCAAAATATACTGCGACACTTACATCGCCTTCGGAAAAAAAAAGTTGTTGGAGTTATACCAACATGATGTTGATAACAAAATTGTCACTGTTCCAGAAATTTTGCGCTGGAAAAAAAGTGGAAGAAACAGGATATTTGCAGTGTTCCAACAAACGCAACTGATGCTTTGGAAGCTTGCAATGCAGACCTGTTAAGTGGCGTACGTAGGGGGCTCCTATGCGCACGCTCCCCCTCAGGCAAACTTTAAATGTCATTTTTAGCAACAAAGTCCCCTGATATAGCGCTAAAAATATTGATCTGCAAGAAAAAATGTCTTTTCCGCGACTGTCCCGTGAAATTTGCAAAAAGTTATTTTCGCGGTCCCCCTCAACAAATTTCTGCGTACGCCCCTGGACCTTTTCCCAGATGTTCGCAAGTTGCTCACCAGTTTGGCAACGCGATCTGTAAAAACAGTTACTGGTGAACGTAGCTTTAGCACTGGGAGACGTCAAAAACCGTATCCACGGTCCACAATAGGAGAACAACGGTAAACCAGTCTTGCTTTGCTTTTCGTTCACCGAGAAAGATCAATTGACAATGACGGTGTTTTACATAAATATGCCACAAGTTTTATCACTTTGGTTTGGCTGCTTTTCTGGTATTGCAAACTATGGTTAATGCCTATGATTGTGCATTCATGTCGAGTATTAAATTATTACTTAATAGTGATCTTAATCACCTTAGCTAATATATAGTATAGTAAGAAGCTTACGTGCAAAGTCGGGATTTATTTTAAGACATGACGTTGAGGTTTCTCCAGTTTTTATATTGTTTGTTTTAGGCTAGGGCCAAAACATTAAAAGAGGATATCGGCTGAGCAAACAAAATACGAGTAGTAATACATATTATTTGTAGCCGATTATCCATTGAAGTAGTCTACGTCAACCCTTGAGTCGATCAGAATTCACAACAACAAAATTGCTGATTAGTGATTATAGTAAAACGAGTTTAGTGAGCTCCTCCCTTGCGAAAATCTTGGTTGCGCGCCTGGCCTTTGATGAGGAAAGCCGTACTGTTTTGAAGTCATTCTTCACTCTATTAAAACCGTTCTTAAAGCATTTGCCCCGTTAAAAAATTCGTGTACGCCACATCAAGTCGGTAACGTAGCTATGAAAGAGATTGTTTGGCCGTAAGCTTTTCGTATCAGTGACGGTATCGCCACAAAAGGGATGATCTGCTGTGAACAAGTTGTTATTGTCTTGATTATTCCAATGGCAGACAGGTAAGGCGAGCCATTAGCAAGCGCCTGCGAGGTCATGTGAGTGCAAAAAAAAGAATTTTCGCAACTGCGAAATGCAAAAATATCGCAGCATGAAGCCACATACTGTAGGTCAGGGGTTCTCAACCTTTTTTCTCTCATTTACCTCTTGGCAAAATTCATAAGTAAAATTTACCCCCGAATGTTTTTATATTTTTTCACTTCTACAAATGCCTATTGTAATAGGTAAAAGTGTGAATTTTTTGCTACAAAATTTACCCCCAAGGCAGGTCAAATTTACCCCCGGTTAAGAACCCCTGCTGTAGGTAAACAAATGATCGCCGTATTATCTAAACAGTTAGCGTGAGTAAAACAAATTCTTTCTGTCTACATTACACCGAGCGGTTCGTTTTAATATCAACATTCTCTAATAGGCTAACGTGGAAAGAGCTGCGTGCCGAAGCGAAGGTGAAAAATCGTTGTGTCGTAGTTTGATGCGCATTGTTCTTCGTCTAAACAGATGGCCGATTGAGGAGTTTCAGACCCGCTTACCTTCACTTCAAGCAAACAAAATAAAGTTCTCTCTAGTACGAAGCTTTTTCACCTTAGTTTAGTAACAGCTGTTTATATCAAGACCAAACGTACGTTGTTGTATAAGCAGAAAGAATTTGTTTACTCTTTCATATTCTTTGAATGAAGTCGACGTTCTTTTATCTTGGTATGTGGTAAAAGGTCTTCACCACATCCTGGAAAGTACAAACTCAATTTGAAAACAGATTTTGAAGATCGCAGATATTTTTGTATTTAGAAAACAGGTCTCCAAAATATAAGTCTTTGCGTTAGCACGAAGAAAAAAACCTTAATCTGAAATTAAAAACAAAAGTTTTCCATTCAGAAAATCGCTGTAAAAAATAGGTCTTCACATTTGAACCAACAGAACATTACTCAATTTGTCGCAATGGTGGTCGTAAGTGAAATAAAATCTATAATCTGGTCTCCAACAAACAGTGAAAAGATCGTGCATCCCTGCTCTAGCTCTTCCCTTTTGACGCCACAATGCCACTAACGAGAGCTAAGGTGTAGTGGTTAAAACGTCCGCTTCGCAGTCGGTGAACTTGGGGTTCATTTCCTGAGTCGAGTCATGCCAAAAGACTTTAAAAAATGGTATTCACAAGCTTCCCTGCTTGACGCTCAGCATGAAAAAGAGATAATGTAGAGAACAAGCCGGAAAGCCTGTTTATTGTGTCCTTGGGCAAGGCACTTACCGAAACGCCTCCATCTTTATGTGGCAAACAGGTGGCGTATCCGTACTTCACCGGGTTACAATTGTGAAGCTGTTCACTTAGCATGTCGTGAGAGTGGACTCTTGAATACCCACCAATGGCAGTCCGCCTTGTTGGTGGTAAGGCTACCAGTCATTCATGACTGGTTCGAAATGGGCTGCCACCTTTCTCCTAGCCTAATTCAATTAGGTTGACGGCGTGAACCTGTATTGCCATTCGTGCCGTATCTCCATCCCGAGGAAGAGGAGAAGTAATCGCTACAACAACAACAGACCTTCACGGAAAGCTTTTGGCAAAATAGCTTTATGAAAGCTATAAAGTTCTGTACGTCTATTAAAATATTCAGATCAAATCTTCGGAATTTGCTCTCTTGAAGAAGTCAGACACATTTAGTTAAACCCAATCTTAGTATTTGCCAACAATATTAAATCCAAGCAAGAGCAAATCAAACTAATAATGATGCTGACATAGTCCACCAACACTACTTAACAAAAAATGAAGAATGCTGACATAGGCCACCAACACTACAAAACAAAAACTGAGGACCATAATGCTCTGACTTACAAATATTTACATCAAAAATGTGACTGAAACGGTCCCACTACTTTTTGGTCACACCTCGCAAAATATCCTGCAATAAAATTGTGCCCAAGCCAAAATAATCTAAAATTACAATCTAATATCTCACGACAGATTTTATATTTCAATTCTTATTATTGGTTTTCATGTTGGTAAAATCTCATTTAATGATTATATAATTGTGTTTTATGTCAACAATAACTCACCGAGAGTTAACGAGAGCTCCACCACATGCACCAAAATTGGAAGATACTGTTCGAGGTGGATTGCGGTTGATGTACACAAGCCACGGCCATTCATGGAGTCCACTTTTTTTTCCGTAAGAAATGTGAGAGATAAAATCTCTTCCTTTATTTTTATCTCCACAAACTGTTCATGGAAGAAATATCAATTTAAGCACTTTACAACCATATCACTATCAACATGTGGGAGCTTAGCTAACTCATCAAACATGGCACAAGAAAAACGAAAAGTTCCGGAGAGTGCGAAATGTACTGTAGAGTGCATTCAGCCACTCATGTGTTGTTGTTGTTGTGATTTCTCCTCCTCTTCTTTGGGACGGGAGCACGGCATGAAACGATTTTCCTGATTTATGCCGCCAACCTAATCAAATTAGGCCAGCGGAAAAGTGGCAGCCCATTTCGAACCAATCGTGAATGCAAATTACTGACTGGTAGCCCCACCATCACGAAGGGGGATTTTCATTGATAGGTACCTAAGAATCTCCTCTTGCAATATTCTGGGTGAGCAGCTTTACTATTTTAACCCGGTAAGACGAAGGTAACCCACTCATGTTGCAGCAGTCAATGTAAGCCATGATGTCAAGTTATACCGACCAAAAGTTGAGTTGAGCTACGTAGAAGTTATGAGGTAGTATTTTATGCAGTGACCGGGTGGGATTAGCAATTTTTTATCGCAGACCCCCTAAAAACTTACAGATACTTGCGACGCTACTGTAAAATTTAAAATTTGTCAAAACTCGCGGCATATGCCGCTTTTTGAAACATAATTTACCCAAATTGAAATCGAAGATTTTTTTGAAATAAACTCTTTGACACCGTTTATCAAACGTCTTGGCTCTGGCCGTTTTTTGATACTGAATTTGACTAATTTGCCGTTAAACATTTTTCATTTCGGTAAATCAAACAAATATCACAAGCTCTTAAAAAAAACAAAAGTTTATTTTATGTAACTAACTGAAAACACCAAAGCTTTTTGTTTTCTTACGGGGACTTCATCAGGGCCGACTACCTGAAACACAATAATCTGAAAATAAATTATTGTGGTTGATAAAGTCCCGGTAGGAGACGAAAGTCCCTCTTTTCAAAATTTTTATTTTAGTGGTCAACTACGCGAGATTATTTTTGTTTCTCTGTGGGCCGCCTCCGAAAAAAGTCTCGCGGCGCCCATTTGGGCAACCGCTGCAGTAAACTATCTGCACACGTCTGCATCGCAAGAACCTGCAGTTTTCAATTGTTTCAAAATTGGGGTTGCCAAAAATGTTTCAGAACCTCAAGCGTGATGGGCAGGTATCCCGCAAAATTTATTTTTCACAAATTAATTATTGTAATCAAAATCCCAAAGCTGTTGAACTTTTGCTTTTCCTGAATTGACCGGTTTTATGCCCTGAACACTATCTAGACAAGAAGCTGTCAAGTTATAAGCTGAGCTGGCTGTGGATGGACATTTTACACACGTGCAGTTACCGGTACGATGGCGTGGTAATTAGAGCGTCCGCTTTGCCGTCGTTAAGTCTGTGGTTTATTTCTCTTGCGAGTCATACCAAAAGACTTTTAAAAATGGTATTCCCAGCTTTCCTGCTTGGCGCTCAGTACAAAAGAGATAGTGTGAAAAGCTAGCCGGAAAGCTTGTTTGTTGTGTCGATGGGCAAGAGACTTAGCGGGATGCCTCCGTTTTTTGTGGCAGACAGGAGGCGAGGCCAAGTATTCTACCCGTCGTCGTGTTGGTCCAGTCTAACTGAAGACCAGCAAAAATGGCTAATAAGAAGAATCTCAGAATCTTAGAAGATCTTCCTAGAAAGGAAAGATTTTACTTATACGAAAAAGAAGAAGAGAAGCTAGTGAATTTTATATTTACTTTTATACTCTGACAAATTTGTTAAGTGTAATTTTTTCAATTATGCTATTGGCAAGTTGAATGATGCGGTATAAAAATTAGTTGCGTACAGAGTTTGACAGCTACTACAAGAATTTTCTTGTGTTTGAAAGGTTGTATATTAATCAAGAAGGGGGATGACATCATAAACCACTGTTCACCACTCTGCACAACCGTGAATTGAAGATGACGTCATAAAAGGCATAGTTTGTTTCCAAAACTTACTTGGAGAGCAGATCGGAACATTGCTAGCGTCACTTCCAGGTGATGTGGGGACCCATTGACCTTCTTCTGAGCATATCCATTCCATAAACCCAGACGTCATCTCGTACCTTCACAGCAAAATTTAAAAGTTTTTCACAGTTATCTCACAAAATCTTGGACAGGCAAGCCCACTTCATTCATTCCATCATTTATATTCGGACTTTGATGCTAGAGTGAGCATTGACTATTTTAAACAACATCCATTTTACCAGAGGTGGTTAAAAATCTAGAAATCTACCTAAGTAAGAGTATTGCTACTTGTTCAAAAAATATCTGAGTAGAAACTAATGGAAGGTATTTTTACTCTAATAAAGATAGAAAGATAATCGAGAATTAAATTTCTACATTGAAAGTAGAAAGTAGTTTCGATTTTTC
The DNA here is from genome assembly GCA_963675345.1 of Trididemnum clinides. Taxonomy (NCBI): domain Eukaryota; kingdom Metazoa; phylum Chordata; class Ascidiacea; order Aplousobranchia; family Didemnidae; genus Trididemnum; species Trididemnum clinides. Next base: position 31,428,156 of record OY776304.1, on the reverse strand, counting down.
GTAGTTTGTCATGCATCTTTCAAAACCACTGATTCTCAATTAAGGGTTCTCGCACCATATAGAATAAGGCAGCAGTTTCTAAAGATCCAAATTTCTCTACTAATTTGTAACTTATTACATAACTGACCAAGTTAATGATTTACGTATATGGAGTAAGTAATGGCGACAATACAAAAAGAACTCTGTTTTGGGGTCATTATGTTTGGTGAGACATTGCTCTTTGAAAACTCAGGAAAAGAGTAACCTTAATCTAAATGAATGTGTTATTTTCTTTTAAGAACATTTTTTAAATTTATGTTAAAGAATTTTTCAGAAAAACTTTTTTATTTAGAGGTGACACTTGGGGAATTCGTCTCTGGTGGCGCCAATTATAATAGAAATGAGAGTAAAACTTGATTTTTTCGTCTAGGGCAGGGGTGTCAAACTCGTGGGCTTCTGGGGACCACATTGCATATATGAGCAATTGTGCTGAGGGCCGCATAAAGTTTTCGATTTGGAGATCACCATTGCTCCGGGAAACAATCTCTACAAAGCAGCCCGAAGTGAGGTCGATTTCCAAAAAAAAAGAACAACATCTCTCCAGCAATTCCACACCATTGCCCTTAATAGGGAAAATCGAGTTCTGTTGCACCAAGTGGAGTTATCTTCGGACAAAAAAAATCTGTTGCTCTCAAGTGTCGCCTGTGATCAGGGGTTTATACGTTTGTTCGAAGATGATAGGTTGCAATACTGCCAAAATTCATTAGGAATTTTAGAATCGTCTCGCGGGCCGCATTGAAAGGCTCCGAGGGCTGCGTGCGACCCGCGGGCCGCGAGTTTGACACCCCTGGTCTTGGGATTGCGAGATGCCAAATGGTAAGATGAAATTCGATAGTCTAGACCTAAGTGGTACAACATAATACAGGCGTCTTGGCCTAATTGTAGTAGCTACTACGTTTGTAAGTCGTTTTCTTTAATTTTATTTTTTGATTATTGTCTTATGTTTTTGACAATACGTTTGCTAATGTAAGTCGTTAAGATTAGGAGCGATTGATGAGACCAATGTTTTTATTTTTAAACTTCAAAAGCTTTTTTCTTAATGATATTCCTAATTTTTTCCAACAAAAAATAGAACAAAATAGCTTTAGTAAGTTACAAATTTGTGGTAGAGGAGGGTCTTAGATCATATTTTGGTAATAAACTTTTTTTCACATTATTTTTGAAAACCCTAAAGATTTTTGGCAAGAATTAGTGGTATTGAGCAAATTTTAAGATGGTGGCTGAGATTAGAGTTACATAGAAACTTTTTTGAAAACACTAAAGCATTTATTCAAAACTAAAACTTTAATAAATCTTTTGGGAAGTTTCTTGCCTCCTTTGGCTGCTCCCTTGACAAAAGCAGTTGCTGGTTCGTGAACAAACTAATAATACAACTGTGAAAAAAATCTGTTTTTGCCATAAACTTTTCGTCAGTGGCGACGTGGCGTCGAAATCCACATACACCATATATCGACGCATACGTCCACATACCACCACATACTACTACATACGACTACATACCGCCACATACCGCTACATACGACCACATATCGCCACCTATTGCTACATACAACCACATACCACCACATACTGCTACATGCGACTACATATCGCCACATACGTCCACATACCGCCATATACCGCCACATACGACCACATATCGCTACATACGACCACATATTGCTACATACGACCACATACCACTACATTCGGCCACATGCCGCCTTATACCATCCATACGACCACATACCGCCACGTACTGCCACATACGACTACATACCACCACATAGTGTCACATACCTTTACATACCACCACATACTGCCGTATACCATAACATACGACTAATATTACCACCTACCGCAGCATACCATCACATACAACCACATACTGCTACATACCGCTACATACCGTCACATACCAGAACATACCACCACAGACAACCACATACCGCCACATGCGACCACATATCGCCTCACACCACCACTTACAACCACATACCGTCTCATACCACCACGTACCGCCATACACGGGCACATACAACCACATACCGCCAAATACCACCACATACCACCATATATCATCACATATTGTCGCATACCACCACATACTGCAAATGCCGCCACATACCACCACATGCAATTACAAAGCACCACATACGACCACATACCGCTACATACCGCCACATACTACCACATACCTCCACATACTGCCACATACGACCACTGATGAGTGCGTCACGAAAAAATGATAAAAATAGCTTTTTCAAGGCTGGATTAAAGTTCTGTACCACAAGCGAAGTATTAATGAACAAACTATGAAATATCCTCGGTAGGACATAACAAACTTGCGAAGAGTTAAATACTGGAAACTATTTGAAGGTAGTTCTGTCGCAAAAAATTTTTTAAGATCAAAAGATTTGACAACGCGGCTCATTGATAACACTGGACAACAAATTTTGGGTTTTGGTTTTGGTTTTTTATTTGGATTTTTTGATGCTACTTTATGTTATTCGGTACGCTGAGCCCGAAAATGACCTTGGCTTTTTCGTAGTGTCAACCGTTTTTACGTAATTTGCAGACTTCTGTTTTTTTGAAAATATGACATTTTTTCTGGGATGTATTTGCTTTTACTGCAAATGCATTTAGTAAAAACGAAACCAAGCTTGTCAGTGCATTTAGACAAATCGTAAAACCCCAGCAGGAAAACACTTGTAGTATACATACAATAAATCAAACCTGCAACACACGTTGAATAGTATATATATAGTAAACAACCAAATAATCAAAAGTGGAGCCTTGAACGGCATCTCCTTTTGTGCATTTGTTTGTCATCTCGAATCAAGGTCCATACATAATCTCCCATCATGGCCTCATTCCATCTTCCTTGATATCTCTTCTGCATTACCTAAATGTCTTGGTGAAAACGTTCAGCATGATCTTCGCTAACGGCTGCAAATTTGGCCTGAAAAAATCCAAGTGAGAATGCAAGTAGTGCATTTTCAGTGACATCCTGCTTCCAAGCTTGCAGTATGTTTGCAGTAAAGTTTCTACAGAATTTTCATAATTATCTGCTTTGCTTCTTCCTAGAAAGCCATACACAACATTGCGAAATGACTGCCAAGCATCTCTTTCTAAAGCAGTCATTTTGTCTTCCAATTCCTTGGAGCCAAGCATTTGCCGAATTACTGGTCCTGTGAATATACCACTTTTTACCTTTGCTTCTGAAAGTTTTGGAAACATTGCTTGCACATGACTGAGAGCTTTACTGTCTGATTTCACAACATTTATGAACTGCTTTGCAAGCCCAAGCTTTATGTGGAGCGTTGGCAACAAAATCTTTTCTCTCAAAACTAGGAGTTGGCGAATTACATTATGCGTACCGGGAGTTAATTCTTTTCTGAGTGGCCACTGCTTTCTTGAATAATGCTGATCATCAGCTCTGCTATTCCATGAGCATAGAAACCATAAATACTTTGTATACCCCCCCCCCTGCTGACCGAGTAAGAATGCTAACATCTTGAAATCACCACACAGCTCCCAATTATGACTGGTATAGTTGATCATACCTAACAATGCTTTAACATTTTCACATTCTTCTTTCATGTGCACAGAGTGACCCCCAGAAATTGATGGAAATTTACTGCCATTGTGAAGCAAAACAGCTTTTAAACTTTTAACTAGACTGTCAATAAACAAGCGCCAATCTGAGGGGTTGTAATCTATCCCAAGTTCGTTAAAAAGTCTAAATATGTCTGGGCAATGGCACAAAGAATGAGGCTGTGATAGGGTTAAAAAATGTGAAAAGTTTAAATGGCGTTTTCTATACTTGGATACCTTGCGGGTAGGATTCAGCAAATGCCACTCTTTTAGTCGCGAAGTCAAAAATTCTGCAATTTTTTGGTTAGTCCCATATCTCGGATCAAGTCGTCCATTTGTTGCTGATTGGGAAAATGCGATTCTTTGCTTCTACCAGCCTTATCAAAGCCTGCATCTGTGTCTTCTTCAGAAGAGATTCTGGCACTGAAAGGTGACTCTAACACGGGTGGCTTAGGAATGAGCAAATCTTCACAATGTGGCACTGGAGCAATTGAAGATGGTATGCTCGGGTAAACAATGCTTTTTTGTCTTTGCTCTTCCTGTAATGGGACTCATCTACCAAGCAAAAATAGCAATCATTTAGATGGTCAGTGGGTTTCCACCAAATTCTAGAAATTGCTAAGGGCATACACTTATTTTGCCTCTTAGCCATTCTTCTAACGTCGACTGACAACTTCTACAGCAAACATGAGGAGACCATGTTTTGTCTTGATCGCCGATAGGCATGCCAAAGCAAGCACTGTACGCAGTGACAAGATCTGGTAAATTCATGATAATTTTCTAAATATGGTGATGCTTCACCAGCATTCTCAAGTACCCTCAATTCACACCAGCATCTCACATTGCCAGCCATCTATAGGTTTTCCACAAAAAAATCACATCTACACAAGCAAATTGGAGGCTAATCAATCAGCAGTGTTTTTCTCATAAAATCCAAATATTTCCTTCTGGGCAATTTTAGACAATGTCATCAATCCATAGCTACATTACTGCAAAACTTCATACAAGGGAAACGGTTTTGACCTATATTGCATGGGCACTTCACATGTCTCAACCGAATTACGCTAGAATCAACATGCAGGGATAGCGTATAAGTATAAGTCAAGGTGACACAAAATAACAATGCAGGACACGATGTTTCGGGTTACTGGCCCTCATCAGCTGCATGCTTATTTTCTGCAATACCCTGCACAAAACCCTCGCACCACCCCTTTTTAGTTCGATTAAGGACCAAAGAGAATAATTGTAAATCATGCGTTTACATAAATTATAATGATTTGAGCCGAAAAAATTATCTTAAAGCTAGACCTCACAATTCAGAGCTGAACCCAAAATCTAAAAACTACAAAAATTGGCAAACAAATTTCTTTTGTCAATTATCTCAAAGCAAATAAAGTGGGAACTTTGGAAAGCCCGCAGCAAGAAAGGAGTAGTAGAAAAAAGCTAAGAAGAACGCAAAAGAAAGTGGTTTGACGAGACATAGAAAAACTAGACAACGAATATGGACAAAAAATGGCTTTGCAAATTCCAAAAACAGGAATGTAAGAAAACTCAAGATGTGTAACAAGCAAGGATTGAAGAACATTGGTTGAAAAGAGCGCATTATAGAGTAGTTGAAAGAGGTGCTCTAGAAACCGACAAATGGAGAAAATGACAAGAAAAGAACGTGATTAAACAAATAAGAAGAAAGTGGAGGTTATAAACAAAGGAAAGCAATCATAGCGCTAAAAAAGATGAAAAACAAAAAATCAGAGCGTCTCGATGAAATTCCTATTTAAGCGTGGCAAGCACGTGGGAGAAAAGGAATAAAAATTTTGGTCAAGTTTTGAATTTATTTTTAAGACCGAATGTGTACGCGAAAAAAATGGAGGCTAGATATGCAAAATCTGATTTTCAAAAAGAAAGGCAACACCCACAATTGCAATAACCACCGGTCATTCAAACTGAGATCACAAGCAATAAAGCTCTGAAAAAGAGTGATCGAATAAGATGTGAGGTCACTTTCAGCCAAAAACAGTTTAAATTTATGCTGGGCAGTAGCACTTTGGACGCAATATTTCCCTAAGACAATGGTAAAATAAGACAAAACCATAATGCTTGCCGACGACATTGAGCTCTGCACCGAAGATCTCAAAAAAATTGATAGAACATCTTTAGAAATCGAGAAGATCATGGCAAAATCATTGCATAAAGATGAGTCAGATACAGACGAAGTATATGTGCATGGGAACGAGAGATAAAAAGCTACAGCTGTCTGGACAAAATATCTGGGCGCTACTATGTAGGAAGACGGAAATGTTGATTTGGAAATTGATCGAGGGATTTAATCTGGCTGGTTAAATTGAAAAAAATATCCAGAATTACTAGTGATAAAAAATGGTATTAAAACTGAAAGGGACACGGTATGAAACTGTGGTCTGATCAGCCATTTCGTATCGCATAGGAAATTCCAATGAAGAATTTTTTAGAAAAGAAACTGAATGTGACTGAAATGTGAATGATGAGATTCATGAAGAGAGTGACAAGACTCGTAGATCAGAAACGAAGAAATTAGAAAATCATTTGCGATAGGAGAAGTGGCCAAGAAACGTTGGGAAGGATGATTGAGATGATACGCACCTGTTTTAAGAAGAAATAAAAAATTGCGTGAGAAAAAAATGAGGAAATACGTTGTTAGAATAACAAAGAGAAGCAGACCAAACAAGAGATGAAAAGATTGCAAGCGAGAAGATAAGAAGTGGGATTGGCCAAGGAGGATGCAAAGGATAGCGCGATTTAGAAAAGAGGAATTAGTATCATATGCTGCGACATCTTATCTTAACAAAAAAACATAAGGAGAAAGCCAATTATTTCAAAACAAAACGTGCCGGCCAAAACTCTCACTTCAAAATTACAAGACAGAGCTTCGTGCTAAATAAGAAGTAAATTCTAAATTGAGTACAGAAGCAGCCAATCAACAAATTTGATGTACAATTACACTGGATCAACCGTTGGATATTTTTTGTTGCCCTTCATAAATGGGTAGGTATGAGCTCATGCTCTGTTTGCCAGCTTTTAGTCAAATTTAGCCATTACATTTAGTAGGCACTGCTTGGCTTTTCATCTTTCCGCTAAATTTACCCGGTGGCATATTTATGAACAATATTTGAGAGAAGGGAGGCTGAGCATGTTAAAAATCTTTTTTGTGGGGATTAACTTTTTAAAACCGAGAATTTCGTAGAACTTTGTCTTCAAATAGATATATCATTTTGGAAATCAATTTTTTCAAAACGAGAATTTCGCCATGGTGGTCCTAAACAGACACAAAAAACTTTTTTTCACATTTTTTTATACTGTCATGATGCTTGGGATGCAAAATTGTGGGAGGATAAGTTGATGTTTTCTCATCGTAGGATCAGCTTTGTAAACTTAATGACAAAATTGGTAAACTTGATGACAACTTATGATGAACATGCCAGAAGAGAAAAACACGAAGCTTTAAAGGTGTTTTTTTGCTAATAAAAGAAAATGGCTTGAGGTTATCTTTAGATAACAAACGGCTTTATCAACAACAATTGGAGAGCAAAAGCAAAGCTAGGTATTTTAAAAATTGCATTCCATCATGAATGTGGGTTTTGCTTGAGTTATGCAGTTAAGTTAAGCATGCTCTGTGTCCTCAAATATTGTTCATTTTGTTGGTGACAATTTTTTGAAAATCTTAAAAAAAAAGTTATTCTACAAAAGTTTATAAATTTATGAAAAAAGAATATGAAGTTCTAAAAATGTCCTCACAATAATATACACTTAAAAAGATTTGTAACCAAAGCAGCGTTTGTGGTAGAAAGAATCGGTAAAAAATATTAGAATGATTGGTGTATCTATTTCATTCCGCAAGAATTACTTTATTCCTAAGCTTAAACAATTGAAACTAATAGGTGACAAAGTGTTTTAACAAGATGGAGCTTCTTGACACTTTGCTATGCGCATTAGATAGTTTCTAAGTCAGAAATTTGCAAGCAATTGAAAGGAAAAAATGAACCACTTGTTGGCCTTTATGTTTACCAGACTTGAGCCTGTCATTTTTTTCCGCCACATGTGAAACGGTTTGGTATGCAAATAAACCTCGCTCATTAAACAATTTGTAAACTAATAATATAACAGATGCGATTTCGGCGACTAGTGTGGATCAACTGGCAAAAAGTGTTGCAAAACTACAAAATCTCATTGCCATTACTATTTCTAATAACGGAGGACGTATAGAAAATTAAAAAATAACAATAAAATAGAATTAAAAGAAGTTATACATGTTTTTCTTTTTAATTGGCAACTTTTCACAGATTTTTTTCTATTGCAAATACAAATAAAGTCACTACTTTTAAAATACTCACAGACATTATGGACACCCTGTGATATGAAAAGCCAATATTTTGTGATGAAAAGACTCGCTTACCCAGAATAGATCAACATGCCTATAAAGTGGTCCGCCGGAAATGTCGTACTCGGTATGAGCGACTGGTGAAGAAGAGGTTATGAACTCATATCCAACTAAATTTTAATAAAGGTGAAGAGCTCTGGTGACGTACTGTAGATTTTTTGAATATCAACAAACGAATGCATTAGTGATCTACAGAAAATCGCGCCGGCAGACTGGTTACCGGTATGACCGTGCAATAGAAACAGATATTATAAATGTTAGCTTGCCAGTTTTCCTTTGTGGTTTGCAGTCGATGTGACAAACTTCAGCACAAAAAACGTGAATCGTTTCATCTAGTGAGTTAGAAAACAGCTTACATGGTGGCAATTTCATAAGCAATTAAGTGAAAATTTGTTTGATCAGTTAGACATAACATCATAGTGATAATAAAAGTTCTAGCCCTTTTTGACATTGTTTGGGGGATTGGAGGACATGCTAAATAGGATCACATAACTAAAGAACTAGGTCATTTATGTGGTCCATCTCGATACCTTTTATTTCTATCACTTTACCGGGAATAAACCCTCACGAAGGAGAGCACTGCTTATAAACAATCGAAAGCACCGACTCGCACAAACTTTAAAAACACTCAACTCACCACTTATTGCATTTGATCCCAACAACATCTTGATATGTAAAGTTAATACCTTCAGTGCCGTTAAGTCGAGAGTTGGAAACATTGTGGAGTATTGAAGGGTATCCACAAGATTTTACTAAAAACTTATTATGATAAGCAAACGCCGAATTATGCAGGTGGAGTACCGTCTTTAATAGCTCTTCAAGGCTGTGGCTCCTAAACTGAGCATAGTTGCGCCCTCAAGCGACTAGAGTCATTTCGTGCAAACCTCGAGTCAGTTCAAGTCTTTTTTTGCTACAAACCCCGTCTTCCCAACACTGATTTCCAGCGTTGAATATCTTGTGGCTTTTTCAATAATTGTAGTGTAGGGGGTGAGCCATTGGGGCGGTGCCGTCCTACCACAAGCGCTGCACCCGAAAGGAAATCTCCATTGAGTGTCTTTTTCAACAACACAGCTACGCAGAATGCAAAAGGATGTAAACCTACAGCTTGTTGATCATAGTGAAATCCTTATCACACTGAACTATGGTTGCCGATAATGATATTGGCCTTCAAACATAACGTTACACAAAGCTACTCCATTACATGCTTTTGAATCTCTCAGTGATACACTGCAGCTAAACAGAAACTAAAAGTAAATTGTTATTTCACAACTGATAAAATATTTTTCAAAATATTGTAAAAGAAGGTTTTGCTCAACTGCTTACAAAAACAAGAGTATATTATCATCATTTTCAATAGATTTTATATTATTGACTTGAAATTAACTATAATTGAAATCGCAGCTAACCACTATTACGTTTTATGACTTTACTTAAAAATTGTCTTGAAACAAGATGTTTTTATAGCTTTATTTCTGTGACTACTTTTCAAACAGGACTCTGTTCTGAGGCAAGCCTCCTGTCTGATTTTTCCAGTCAGAAAGACGACTGCCATATTTCTGCTACAAAAGCGCAGTTCACTTTTGTAACTTTCTTGCTGACAAGTTCCACTAAAGAGTAGTCATGAGGAAATACTTTACGCAATTCTTAAACTTTACATCATACACGAACTTTTCAAAAATTAACTACGAAAAACCTTGCAATACACACTTTTTCATGAAAAAACGTAGGTTATCTAATCGGAGCGAATAAGAGAAACCTGCGTAACTTTAACTACACATGAAAAAATGTCCATAAAGTTATTTGCGTTAGTTTTTTACAGCTACTGCACCTACTAGCAGATGGCATAGATATTGATATTTTTTTTCGACGAATAATGATTAATAAGCCGAAAATATTCCAAGCAAAATTAGGCAATTTACCCATGGACTGTGTAATTTAAACCAGCATTTGAGTGATAATGTGTACTAACGTTATACTACTGATTTAACTTTCACTTAAGAAAAAAAGCATCGAGAACTTTGCCAGTATTACCACAAAAAATGCACAAGTTGTATACTCTCACCAACGCTCCCAAACTTGAAAGTAAATACCAACATGAAATGGCAAAAAATAGCCAGCTGCATAGAACTGTCAAAAACAGTCTTTTTTGCAATAAAATCAAAGAGAGTTTTTGAAAATGTTACTATCTCATTAGGTAGTAGCAGAAATATTATTTGCACAGATTTCATGAACCCATCCTTTCCACGACCACATTTAATCCGGTCTTCATTAATGGATTCTACCGACAAATGCAGCTGAAAAATCTCACCTGGCTTGTTGCAAATTATACATTGGCCCATCACCCAAACCTGGTTGGTTCACATTACGCAATAGATACCTTGACTAAAAATCCGGTTATATCAAAAACAAGATAATGTTTTAGAAAATTGTTCTTTGTATTTCTTTTAAGAGTGACGATCCTGCCGAAAAAATTGCTTACTTTTATTTTTGCTCTTTATTTTTCAATAAATCCTGATATGTCGCAAATAAAAAGTAACACGATGTTTTTGCAAAACCTGTTTACTTCTTTCAATTTTTAGCAGATGTCTCACTAACCTCAAAACTAACCAATTTTTGTAACAACATTTTTTATTTAGAACTTTCCCAGAGTTGTTGCTATGGTGGTTCAAATTCTATCTGCATTGCAAATTACACAGGTATCCTGTACTACTGTCACTGACGAAAACATCAGTAATACAACTTCCGCAGAGAGGTAAAGCATGTTTAATCCACACTGTTGTTATAGCTAGCAATTTTAATAAGTCAAGAGTCATTTTGATTAGTAAGACATGATAAAATTCGAACGTTTTTACTTTCGTCAAGCCCTTTTCAAGAATTAAGATCTACAAATGTGACTTGATAAATTGAAACAATCAACGATAATTTCAAATAATATCTATTATGAAGATCTTCATAATGTGACATCTACACAACTTAATTTTAGAAAAGGGCTTGACGAAAGCCAAAAATGTTCAAAATTTATGATGTTTTAGTAATTCAAATAACTTTTAATTAATCAAAGTTGCTTGCTATAACAACAGTGTGGATTTTAAAATAGCATAAATATTTTTAATTGCAGTAGAAAGAGTAGCTGGTCTGGGGCACATTACTTTCAAAGTCACAGAATTAACTGGGGCCTAAAAAAATATCCAATTAACAAATGCTTCAGTTATTTTACTGAAGCGGATTATTACCTATTTGGTCGCCGCTTGCAAAATTTTGCTCTCAGCCTAATCAAAATATGTGGGTGCCAATCGTTAAAGGCAACTTTTCTCATATTTAGAAACGAAGTTGTATGTGCTACAACACAAAGAAACGAGTTTATAAAAATTTCTGCAAGCTATATCACTTATTATTACGAGATCTCTTTCGCGTGGTAGCACTGAGAATGAATTTCTAAAATTATCTTTTACCAACGCATGATATTCGTCATCGTTAGGCTTGCGGTTTATCTCATCAATAATAATCTTAACTTTTTGCTGACAACGTGGTCAAGATTGGAGCCCTGCTTACGGCGGCATTGATTGAGAGTGTGAACCCACAATAGCTACGTTGTTGCTTTATTGGAACAGCATCTTGCGGGGGTTTTTCGTGTCAGCTTGCTCAGCCGGCGGTAGAAACGTGCTCTTCCAGAAATGGCGCGAACTTAGAAGCAGGTGTGACAAAAAGTTTATACTTCTACTTACCAAAGTTTTTCTGTGACCAGAAGATAAATTACATACTTGACTCTAATAACTCAAGCTACAAACACCTCTATTGTCTATTGTCTGCAGGATCACAAAAGGATCCAAGGAGTAGGTGGAGAGAATAACAAATCTTTCATAAAATTATAGTTAGGCATCAAAAATGAAAACTTTTCTCACTTTCGCATATTGGAGAAGTCCTTGTCCACGTCCCATCACTTTGACATCTTGTGACATTTTCTCCAACCAGGTTGTAACCCGTATGACAATTGAATATAATCTCGTCTTCATACTCGTAATATTCTTTCAGATTTTTTGTTTTTTCTCCGTTTTCAGGAGCATGGCGTGCTGCAAGGCATCTCTGTCCTGCACGAAAAGTGTCTTATAATGACTTGCTGTTCATCTTCTTACCTTGCAAAGCAATACCGTTTCATCGTTTTGCAGATTAGTTGCCACGCTTCACTGAAGGAAAAATTAAATTCGATTTCATTTAAATATCACATCATAGGCCGGCAAGTAGGAAAATTAATTTTAAAGTTCCCTTAGTATAGAGTACATCAGCACAGGCCTCATCCGGCTTTTTTTTCTGATGGACGTGGCATTAAGGTTTCTGAAGAAATATTTTACAGTTGTTTCAATTCTGTCTTATCAAGACAACGAAAAAAATTAATTTGGTTTTGTTGTCATTGTCTTGAGGCTCTACTGTACATTTTTCAATTTCATCATACTCTTTTACTGTTGAGCGAGCTACATCAGCAAAATGACATGACAGTCTAAAAGCGAGTCAAATTCCCGCATGATTTAGATCCATAAAACTCCGTGTCGTTGGGCCTAAAGGTAACTTCCAAATTGTTTTTGTATTTCCACTCAATAATGGGTGGCCCTTTACCATGTCAGTTTTTATGAAATCAATTTTGTCGGAGATGTGTTTAAGTTTTACCTCAACCAACAAAAGATAAAACATTTGCGTGATGAATGCAACTACCGCAAAATTATATGATAAAACAAAGAAGCGTGAAAATGCTAAACGATGCACCCTTCATATTGCCTGAAAGGCGATTGAAAAGTATTCAATCTAAAGCCAAGATATTGATCACATTAGTCAACGTACTTATAGCAGAAAAAGAAAGACGAAAGCCAGTCAACTCAATTGCGTTGTCCGTATGGAATTCCAATCGAACTTCTCGAACATTTGTTTGAATAATTGAGCCGTTGTTTGGTAATCCATGACAGTAATATTCCTCTATATCACCATATTGAACCTGAATTTTACAAAAGGTATCACTTTTGGGGATGATAGATTTTTTAGATTATCACTAGGACTGCCTCTTTTGCGACCCTCATCGACCGGAAAAGCGGGTTAAGAAGATATGTGTGAATCACTGCTTGGCTTTTTTTGAGTCGTTGTTGGCTGGTCGAGCAGCTTCAACTTTAACAAAAGCAATTCACTTCACGTGGTTCAAAGCTCCTCCCATAACTCGAAACGTTGTTTCTTGACGAGCTTTGCACACAAATTCTGTTCTCCTATTACAAACCAGTCTAAAATCTTTGTTGTTTTAATCTAATGAGCGACAGTGGCCGAGTGGGTTGGAGCACCGTTTTGAAGAAGCCATCATTACGCGGTTGCTCGTTTAAACCAAGCAACGTCTTCACAATTGTGTCCTGGCGATAGACACTTCGTTCGATTGCCTTGTTAAAGAGAAATGTGTGCCCAGCTTTGTAAACTGTTCCTTTAACACTAGTAACTCTTGCATAAGTCTAAACACGAAAGTGTTTCATCTGCTACTAATAGAAAGTTTTCCATAACCTAAAAATATAACGATAACTCATCACATAGAGTAGAGAAAGGTGGATGTTTTTACGGTGTAAAATAGTACGTAAAACAAGCAACACAAAAGAGCTCTTTTTTGACTTTTTGCTCGGAAGATGTGTAAAGGTTATTTAGAAAAATAGCTCAGACTGGTAATCTAAACCTAAGTGCGAAGAGCAAAAATCAAGCAAAGTAACAATGTGATTATTTCAACTGACTGACAAAAACTAGGTTTAACAGTTATCATTTCTGTACGATGATTACGTCATAAATGTTAAGCGAAAGAAATAGAGGCTATTTCTACTCATAAATGAGTAAAAATCTCGCCGCCTTATATATATGAATGAAACGAGATTCCAGAAAATGCCACAATAATATCACGTGACAAAGCAAAACAAAAACACCGCTAATAAGTTACGTCAGTGGTTCTCAAACTGTGCGTCGCGACGCCCCGGTGCGTCGTTTCATTTTTCCAAGGGCGTCGCGGGATATTTTGGTTTTGTGCCATTAAGTCTAGATTTTATTGCGTCAAAAGAACTCTGATCGTAGATTCCTTTCTTACTTTCTTCTGTCATTTTCGCAATAGTGTTTTTAATACACTGTTGTAACGGTTGACTTGTTATTCAAGAATCAAATTGAAGAACTTTAACTTAATTGGCGAAAAATATATAAAGAATAAAGCATTCAGTTGCATGTTGGACGAAAACAGGAAAAATGAGTTATAAACTTAGAAGAGCGTAATTTTACAATTGAAGATGACAGACCAATCCAAAATCTCGGGAGCATCTGCATAGGGGCAGTTATTTATGAAGATTATGGATCACATTTATCTCGCAGTACGACAAACTAAACTGTAGGATGCTGTCTGGTGCGTCGCAAAGTCTCGCAAGCTTTTTTAAATGCGTCGCATCGCAAAAAGTTTGAGAACCACTGAGTTACGTAATCGGCAACCAAAAATCTTCGAGAAGAAACAAAATTCACTCGATTACTCTGGAACTTAATGACGTCGTCAATCATTGTGACGTATGAAGAAGCGTGTGAGTTACATATCTAAATGCGAAAGAAAAAAGACCTTTTTCGAAAACAGCAGAGATATAAAAAGAAAATTTAGGGCTTAAGGCAATTCAGATTTACAAATAAAATAATCACGGCAAAACCAAACAACAAATTACGACAACTATACATTTATAAAAGCTATTTTCTCAACGCAAATTTACTTATTCGTGACATAATTCCTCCAAAACTACCGAGCGTTTAAACACAAAACATGGCGCGGTTCATCTCTATTCCAAGAAGAGAGTCATATGTGGGTTGATGGCCTCACGATAACGTCACAAGTGAGGATAAATATTTTAAAATTCGCATTTCTTGACACCGAAAAGTGTTTTTTTGCTTAAACAAAAGCCACTATCCGACTTACCCCACTTCAAGAATTTTACCTATATGAATACTAAAGTGACGTTAAAATCAACAACTGATTGTAAAATTTGTTTTGTTTATTGTCTCCTTATGTAGTGACCATAGAAACACCACTGATAGCTATTTTGGGAGATATTAGCAAGGTGCTTACGATGAAAGTAATGCTTTGGCAATTTAAGCCTTATCAACAACGCAGCAAGCAAGTAAGCGTTCAAGAGTTTTTTTCAGCACGCTTTATCCCTTTTTTTTCTTGAAAGCTCCAAAAACTGAACTGTTTTTGTCATACCGTGATGTAATGTCTTAATGACTGGTATCACTTTAATGAGATCAACAACAGGCAGCAGGTGTATTTATTATTATCCATTGTTAAACCAGTGGGGTTTTGCAGGCAAACATAGATGGTAAAGTTTATTACTGATATAGGCTACTGCTGTTAAAGTGTAACAATATAAGTCTATTAATGCCCTATCATAACGGTTTAACTTGGGCTATAATTACTAATTACTAATAATGCAACGGCAAGTACGAAAATGATAATAACTGAACTGTAGGTAGAAATAAATTAAAATACATTTGCAGAGTAAAATCCCAAGCCTGACCACAACTAACTCCCAATCTAAAGACATATTGATTACGTGTAGCATGGTGGAAAAAATTCCAAGGTTAATGAGAAACCTTGCACAATTCAGAAAAAATTATTCTCTTTTTTTTAACACAAAAATCTTGTTGGTATATCATTTACTTTATCCATAACCTAAGCCAATGATGTAACCGAAATGTAGATGCTGGACGCCGGGTCACTTTGCTCCCTCCTGGCTGCATTTATGCCAAGACCAAGCTATATACAAGCACCCAGAGGGTTTCGGTCAAACCACTAAGCCTGCAATTGCAAAGTGTGTTGGGCTCATTGAACCTGCAGCAAACACGTACGGGGGTAACCAATTGCAGCACTTGCCAGTTTGGGTAACTGGCAATCATACGGAAGTTGAAAGAATAATGATGGTTGCTGGCTTGCTCGTAAACAAACAACGAATGAAAGACAATCCGTTTATTAACGAAAGGAATTCATTCACACAAAACCAAACCAAGCTAAATTAAATTGAAGAGAATTATGTTGGACTGAACAGAAACAAATTTGAGCAAAACCAACTATATACAATTAAATTTGAACTGCACAAACTGAAACAACTGATTACGACCAAAACGAAGTTAACATCCAAATTAATGCGTAAAATGCTTGAAGCAGAACTAGGAACTAGATATGTGTGCTAAATTAACTGAACAGCACAAACAAAAAAAATCAAACTAGTTTACGGAAAGCAAACGTGCGCTATTGCACTAAGTGATTAAAGCAAACATCGAAAGAACGCCACAGCGGAGTCAACGTGAGCGAGAGCCGAACCTTGGCGAGAAAGAAGGAAATTGAAGCGGGAGCATGAGGAGGAAAGAGTGGACTCCACAGTGAATAAAGGAAAGTTTTTAGGAGGAGAGGGAGGGCAAGCAAAGATAACCTTCCCAGAAGAAGTAGGAGAAAGCATGAGCCGCTGAGTGGACGCAAAAGCTCTTCAGGAGAATCTGCAGAGTTTCGGTTTCACTCCAAGTCTGGTCAAACTTGAAATGGAAATGGAGATTGGGAGACAAAAGGCCGCTCATAAGATGACAGAGCGAAACGAGTCAGGATGTGTCGCAGGGGAGGAGACGCCTCAGAGAGAGGAAGTGGGATAGGAGAGGACTATAGGCAGCCGGAGATGGCGGAACTAGCCGCTCGGTAAAGGCGTTCCAATTTGGTAATATTGGTAAAGCTAAGAAAAGCAAATATCAAGGTGAATCACAAGTGAGAAGGAGTCTGGAAAAGTCTTATGCATGTACAAGAGAGAGGGACTTTACAAACCTTGGACCGAATTGGTTTCCCATCTTCGCTGATGATTTTCAGAGACGGACTTCTTTGCAGCGCCCCCTGAGAAAGCAGAGATACAGTGTAAGGCCTTGAGACGAGGGAACAACTTGGCCTTCAGCGAAGATAAATGTTTTGAAAAGGAAAGTGTGCGGTCACAGGTGACCCCAAGGAAAGTTGAAGTGGGATTGAAATAAAGAGGAAGCTGTATAAAAGAAGATGAGCTGGAGATTAGCTTGGTGGGTATCCACTGAAAAGAAACCTCACATTTGCTCGGATTGATAGGAAGACACCAGTAGTCAGACCAGCGCTCCAGTCGAATCAAAGTTCCTTGTGTGGCCTCTACTGCGGTAGGGACTGAGAGGGAGAAGAACCTAATAGCCAGATCGTCAGCGTAAAGAGAGCAGCTGATGAAAGAAGGCAGAGAAGCAGTAATATCATTGATTAAAAAAGAGCAAAGAACGGATCCTTGCAGAACATCTCGACGGACTCGAAACGAGCGACTTTTGTGATTTTGAAAAACCACGCAAGTGCGCCTTTCACAAAGGAAAGATTGAGTTCAACGAGTAAAGCAGTGAGGGAGGACAGCCGAAATAGGTTTGTCAAAAAGGGCGGGATGCCAGGGAGATTCGAAAGCTTTGTAGAAATCGATAGTAGCGAGACTAGTTCGAGAACCCGGCTTGAGTTAATTAAACCCATTCGAGATGGATTGAGAAAGAAACAGAATTTGATGGAGAGTAGACCGTCGAGGGCGGAACCCGGCCTGGCCGGGAGAGAGAATGGACTTAGATTTCAGAAAAAAAAGTAAACGCGATAGAATGATGCTTTCAAAACGTTTTGAGACGCAAGAGGTGTAGAGATAGACCCGAAGGAAGCAAAAGAGTCGAGAGGTTTTTCTATATTATATACAAGTATGGGAATAAAAGATGTCTTGCAAATGGAAGGACAAGAATGAAGAGACAGGTAAAGATTGAAAATGTGTAGAAGAAAATCCATGCCATAGCGAGGAAGGTGCTTTAGCATGGGATAGGCAACTTTGTCTGGGCCAGTGGCAGTAGACGAGCCATTTGCAGTGGATTTTGGAAGATTATTCGTCAATACCTTTAATCTGCCTCTCTTGACTGCGTTGACTGCTTCTGAAAAATTAGTGCGGCGCGCCTTTTTCTGTGTTCGCGCTTTCGTTTTATGCCATTCTTTGTTCATATTTATGCTATAAGAGCCGCCACATTTCTCTTCCTCATTCCGATATATATTCTCTTAAAAAGAGTCAGACGAAAACCTTCGAGGCGAATTTATTGCTATTTACTATTTTCAAATTCTGTACCACTAACAAACATTTCGATCGCAAATACACCTGTAATTCATATAATTCTAAAAGTGGAATAAGCAGAAATACGCGCAAAATCACACATAATCAGCTCAATAGATATTATATTTCAACATGTTCGCTACCAGACAAATTTTTGGTGGTACCAGACTTCAATTTCGTATCGTATGAGTTTCTATTCCCTATGAGTTTCTTTCTTTCTTTGGCCACTAAAATGCGTGATTAAAGTACCAGAAATAATATCACATAAAACTCGTAGGTACCGAAGTCATTATCGCCCATAAAGAATAGCTGTATTGTGAAGCACATACGAGCTATACGGGCTATCGTCAGAGTACGGCGTGAATCACATATGAGCGACGCGGTGTGACTCAAAATACTGAGTCGCTTATATGTGATAACGTGGGAGCGAACGTGTTAACAAGTTTCAACGCATCCATCCATATGTTATATTTACACGATCATTTGCCCGAGCATCCATTGACAACACTAATTTATAGCAGGAAATTTCTCTAAGTTGTCACTCAGATTTCATTGAGTGGTGAGGGACATCCATCCAGAATAGGGGCTCAACGCTAGATTATAATGGATCCTCATGAAGACCAGTCAATACCTCACTACCATTAGTCAGCATCAGTAAAATCCACTTCATGTGACATCATCCAATGTGATCTATATGCTAATATATCCAGATCTCCGGCAACCGCTTGACTTTCTCAACGCTTAATCCAGCAATTATTCACTTAAATTGTCATACTACTGGTGGGCGCGATTGATCCTTGTTTTAAGGATCGTCAAGTTAGAGAATTCAGCATTTATTTACTAAAAATCACACAATTAATTGACGTGATCTAGTGATTGAATGGTCTAAACCAGAGTTCGGGATTGTTATGTTACCAAACGCTTGGCGTTCATTCATCGGAGTAGCTGGTGCATATGTGACCTTCAAAATCTCATCCCAAGCCAATTTTGATTAATGCTGCTTTATGGCGGTGACGTTTAACTAATCTTAATGGAAATCAGTATAATAATCTAGGGCTAGATCTCGGTTCCGGATGGATGCCTCTCCATCACTCAACATAATGAATTAATGTAAAGAATATATTTTTATAGTCTTTTATAGTATAATATATCTTCTATTTTTCTCACTTTTAAATAATCGTATAGGCACTCTGTATATTCGAAGTGATCCTCAATTTGAAAAGGATTGGAAAATTGCAAGTTGAGAGAGAAGCCAGGTTGTACCTATAAAAACAAGTTAACCTAATATTTACTGTAAAGCACTATTTTATCTGTTTGTTTGTGTGTGCGTGTTCGCTTTAACTCTTCCTCCTCGGAAACTATTGAGTGCACAAATATGAAACTTGGCGCGATTGCTCATCATCCCAAAATAACTGTTCTATCAGAGTTCAGTGAAAGACTTTTTCTAAAATCTGTATTTTTTGGCAATTCCTGGAACACTAAATTTTAGGTGCAAGATTACGTTTTAACAAATGTTTCTTTGCATAATTTTTTTTCTTCTTTTCTTTCAAAAACTACTGACCGCAAAAACGCGATTGAAAGCTTTTATATCAGCTGCTTCAAATAAAAAAAAGATTTCTACAATTTGCTTTACCACACTGCTATCAGGACATCGAACCTGATCCGAGGCCCAGATGAAAAACGGTATCAACCGTTTGTTTTTCCAGATCCCGAACGGGAACCGAACCTCTAAAAGTTGACACTAGTGAGCCCGATCCAGTAGCCTGAACCAGAATTTTTATAAAACTTTGAACCAAATCAGGATTGAATCCGACAAAAATAAATATTTGTGAATCTGAACCGTAACCGGAGTGTTATTATTTCGCAAATCCATACAAAATCTGGCAATTCTAATTGCATTTGCAGTTGTATGGACTTTGCCCGATATCCAAAAGTACGATTTCGAAAAATAAGATAAGTAACCAAAATTTTATTTCGGGTTATTGCAAGAAAGCGAAATAAAACTGCAATTAACTGTTGAGATTTTGTTTGTTAGTTATCCTTTAGGATTTTTATGCTAGTGTAAAGCATTTTATAAACTGGCGCAGGTTCATTTTTATTCCCCGATAATATCCCTATTTGTTCTCGCGTTTCTATAACGTAACTTGGATAGGTCTTCGTAAAAATATGGACATGCATACAAATTTATATGATAAATTTCTCGTGTTTAGGTCAAATCAATTTTATCTTAACGACTTTTCAGTAATTTAGATAAAACCATTTAAAATTACTGCTACATTTTTGAATCTATTGTGTTGCGAGCAACAAATTATTTAGCTTACAGGGTCAGTAAAAATCATTGACGTCATAGTTTTTAGTTATACAAAAAGTGTCAAATCTACAGCAGAGAAAAACGGGATTTATTAAAGAAGAACTTGGTAAAAAACTTCACAAATTAGGAAAATATTCTAGTACACCTGGCATTGTAGAAACTGTAAGAATGTGGTGTTTTACAGGTATGAAAAAAGCAAAATAAAGATGTGTTTTTATTAACGTTTCGCTCGGCAAATACGCCAAGCTTCATCAGCAAAGCAGTGATCAGGGTGGCATTCCAACCCTGACGTGAGCAGCAGCATTGAAATAACTTCCACATTTTGAATGTTAAGACTAACTACTTTTGACGACTTTCTGCTGAAGCAGAATTTATTTACTCGCACCCCACTGTTATAGATAGGTCTGATGGTGATGGTATACACCATGGTTATCAACCTTTAGCAGTTTAGTCTTTTCTTGGTTTTGTTACAGCCACGGTATCATCGTTTGACCTTTCAATATATCGGAAAAAGTTAGTTAATTTATCATTTTTTTCCCGCAGCCGCGACATTGAATGAAAATTTTTCGTGTTTGGTTCTGTCCCAATACTGACCAGTCTTTTTCGTATTTACCCACGTTTATCTACCTTGAGCGTTTTTAATGTTGACAGCTGAAAAAAAATCCCAGTGCTATTAGCTTGCTGCTTGCGTCATGGTTGGATACCACTTTGATCACTACTTCTCTGAAGAAGCTTGGCGTTTCTGCCAAGGGAAACAATAATAAAAGAGCATTTTTTTACTGCTTTTTCTACATGCTGTTTTACATTTAAAGAATAACAATACTTTTAAGTTCGAAAGTGATGAATAGTCATATTTTCTGTTTAAGATTGCAAAATAAAACTTTTTGTTTCTACTTTAAAATCCAAAGATTGAATCCTAGTACCTTCGTACCTGCAGATTAAGCAGCTTCAGTTGACATTAAAATTTGATAGTTTGTGAGCAAAAGCGGCAGTTTGTTTGAATAATATTAACACTCGCGGTAGGCCGGTCTATGCTGAAATATTAAGAGCCAGGAGTATTTTTTGAGCTTAGAGGTTTGATTGTTACTACTTAGTGGTGACTAGCGATTGTGATTAGTAAAGAAGTGACCAGTTAAAGTAAGTGTTTAGTGATTCGTAATTTGTCCAAACAGTAAGTTTGGAGAAACAAACATGACTACTTTATCAACTCGAAAAATTTACTTACGAGTTGCTAATAAATGAAATCAACATAAATTTGATGGTTCAAAAATGGAGTCATAGAATTGTCATATATCTCAAAAAATGAAGTCATATTTTTGAATTTGTTAAGTAATAAAAAGATGGTCCAGCCTGTTAACAAGTCAGCAACACTATAAATGTAAAAGCCTCTCGACTCTACTGCATTCTTTCGGCCTGTCTCTCACACCTCCTGCGTCTTTAAGCGTTTTGAATCCATCATTCTATCACGTTTACATTTCTTTCTGGAATCTAAGTCCATTCTCCCTCCCCGCTAGGCCGGTTTCCGCCCTCGACGGTCTACTTTCGACTGCGGTGGAGGCCACACAAAAAGCTATGATTCGACTGGAGCGCTGGTCTGAGTACTGGTGTCTTCATCTCAATCCAAGCAAATGTGAGGCCACTTTCTTCTACAAGTGGATCCCCACCAAGCTAACCTCCAGCCTCACCTCCTTTTGTTCAACTCACCCATCCGCTTCAATCCCACTTTAACTTTCCTTGGGGTCACCTGCAACCGCACACTTTCCTTTTCTAAACATGCACTTTAACTGAAGGCCAAGTTCTTCTCTTATCTCAAGGCCTTACGTTACATCTCTGTTTCTTCATGAGGCTCTTCCAAGGAGTTCCTCTCTCTTGTATAAGACTTTTCTTCGGAGTCTTTTCATCTATGCTTCACCTAAATGGTTTCCTTTTTTGGGGTTATCAATCTCATAAAGTTGGAGCGTCTTCACCGAGCGGCTATCCGTGCCATCACCAGCTGCCTATAGTCCTCCCCTATCCCACTTCCTCTCTCTGAGGCGTCTCCTCCCCTGCGACACATCCTGACTCGTTTCGCTCTGTCATCTTATGAGCGGCCTTTTGTCTCCCAATCTCCATTTCCATTTCAAGTTTGACCAGACTTGGAGTGAAACCGAAACTCTGCAGATTCTCCTGAAGAGCTTTTGCGTCCACTCAGCGGCTCATGCTTTCTCCTACTTCTTCTGGGAAGGTTATCTTTGCTTGCCCTCCCTCTCCTCCTAAAAACTTTCCTTTATTCACTGTGGAGTCCACTCTTTCCTCCTCATGCTCCCGCTTCAATTTCCTTCTTTCTCGCCAAGGTTCGGCTCTCGCTCACGTTGACTCTCCCACCTCCCAATCTGATGATTTGGATAGATGGCTTTGTTCCTTTTCCCTTTGGCAATTGTGGTTGTGGCGTAGTTGTCATTTGCTCTCTTTGTGGCACTGAAACCACTTTTCTTACTTGGCAGGCCCAGTTTGTTCAAGTTTTTTCGCTGAAGCCTGCGCCATTCTGCAAGCACTTTGCTGGTCCCGGCCGCACCAACAAATCTACCATTTCTCTTCTCTTGTCCTTCTCTCCGACTCTCGCTCTGTCCTTGCCACTCTGTCCTCTTCTCCGTATTTCCTTTTGCTCAAACTCTCAGGAAGAACTGTCAGAAACTGTCTTCTCTATCTCCTTTACTATCAGGCTACAACGGGTTCCCGGACACTCGCTTCTCCCGGGGAAAATCGCGGCTGATAAGTTGGTCAGACAGGGAGCGCTGATGTGCCCTTTGCAAACCCTTGTTATCTCTCTCCTCTCACCTCTCGTATGCACTCTTGTCTTTTCTTGAACCGGAGGCGTGCTGTCTCATCTAAATTCTTTGACACACAGGTTCCCTCGGTTTTTATTGGGGAAGTTTTGCTCCCTCGTCACGCTCGCTGTGTGCTCTCTCTTCTTCGCTGCGACGAAGACAGCTCACTGTTAAGCTCTTATCTCTCTAGAATTGACATAATCAAGAAGCCAGCGCCTGCAGTCATCCGTTCCAGGATACCTCTTATCTCATTCTGCATTGTCCAGCTACTGACTCTTTGCGCCGATCGCACTTTGACAACTTTCTGTCTCTCTACGACCTCTGGTCCAGACCCTGGGTTGTTACCCGGCTTCTGGGGCTCCATGGTCTACCACGATGCCCACATCCCTCGAAAGGGGTCGGGAAACAACAACAACAATGATTCGATAATTTTTACTACTTGTTGCTCAATTCCAAGCTCCTCTATTTTGTTTAATTTGTCGTTTACATCGCGTAGGTTTTACTACTGTACGACAAGCATTCAGTTCCTTTCACTTTTATTAATTGATTTATGACGTCATATTTGGTTTATAGTTTCGTATTCTGCGGTTGTAATGTTAAGTGTTCTTGATATCTATAAGCTAAGGCAGATATAAAGTATAGAAATTGGTAGTGGCTAGTTAGCAATTTTCAGGCAAATCTATTTAGAGGGACCTGCCTCCAGTATCACACTGAAGTAAAATAAAAAATTTGCCCAAAAATCAGCGAGAAAATTTGATTTAAGGCAGATGTTTAAATTTTTCTTGATCCTTATTTATATTCACATCTATCCTTTGTTTAAATAATGTTATTATATCAAGCCGATTTACTGCTACTAGTAAGATTTTGCTGTACGTTTTGTAGAGATATTTTACCTGTATTACGCTAGCCATGTGGAGTTTCCTTCTTTATTCATTTTTATGCTGTTACTACGAATTGATGATGACTATGTAGATAATTAAAATATATTTCCCTTATTTAAAGTGGAATGATTTTCTGCAGATGCGGCCAACGATGATCTTAAGCTGTAGTTGGCTGGTTTTGGGTTGTCAAAGTATTTGAGTAATTCTTTTCATGGTATTTTACAATGACCGCTATACGTTTCTTTTCCTTTTGTTTCTTGAGTTATAAAAAACAAGTTATTGACGCGAATGCTGCTATGAAATAACTTCTTCCAAAACCATAAAATTTGAATAGTTTGAGTCTTTCAAATCTGTTTTTTTGTGAACTTGATGTAACGGACAACTGATATAAGATGAAAAATAAAGCAAAATTGATATGTTATTTATGAATGGTTCAAAGTAGAGGTTTTGGGGTTTTTAAGATTCTACCAAACATCAGGAAAATATGCCGATTACCATTAGCTTCTTTTTGTGCTAAAAAAAGAAAAGATAAACAAACAAACCCAGGAAAAAGAGAAAAGATAAACGTAAGCAGCGAGATATATGATAGAATTTTGTTGAGTACTGCAGTTCACGCTCCAGCTGATTATCAAATTAAATACATAGATTTAAAGTAAACTCGATGCATAGATTTGAAGTATTACCGTTATATTCCAGTCACAATCCGTTAATCTGGGATATTGTTGCGGATAGTCGGGACTGGTAATTACATCTTCTGTAGTGTCCAATACTTTGTTTTGACAAACCGCTAAACAAAACTTCAGTGTCAAACTAAGCTTCATCACCATTTCCTGTATAAATAAGTACCTGAGCAGGTATGGTTGTTTTCGTGCAATTTGAAACCGGGACGGCAAGTGCAATAGTAGCTGCCAGGAACGTTCACACAGAAGTGGTTGCAGTAGATCAGCTCATCCCAATCTTCCTCAGTTGTGAGAACTTTGCGTGACATTTCGGCACACTCGTCTTTGTCTGTTTGAAAGCGACATTGAAATTTTGATCGAACTGGTGACGTCACATTTTTTTATGTTCACGCTTGGTTGCGTTAGGGGATGTTCGCCAATGATATTTAGCTTTTTTTTCGATTTTCACTCCCTTCCCCAGTTTAAAGCAACATAACGTTTTGGAAATCCCCTCCTCCTTCTCTCATGTGGCGCGTCATGCAAAAAAGTAATCCAACAAACTTTAATTAATTCTATTCGCCACAAGAATCTGCTTAATCAAACGTTTAAAATCTTTAATTCTTTTAAATATGATGGCAATTTTGACATATAGCAATATCTTTTATCTCCTCCCCATATAACTCCCGTATGACGGTTTTAATTCTCTCTCCATCCATGCAGGTGTCATATGATATTCAAGCGGTCTCTTGTCGGGATGTCTTAAGACAAGCCAACTGCGGTGATACCAGAACAGTACAATACCTATTAAATAAAAAAAGTATACCCCAAAACCTTTTACATGTTTTACGGCTTACATTACGACTTTTAAGCTACTTATGCAACAAGTATCTAGTTTGTTCTACTAAGCGTGAAGTCACTGAGAAAATTTTGTTAGAGTTGGCCCATTATTCACCGAAGTGGCGGTACTGTATAAGAATGTGAACTATCAACATTTTCACACCTTCACGGATGTAATGACCTTCGAAACCGAGAAAAGGAGATTCATTTGAATAATCAGAGACGAATCGAGCTGTCATCAAATTGTTTACGGAACGAAATGAACTGCCAGGAAATAGGATATGGTGTCCACAAAATTTCCGGCTTCTATCTATTTGATTAATCTTTGAAAAAAGACAAGTTTCAAATAATCATTGGATAGTACCGTATATAATTACATTATCATGTTAGAAGCTAACAAAAATCAGTGGCGCAGATCCGTATGAAGTACTAGGGGAAATAAAAAAGTGGCCTAACCTTCAACCCCCAAGAAGATCTTCGTCGTGAAAATGATAAAAAAGTTCTCTTTTGCGAGTCAGTCAACAAAGTAATTCCTTTCCTTCAAAATTGTTAAGAGTACAATTCCATTTGGAAAATCATTAATGTAAGGAGATGTATTCCCCTTTCCCTCTCCCCCGGGGTTTACGCCATGTAAACACTTTAACCAATTGCTCATCAGGACGTACAAATCACTAAAAACATAGTAAGTTGGTTTACAGGTGACAACAGTATATTGCGGTCACACGAGCTTGCAGAACAATTGAAGGCCTCAATAAAATTTTTTCTTCATTATGCTTTTAAAGAAATGTGCATTTCGTTTTCACTGTGGTGGTCACAAGCGGGCGAAAGATTGTAATGCTAGCCTAAGTACACATGCATAAGTTTGTAGTTGCAGTCATTGAGCAGTAAATAGATAACATTCATTGAATACATTGTTACAGTTACTGTATTTGATTTGCTTAATTTATGATTTTTGGTCATTGTTATGCAAACAAAAAACGGTCGGGCTAAAACTACAGTTTTATTGAAACGTTTGCATTATCGAACTGTGGAATCTAATGTTTATTGCTAACAAATTAGTTCAAAAATACTTCAAACCATAAACAACCTGACTAGCCCACCAGGACAAGGCTTGTTATTAAACAAAACTGTTTTTACATTGGCAATTAGCTTTCATTAAGACAGTATTCATGTCAACTTACATGCATCACTTACGTCATTTGCATTTTCGCACTAAGGTCTGAGTGACGCCACAATTAGTTTAAAACGGAACTGGGCCCTAAAGTTAACATGAAAATGCAGCATAATCCTTCCTAATATATATGAGTTGTACAGACTATTAAATCTTTGCGAAAAGCCTTTCCTGAAAGCTAATATAATGTCACCGGCATAGAATTCCTATTGTTGCCGTCGATTAGACAAGGCCAATCTAAAATATAGCGCTTCACTTAATAAATCACGTGGTTGTCTTAAGAGTTCGCTCTACTGTTAACACAATTACAGATGGCTGCACGGCTGCAAATAAACGGCTGCGAATGAAAGGGCTGCAAAATTTTTGATAAAAATTTTTTTCAGACAACATAATCTTACTTCACAAGCGCGTTTTAAAAGATACAAAGATAAATCATACTTCAACATAATCGTAGGCACAAGCTCCTCCGTGGTCCTCATCGTACGAATCCTCCAAGTCGAAGGTGGTAAAATGAAGAACAATTTGATATCCCGGTGGCGCTGATATATTCCATGTGATGTTTTGGTTGTCCACATAAGGAGCCGGAAAACCAGGACTTTTGATGATCCCGTGCTCCTCATTCAGTTCGATTGTCTTGGAAGCAACCACAGTGAGAAGGCATTCAAAAATTAAAAAGAAAATAAGGACTCTAAAAAAACAGAGATTATAAACGGGTTTATTTGGCTCATTTTGTAACTTTAGAAATTATAAACGTTGTTAGTGCCATAACTTTCCGATAAAAACGAAATTACGTATTAGTAAACAGCCGGCAAGTAGAGATAACAAACTTACTGCATCATATCCAATATTATTAGAGCCATGTAAACAAATAGGTTCTTTAGTTTTAAACGTACTTCATACCGACACTAAAAAGTGGGCGTTAAACCTACCCTTCTCCCGTTAAAGCCCAGGCAACTAAAAACGAAATCCAAATTATAGGTAAGGAAAGCAATTTTCATAAATTAGAAGTCGTTTGGTTAGCAAAACATCTTAAATTCCAAATGTTTTTGACTCTCATAAAGCCCTTTTCTGGAGTTAAAATCTGTAATTGTGACGTAATAAATTAAGCAATCAACGATAATTACACTTAGGTTTAATATACATTATAAAGGCGTAATATTTCAAATGAAGGAATGAAGGTAAGCCCAGGGACCTGATAAAATTTTTGTTTACATTGAACGAAGACAGCATTCCTGTGCAAATCATGCTTTACGCGAAATTGCATTGCTGTCAGTTTTGTTGAAATTACCATAAATGGTCTAACGGGGTCAGGGATAAAAGTTTGGGACAAGGAATTTCTCTTTTAGCGCCCCTGCCCAATCCTATGCTGGTTACAGAGCAGATATTACGTAGCCAATGATTGAGGTCACAAGCATAGAGTAATTACGGAAAGAAGGGTACCCAGAGGTTAAACACGCCCAACACTTAACATCCTCTTCTTGTACTTGTGAAAACAACAACCATTTACGTTATTTTTTGCTCTCTTTCTCATCTGAAAGAGCAGTAAAAGCATTTGGATGAGGAAATAGTTGCTATACTTAATCCTCTTAATGTTTTTTATCTGTATCCCATGTCAGAGTACTCTTGTTCTTCAAACTAGAATCGGCTTTTTCAAAAATCATCTCCTTTTTATACTGTTTAATTCTCCTCTTCTCTCAACTGTTCTTTAGACGAAGCCTGTGCAATCTGCTGATTGAATTTTCTCATTATCGACGTCACTGACGCGGAACCTACCGGCGACGCTGGCAGAGTCGGTTAGTATGGTATAAGGACAGGACTTAAGCGTAACAGTGTGACTTGTTTTGTGGCAGTATAATATTTTTGAACGTGTGCACGAGTGGTCTGTTCGAAAAGTACCGAACTTTTTAGTATAAAACTCAAAACACAATGACTTTCACAAATTTTATTAAATCTCCTTACAGAATTGTCTACTCAGATGTCCATTCACTTTTCTCAGCACTTGTTCCACTTGTAAAAGCATTTCATGGATTCCTACTCTGGAATGCTTATAAGCTGCGATGTCGATTTTTTCTCAAAATGCTTTCGCAATTGAAATATTGCTTCTTTCAGAGTCGTCTTTAATTTGGGAAACATTCACAAATCACACGGTGCCAAGTGTGAAGAGCAAGGAGCATGTGGGGGCAAGTGGCATACAGTTTTTGACTGGAAAAGCTGGAACCACACGGGCGGCATGAGCGCGGGCATTGTCAAGGTTAAAATTTTTTCAATTGTTCTGTCAGCAGCTTGGAAATAGTTTTGTGGGCACCCTTCGCAGGCATAAGTTTTTAGTGAAGATGGAGTGAGTTGAGCTTGTGCTTTTTTCCACATTTGAGATAATTTCTTTCACAGTTAACGATCTACCAGCACTTTTCGACGAATCTTATCAATCAAAATATCTTTCTAAGTTCTGAATGGCCTCCCTGGCCGCGACTCACTCTCCGCGAAAAATCGGCCATATTCAAAGCGAGTAATTTACTTCTTCATTCGAGTTGAGATTAAGGCCTTTTCAAAAACTTGCTAAATCTCACGGATTGTTTCAGCTTGACTACCATCGAGCTTTTCGAAAAACTTGATGCAATATCTTTGTTCGATGCGTTCCTCCACTAAAATGCAATTTTGCTTGCAAATGGAAAAATCGACGAGCGCGTACTACACGCCTGCACTGAAAGACATTGAAAGACACGAACAATTGGCTTAAAACTATTTACATTTTCGCAGTAATAATGACGTTACAATGTGCCTCAATATCTTGGTTTGTGTTGCACTATTTTTGGCTTTAGAAAATAAATCGATTTTTTTAAAATTTCGTGTATGCTCAATATTCTCTTCCGCATTTTTGACAAAACGTTATATAACATTGCATTGACTTACTGCCTATAAAAACAATCTACCATACGGCAATGTTCCTGGTTAATGATTTTTCTTTTTCTTTTTCTTTTACTTTCTTAACTTGTCAGATTTTTTTGGTAAGAATTGACTGGAAAACTTTTAAACGTACTCATTGTTTCTGGGTCCTTCACAATGACTGCTCTCAATGTTTATTGATCTTTTTGATTTTTTTTCTTTTCGCTTTACTTTGTCGCTGTCACAAAAAAATTTTGTTCTCTTCCTGTTGAAACAATGCTTTTTGTATGTTTTGCTCGGTGAACAATAAATCTGTAGCAAAATCTTTGGTTATCTGCAGCGATTTGTTTTTCAGCAATTTCTAAACTACGAAGCAGCTGCATGTTTTTGTTTAACCCATTACCTCCCATAATTCTATTAACTTGAATTTTTTAATGAAACTTTAATTTCTAGCATAAAACAGCCCCAGAAACACGCTGGAATACTAGAAAAAACATTTTGTAGAGAAAAAAGAGAGATATTGGGTGATCTCATATGAGATCACTGGGATGATACAGTTGCAATAACCTTAGTTTATCTCAAAACACAATAAATTACCTTCAAATTGTAGTTTAGTATGACATATTTTGATAATTTTATATTGACAGTTCTCCCTAGTCAAATTCAAATAATTTTCTGCTTATGTTTCGCTAAATTTACGGAGAAAAAATAGCAAACATTATTTGAATATCAGAGAAATATATCTATTAGATATGGCAACAAGGTTAGATATGTATAAATCCTGACAGGTAATTACGAAATATCGAATTTCAAAGTGATCTCATATGAGATTACTGGTAGGTAATAGGTTTAAATGACACCAAAATCAAGAAAGGCCGTGAAACAGTAAGTTGCGATTTTTTAGCTTTTCTCAAACGTTCAGCTTCGGCAGAAACAAAGGGATCCCAAGTTTGTGTTGCCTTTGCATACTATTTTGTTGTTTGCCAAAACGCCACTTTTCTTTTCCCCTTGAAGTGGCGGCTCGGGCGAATTCTACTGTATTGTATTTATACTCATCTCTTGACATCTTTTGCCACGCGCAACTTCTTTGGCAAGTATGGTTTGCGCGAAGTCTTCTCTTATGACGCAGGCTGTGTTAATTGGCTTTGAGGTTTGAGGTAGATAGCTTTGAGAAGTAATATGCTTAGGAGCTCGCGAAAATGTTTTTTTGCAAATTTCGCGAGACAGCCAGAGTGAAGACCCCTTTTTTTGGAGAGCAATATTTTCAAAGCTATATCAGGGGACTTATTTGTTACCGTTATCAGCATAATGGCTGAAAATGACATTTCACGTCTTTCTGAGAGGGGGCGCGCACATATGAGCCCCCTCCGTACGCCACTAAATATAGTTCAGCTTATTATTGTTTCTATGATTATTTTTTTTTCTATTTGAATAAGATTGTGTAAGGCTGTTTGCTATTGATTGATGTAATTTGTTCACAGTTATAATTCTAGTTATTCCTAATATTGGATATTCCTAATTCTGCATGTTCTTAGTTCTGGAAATTCTTTATTATGGATATTCCTAATTCTGAATATTCAAAATTCCGTGTATTGACAAACCCGGAGATTGTTGACCCTGCACATTGCTAATTTTGTACCTGTATTAATCTGTCAATCTATAACATCCTGATCTGATATTGAAATTTCTGTCTAATTTAATCTGTTAGAATAAACTGATATATACAGTAGCTCTGCATTGAGGACGAGAGCGTAGAAACCCAGTGGTTGTCAGTGAAGTCTTGCGACATGAGCAGGTCTTCAAAATTACGATCAAGAAACTTTTTAGAAATTCTACAACCGTCGTGGCGCAAAACGAGTTTTGCCTCCGTAAAAGAATGGTTCGTATTTTGCCCCATTATTTTCCTTAAGAGAACACCCTGAACCTTTGAGCCAAAACAATGTCAACTTCTGCTGCGAGTGCAAATCAACAGTAAATCTGCAATTAAAAAAATCATTTGCGTCAAAACATCGCAGCTTTAATTTAAGCCGCTGGTAAATTTCTAACAACCACTGATAAAATTTTTACAAATCATATTTACTTACTTCATGCTTGTTCTGGTAGCCTTCTTCTGCAAAATAAACTTGTGAAACATTCACAGCGATTCTCAGCTCGACAAGCTCCGTTGCATCTTGTTGTTCATTCACTACACGCTTGACCGCCCTGCCTGTTTCAATATTTTCAAATTTTTTCGCACCAACAATATCACATTCACCAACGAACCGCAAGTTCCTCAAATTCGCTTTATTAACAATGGACAGAATCGAGTTTTTGAAACGTGGTATCAATCTATGGCTATCTCTACCATAAAGTCAGATTAAATAACCAGAATAATAATGCACCGTTTTACCGCCTTTTTTACTTCATTTTTCTCTTAACTATATCTGACATCAACAAAAATATTGATAGTCTATACGTCTTAGGTTGTCAGGTCAAACTTTAAATGGTGTAAACGAAAGGTTTCCTTTTTTCCTAAAAACATCGTTATTTTGAACAAAGTGTTTAAACGCTGGAAAACTGGGAAAAGTGAGTGAATCTATGCTATAAAGCGCAATTATTTCTGCATGGGTGTGTGTTTGTGTGTGTGTGTGTGTGTGTGTGTGTGTGTGTGTGTTTGTGTGTGTGTGTGTGTGTGTGTGTGTGTGTGTGTGTGTGTGTGTGTGTGTGTGTGTGTGTGTGTGTGTGTGTGTGTGTGTGTGTGTGTGTGTGTGTGTGTGTGTGTGTGTGTGTGTGTGTGTGTGTGTGGGCAGTGGTGTACGCACAGGGGTCAACCCTACCCAATGAATATTCATAGTGTACAATATGTAACTTAATAAATACAATATTTTATTTTGATTTAAAATTCATGCCATCATTTTCCTAAAACTTGTTCTAGAGAGCAAAAAAATGCTTAATTTGTAATGCAGTTTTAAAGTTTTTCGGGAACCCCCAGAACCTCCTAGAAAAAACGGCATTCTTAATAAAACACGCCAAACCCCCTCATAACATTGTTCTGCGTACGCCGCTGTGTGTGCGTGCGCTCGCGTGTTAGGGGTGTTTAGAACAAATTTTACTGGGGTGAAACGAAACGAAATTTCGCTATAAGAAAAATACAGTTTGAAACAAAACGAAATGACATTTCATTTTGAAATTTTTCCAACGATACTCATCTGCGTCATCGTCCTCCTTCAAAAATTCATGTGATGATGGTGGACTCCAAATTCCCAAAATTTGGAGAAGAGCGCTGAAAGTCGCGATCCCAAAGCCAAAGAAGACTGTGGAGGAGCCTAATTGCTATTACTCAATCTCTCTGTTGTGTATCCCCCACAAGATTAGTAAAACATTTATCGATACCCCTGGGGAAAAATTTATCGATCCCCAGCTCCCTGTGGAGCAGACTGGATTTCGACACAAAAGGTCAACCGTGAATCAAGCCGTTTTGCTTACGCAAAATATCGAGCACTCTTTTTGAGGCTAAGAAGAAGGCCGGTGCCGTGTTTGTCGACCTGACAGCGGCTTATGACATGGTATGGCATCGCGGCCCTATCTGCAGGCTGCTAAGACTCCTGCCAAATAAGCACATGGCCTGGATGATCTTGGAGTTTATCCAAAATAAAATTTTCACCATCACCACCGGTGACAGCAAGCGAAACAGGCTTTGATGTGTGAAAAACGGCATATTTCAGAGATCGATCTTGGTTTCCCTCCTCTTTATTATCTATATATACAATTTTTCTTCCACGACCTCCTAAAAGTCTACTTAAGCCAATGATCTGGCTCTGTTGAATTCCTCTGAGCACTGGAAGGACTTGGAGGGAACTTGAAGCCAAGACATGGCCACACTCTCAGCGTATCCCGAAACTTGGGGAATAAAACTCAGCCACTTTAAGACGGTGACGGTAGCATTTCATTTTTACGATCGAGAGGCCAAATGCGAGTTCAATGTCTGCTCCAACGGTAAACTTTTGCCATTTTCCCCAGTTCCAATCTACCTCGGGGTAAAATTAAATAAATCATTAACGTTCCTCTACCATCTCGAGACATTGTACAAAGAACTTACTATCAGCGTCACGCTTCTGAGGCGACTTTCGGGTTTGGAATGGGGCGCTGGCGCTAAAACATTGCGTACATTTGCCCTATTCTTGTTTACTCTACAGCTGAGTACTGCGCACCAGTTTGGTGTCATAGCGCATGCACCGTCTCATCGACAGTGTTCTGAACAACGCTTGCGCATAGTCACTGGATGTCTGCGTCCCACTCCAACGGACCACTTAGCAATTTTTCAAACGTAGAGCCAACTGATCTTCGCCGCTTGTGGGCGACGCTTTCCTTGGCCAAGTGTGGCACCCTGGACGCAGACCATATTTTACATGGTCGACGAGCTGGGTCACCAGATGTGCCTCAGGAAAGACTAAAGTTAGACGCCCAATTGTGCCTGCTGCGCGGAAACTATTGAATGACTTATTTGAACTACTCATCCGCATGGCTAAGTGGATGAATTACTGATGAAGCACGGAGTACTCCAAAAGCACGTCCATACTTCGTGTTTTCTTTTCTATAATCAGCACTCGGTCCCTGGGAATGGGCTTGCCCAGAACATGGGTTAACCTCAATCGCCTGCAAACTGGCGTTGGGTGTTTTCATTCGTCCATATACAAATGGGATCTCGCTCCCTCGTCGAATTGCGAGCGTGGCGACACCGAGCAAACCCTAAACTCCGTTACCTCAGCGTGCCCCATACATCGGGGACTTCGAGGAGTGGCCAATCCGATGGTTTTAGATGACGATACTCAATGCTGGCTTCGATTTATTGAGATATAGAAGCAACCTACGCGCTTTATATGCATGTCTACACAAATGATATGGTTATTTCACAAAGTAATAGTATTGCAAATAACAAAATAACAATTAAAGTGGTTATTTCACAAAAAATATTAAAACAATAATTAAAGCAAATAATAAACTAACAAAAATTGATAACTCAATAAATCGATGTGTGATACATTTATCGTGATCACGTGCTACTTTCATAGAGGTAAGGGTTTTAAATAGATCTCGTCAACTATAAACTCTTTGAGTGGTACACTGCGTCGATGCTGGCTTAATACCACCAGTTTTCAACACTTCACCACCAGTGATTAGTTTCTTATGATTTTTTCAATAAGTGCTTCAGTCCGAGATAGTTTGCTTTTTGCATGGGTGCGTTTATGCCAGGACCAAGCAACATGCGTGCAGTCAGAGACTTTCGGTTGTACAAATAAGCATGCAATTGCAAAAAAGTGATAAGTAGCGGGCCCGATATTTAATGGATTACTCCTGAACATATATAACCATTATTTTGGCGCTCTTCTACAATTTCAAATTGTGCTTCCATGCATCTCATCAAATGGACCTGTAAATGTTTGTGAGATTGTTGGCTGTTTCAATTGTGAGCAAATGCAGTTTTAAGTGCTCCTATGCTCGAAGCATGGCAAGCAAGACGCAGCCAAGGACTTTAGAGACTTTGAAAATGCGACTATGCGAAACCCCTATGTCTTTTTTCATGGAATTGGTTTTGAAACGACAATTGGCTATGTCAAAAAACATCAACTTTCTTTCTGTTCTCATATATATCGATTGGATGAAACTGGTGTGCACGTCTGATCCAATAATTCTGACTTTGACATTGATAATGGGGACCTTACAGTTGCAACAACTGTGAGTGCTTCCATTCGGTTTAATACCCTCTTTCCTAAAAGCGTTTATGCAAAGACGAAGCAATATACCCAAAGCCAGAGGCGTTAGCTCATTTTTATTCGGTTACAGTAACAAAAAGTGGTAAGAAGTCGGTTTAACATTTAACAGCTTAACCTTGGAAACACATATTTATGACCTTGACAGCCTTTCACAACTTTGATACGTTTTCATGCACTTGCTGAATTTAACATGGAAATAAGACGTTGCTAGGGACTTGAGAATCTTGGGAAATATGTAGCGCCTATGCAAAACCCCCGTAATACTTTTTATTTAATCAAAAAACGTTAGTTTTATTTCGGAACAAGATTTGGCTATGTCAAAGAAACATAAACTTTTTATTACTGTTCTCACTACTATCCATTGTATGAAGCCGGCACAGCCATCGTGTAGGCTTACATTTTTCGGTCGGGAGAAAATTATTGTTCGGTTAAGTTGTATTAAAATGACGCTGTTTCTAGACCCGCTTCAGAATTATCAATGCTGCTGGCAAGGTGCATTACTACCAGAAGCAGTGAAACCAAAGGGAAAAAATTGCCATCAAGTACCTTTTCTAAGTGCACAACGACGTGGCGACGTGGTGTTTCAACGTGCGATCGTTGCCGCAATGAGTAGCTCCAACCCATTCAGCCATGTTGCAGTTAAGGAGTTGAAGAACACTTCAATATGTGAGTAAGTTTGGTATTACGTCTTTTCAGTAAATTTTATAATTTTCTTGAATTTCTTTAACCAGAAATATACTAAATAACTGTCTTTTCAGATACCACAAGGTGTTTTGATGCTTTACCGCATTGTGGTAAGAGCTAGCTTAGAAAATACGCCAGCTCATTAAAACAAACGACTGTTCAGCGTCAAATTACTTATGAAGAAACACTGCTTACTACACTTTGTACAGTATACTTACGATAAAACTGCAGTAATCACAATAAAAATATCTGTATTAGTGAAGTCAACACAAATTTATTAGTATGTGATAAGATATTTGCAAAATCAATTCATAATTGTGGTTAAAACTGACATGATTTTAGTTGATAAAAATTATCATCTTTATCTTTAATTTGTTTTACATCAACTGATACTTTTTATCTTTCATTTATTTTAAAAACAAGCTTGAGTTGGCTACTGTATCCTATTTTTAGCTAGAAATTTTTATTTCTTCAATGGTTTGAAAGCGTTTACAATTGGACAAACGCGCTGCAAAGCAAATTGTATGCAAACTTGCTTTGTAATTGCTTGTGTTGCAGATGTGGATACTAACTCTATCGCTACGACCTAGAAGCAAATTTACAAGATTATCCGCATCTTGAATCCGCATCATTATCATCAGCATGGGGTAGCTGATTGGGTATTAGACGTAATATCCAAAGAAGAAAAGTTAAACTCTTAAAGCGTTTCGTTTCATGCAGTATGATTGAGGGGAAACGGTGTTTGCATTAAAGTTTACGTTTAGGGTTCAAATCATGGCTTGCACCATCTGCAACGTCATTATGGGTAGTTTCTGAATCAAATATAGCGAGGTCATTTCTCAGTGTTCAAAACGCACGTTCATCTTATGTCCTATCAGTTGGATAAGCTCTCATCATCCACTATTTTATCATTTTGTTATCACATTACAACTCGTTGTCCTTGTAATCGCGCAAAGCCTGGCTGAGTTGATGATTGTAACTAGGAGTTGAATTGATGATCTTAAAACATTAAAAACTAGAAAAGTGTTTAGTGTTGGTCCGATCTTGCATGATCTCATCATTATCATGATTTAATTTTCTGACAGTTCAGATACTGGAAGTTCAATATCATGTTCAAGTTTCGGAAATACTTTCGAAGATTTTCTTTCGCTTGGTTCTTTGTCTTTGGTGATTTTTGAGAATCTTGTTGCTGCGACAGCGACGGTCTTCAGGGTTTTTAGATTTTTTATAGCTTCAGTTTCTTTCGATTTTTCTTCATCTTGATCTTTTCTTGTAGTGGCAATAATGGCAAGCCGGTATAGCTGCAGAATAACAACCAGGAGGTTTTTGCAAGTGAAGAAGACAATCATCTGGTGCACCACATTCCTGCCTAGCATGATATACAACCTCATCGACAGAAAAGGACCATCTTGTAAAATCAACGTTGACATAATGCCCCACACCTCAATGTTGGTGCAAAACGTTGTCCATTTTCCTAAAACAAAAACAAAAAATGTAAAAATCGAAACATGGTGGATTTTAGCATTAAATTGATAAAGGTTTCATTTTTTAGAAAAAGAATGCAGTCAGAAATTTAGCAGTAATGAAGAAACATTTTGCTACAAAAGTTTAATACAATTTTTTCAGTTTGTTCGCAAATTTTATGATTCAAGTGCAACTGTGATAGCAGTGTACTGAGCAATCGCAGCTCTGAAGGAATATGAACTCTATTTTTTAAGGCATACTGGTCGGGAGTGTAATCAAATATTCAATATAAAAGAGGACCAGTGAAAAACTTCTCTAAATTCATAAATAAAAGATGTTTGGACACGTTGTGCCTAAAAGCATACTTTACTAAATCTCTCTAAAAAATAGGCGTTGCCCTGTGTTAAAGATGCAGTGAGGAGTATAGCTCCTAAAGCTGAAGGGGTTTCGGCTTTTTTACCCTCCCTGACCTGATTGCGCTCTTAATGATAATTAAACTAAATTAGTTATGTTTTCCTCTTGAATCGCGTAATATCCGTTACTTGAAAATATGTATTTATTTAGTTTTGTGACGCTCTAAAACAGGTTAAATTGTTTATGGTGTCAAGACGATATTTTACTCAGGATTTTTGTTTCATACTAGGAGTGTGCAATCTTTTTTGCAAGCGGCCTACCTTCAAACTTCTTGAAAATTCAGCGGGCCAGTCAAAGTTCGCTAACCACTTTGTTTCTACAAACAAATAATCTTCGAAGCAGTGGCTGGTGGCAGTGTTCATGCAAAATGGTTGTGAAGATCTTTTTTTTCTATTCCTTTCTTTAGATCAACACTTTCCAAGTTTATTTTTTCCGCCAAATTTAACTTTTCTCTTTTTCTTGGGGGCCGGTTTTTCAAGGATTTAAGCAATAAATTTGCTACTGAAGGCCACCAAATTTTACTTCACTGACCGCATATGGGATGGCTTCCGTCTACCACAAAATTTCACGTTTAGGGTCGCAGACTGCAAGCCCCTGCTTTATAGTTTCCAAGTTCCTTCTATTACTGAGAATTAAGCAATGGATCTTTGAATACCAGTTAAGGTCTTTGGTCTGTTGTGCATTGTGATAATCCAACAGGTGCGTTACTTAATTTATTTTGGACATGCCTAGGTCTTGGCAACATGATTTTCTAGCCGTAAGATGCCTTTTTGTTACAAGCACTATAATATCTTGTTTCTGCTGCATTTCCCAAAGCAGCATTTAGGGTTGATTTTCCTCAAACCAGCATTCCTTTATTTTTCACCAAGTTCTCCAGGAGTTAGACCCAACAATGTGCTCAATGTCCATTTCTAAAAACTAAGCAACAATTGAGCAGTTTTTACCTTTTTTTTCTTCAACGATCTCGCACGACTGGCTCTTGCACGATGTGCTCTCACTCAACAGTTCTTCACTATTCATTCCGGGCACGCGCGTCTTCCTTGCTTTCGCTGCGGTTAAAACCAACGTGAACTGCAATGTGCTCCACGACCAGAAAGCCATGATGGTGATGATGAGTGAACGGTCGCAGCGAACAGCTTTTTCCTAAACATTACTGTTTGAACTGAGCCATCACTATGTAAATACATCGCCATACAACTGCTTAAAAGTCCGTTTAACAAATGCTTTCTGTTTTTCTTTTAAAGTAAAAAAAATGCAATTAAAGATTTAATCTAAAAGAATACAATGAGTGTGAGGAAATATGAAACAAAATTTTGTTCAACGGGATGACCTTGGGGTGCTCCAATGACCCAGTTGCGCTTCCTTGTCAACTACAAAAATGTCAATCAATAAAAAATAACTCTAACTTTCACAGTCTCCGTTACAAACTCCAATATATCCGCTCCCACTCCGATGAAGACGAGAAGAAGTTGTGAGAGTTCATCTTTAGAAATACCATCTCCGGTCGGAAGCAACCATCTTCCGATGATGAGGATAAAAAGGAGGAGTTGATGCAAAACCAAGACCCACGTCGTCTGATCGAATATAGTTACCTGACCGAGCTAAAGAAAAATGCGTTGTGTTTAGCACATTACTAAGAGTTTATTAAGAGCTTATCAAGCACAAAGTGAAACGAAACATTCATGTTCCAAAGTAATCAAACAAGTCGACTCTCGATAATCAGGTTACGAAAGCGTATATCTCAAACGAGTAACAAATGCAGACTGGAAGTCAACCCCCATACATGCAGACTATTAGACATACAGTGGACTGGCAAAAATCCAACTGCTCCCATAGTCAAGCTATTGGCGGGTGAACAGCTTCAATATCTCACTTTTCAAAGCTTTTAGGCATACTGTATAAGTAATCATAATTCCTTCGACGCGACCAAGCGCAGCAGATTTCGTTGCTGCGTGAATTAGCTGACTGCATGTGCACTAAGCTTGACCATCGCAAACCGCGAGCAAACAAAAGCCACAAGCATTGCATCACAAGTTTTTTGAAAATTATAACTAGCTGCGGCGACAGAAACGGCTAGTGACAATATGGATTGCTTTCTCTCGCCACCGGGCAGTCACATAGCTACCAAGAAGTAGAAAGGGTGAGAGTTGGTTACACTTCTTTAATTTTTCCAATCGACTGTAGCTTACTGACGTACCTCACTAAGCTTGCAGGAAAGAGTTCACCAACAAAGCTTTCATACCAGAATTTCTAACAAAATCTATGCTATAAAGCGCAATTCTATCTGGGTGTATATTTTAACTCCTCCAAAACTACAAAACGGACTGAGATCAAACTTGGCACGATTGATCACCTCCCCGGAGTGAGCGTCAGAAGAGTGTTCGCGACGTCACGATGACTTCAAAATCAAACATAATTTATAAATTTTCATTTGTTGACGGAGATATGCTATGTTTTGCTGGCCTTTTTTGGTATTTAACAACTGGATTTGCTCACAATTGAAACAGCCAACAATCTCACAAACATTTACAGGTCCATTTGATGAGATGCATGGAAGCACAATTTGAAATTGTAGAAGAGCGCCAAAATAATGGTTATATATGTTCAGGAGTAATCCATCAAATATCGGGCCCGCTACTTATCACTTTTTTGCAATTGCATGCTTATTTGTACAACCGAAAGACTCTGACTGCACGCATGTTGCTTGGCTCAGGCACGAATGCACCCATGCAAAGAGCAAACTAATCAGAAGTAAAGCTTTTTGAGCTAAGTGATCATAGTTGGAGGGCCCCCGTGAGTAATGTCAAAGCTAAGAATATAATAACAGCCGGCTGCACCCGCTTCACCCAATTTGAAGGAAATAGCTTCAACATTTAGATCATAAGTAGCTCGACAATAATATTTGTTTGCAAAAGATAAAGCAGGACCCTCTTTGCCTCTCTTTTTTTTGTGGGAAATTACCTAGTTTTTGTTTGGAGCAGTCTACTTTTTAAAAGTTTTAGAGATTTCATTTTTTGATGAACCTTTTACAAAAGTTTGATAGAAAGCCTAATGCCAAAGGAAGAGCTAATGCCAAAGGAAAGCCTAATGGTTTCGAGGAAGAGCAGTCAAAATGTAGCAATGGACTTAGTTTTTCTAAAAGTTGCAAGTTTGTGCAGTCCAGCCACCAAAATTTGAAGAGCTTTTGGCCTATAAGTAATCTTTCAAAATTTGTAGAAACTTTGTTTTTAGATGAATCGTTTTGAAAGTTGTAATAGATTATTCCAAAGAATTATGCTTGCGAGGAAAATGTACCAAAGAACTTAGCTTTTCTAATTATTGCAAGTTTTTTAAGATTAGTAGAATATTGAAAAGATGAGAAGTGGTACAAAATTTCAATAGAGCTTTAGTTATCGACCATTTCATTGTAATCTTTTACAAAGAATAGGTGAAAACTCTATCGTTTTCTTCTAGCTTTCTTTAGGAGTTATCACTAGAATGAAGCCTGGTGTTGATGGCGAGGTATTTATAGCGAATGCAGCTGGTGAAAATGTCGGAACGTTCTGATTGGTAGACAACCAAACGTTTCGTCAAGTCCGAATCAATGACGTAATTTTCGTGTGTAGACGAATTCTTTCTGGCGACAAAGCTCTGGTTTAAGCATTTTGATTAAAATTGCTTCCAAGGTAGATAAATGAAAAAGTGTTCTTCCTTTAGCCGAAATAGAAAATTGGTTGTCATCATAGTGAGAGGCGCATTTTTCATTGTTGAGGAGGTGTTGTCCAATGGCCGAAGTACTGGTATGGTTGGATTGAAATAAATCACGATTTGGTTGAGCTTGATTTCTTATTGCTTTTGGTATGTGCTGTTTTATTCTATTCTGCAGTCTTTGAGATGTGCGGCCTACGTACCGACAATCACAGCGGCACACGTATTGATAAACGACTATACTTTGTTGCTTGGTAGGCACGACATCTTTGCCGACCGTTGGAAACATCTTTCGGACTTGACGAAACGTCTGGTTGTCTACCAATCAGAACGTTCCAACATTTTCACCAGCTGTATTCGCTATAAATACCTCGCCATCAACACCAGGCTTCATTCTAGCGATAACTTCTGAAGAGAGCTAGAAGAAAACGATAAAGTTTTCACCTATTCTTTGTAAAAGAGTACAATAAAATCGTCGATAACTAAAGCTTTATAGTAGAATATTACTCAACTAACAATGCAAAGTCATGTATGGCAACCAATTTAAATATTAATACTTAGCCCTATTTACAATTGCATATTGCTGTAAAAAAAAAGTTTTCTAAGCTTTCATGCGACACTAATTGATAGTAGCTCATCATAACCTTTATATATTAAACTCTGACCTGTTTTGCTCAGTTTATCGATTTTGGGGAAGGAGTAAACAGTTACCTACAGGTCTAGAAGTTTAATTATTTTAATGTTAAAACAAATATCAAAGATACAAGTTATACAGGGTGGGCCGTAAGTCGCGCACCAAAACATTTAAGACAATTTTGATTATATTATCCAACATTCAAGCAGCAATATGAAGAACAACAAGAACACCAGCCATTCCCGCCAAAACCAAACGCGCGAAAATCAGACCAATAACAGCTCATTACAATCAAGCGCGCCAAATCAAAATAAACAACAATCTTCTACAGCCAATCACGAAACAGAGAACGTGTCACATGATCGCGAAGCCAATACTATACGACAGTCAAATAACGCAAAACAACCAATAACAACTACTGATCAAAACAAAACCGCTCAATTATTCAACGATGAATTAGACGAATTTCAATCACTAAAGAAACAACAAACGCGCAAGCTTAGAAAAAGAATACGGTCATCGAGTTCGAGCCTTGAACAAGAGTCGAAAAATCCAAACTTAAATCAAACCAACGAAAAAGAAAATAAAGTAAGCATTTTTTCTTCTACTTGGTCTATTAGTGATAATGAATGCCGTGAATTTTATAGAAATAACTCCGAATTATTCCTTAAATGCTGTCAAGATGAAGCAGAGCGATGTAAAAACTTTTATTTTAGATGCAAAAATAATAATCATGATCATAAATATTTTAAATGCAAATGTTCATGGCGCCTTATAGATACTGATAGCCCAAACTACAAATGTCACGAATGCTTGGTTAATACGGCGCAATGTCCGCATTGTCATGTCTATAATTTGAATGAAAATAATACCCGAATCGAATGCACTTATTGCAAAGCTAATTATGAACCACTTACGTTTTAATTGATTGTGATCTCTCTCTCTTTTGGACACATGACACTCTATCTTAAGATTGCCTCTTTCAACTGTCGCGGTATAAACACTGACGCTAAACGCGCTACAATTTTTGCTAACCTACGACAGTTGGATGTCCAAATAATCCTACTCCAAGAAACTTTCTCAAAACCTCATAAAGAAGCAATTTGGGCCGATGAATGGACCGCTGGACAAGCGATTTTTAATTCACTCCCCCAAAATAATAAATCAACTTCTGGGACGGCAATATTACTCAATCACCCTGCTCTGATCTTTGGATCAATCAGAAAGGACGTAGACGGACGAGTGGTGGCTGCCGAAGTCAAACATAACGGTTTTGTTATTAACGTAGTTAACAT
Organism: Trididemnum clinides; assembly: GCA_963675345.1. NCBI lineage: Eukaryota > Metazoa > Chordata > Ascidiacea > Aplousobranchia > Didemnidae > Trididemnum > Trididemnum clinides. The sequence continues at coordinate 31,384,493 of OY776304.1, read as the reverse complement.
CTATGCACCAGTTGGTTCCCGGTCAATTTCAGCACGGGAGGATTTTTTTAATTCATTATATAACTTCATTCATCCCAATATGATCAACATATTGGGAGGTGATTTCAACACGATAGAGGATCCAATACTGGATGTATATCCACCTAATCCCAAAACAACACAAATTACCCAATTAACTGACTTATGTCATGTATGCGACTTAAGAGATAGTTTTAGAACCCTTTATCCTAACAAACAAAGCTTTACGTGGAGAGGTCCATTTTCAGCATCGAGATTGGACCGTATATATGTCAATAAAAATGTTGAAATCATCCAGGCGTTAATGGTGCCTAGCCCCCACTCGGATCACGATATAGCTATAACACAATTAAACATTCCCCTTCCTGAACCAAGGGGAAAAGGATTTTGGAAAAACAACATATCAGTGTACAAACTCGAAGGATTTCAGGAGGAGTTGGAGGTAAGATGGACCAAGTGGAGAACCCTGCTTGGCACAATATACACAGACATTCCTGAATGGTGGGTAGAAATCAAACAAAAAATTAAAAAATTAGTGATAAAATGGTCTAAAATTAACAAAAACGAAAAAGATTCTAAGGAGCTAAAATTAAAAAACCAACTCGCGGAACTGGCACCATTGACGCCAGATCCTCTCGTGCTGAAAATTTACTCAAAAGTTAAAAAAGAACTTTCTGAATTGCAGAGACAAAAACAGAGATGGCGTCTTTCCAAAGAAAAAGCTACTTCGGGGAACGCCCTCCCTACCAGATCTTTCTTTCTGCAATTTACTAAAAGAAAGCAAAATACCAACATTACGGAACTAATTGACAGTGATGGGAACACTCAGGTCTCCCCTCAACAGATCATGAATATATGCCGGGATTTTTATGAAGCATTATACAAACAAAAATCTACAAATTACGGAACCCAAAAAATGTTCTTGAATAAAATTTCAAAAAAACTAAAACCATCCCAACAGACTGAACTTATTACTAAAATATGTCGAGAAGAAGTAGAAAAAGCTATTACAAGTACAAAAACGGGAAAAACTCCAGGCCCGGATGGTCTGAGTATTGAATTTTACAAGGAATCCTGGCATATAATCGGATCTGACCTCATTGAAGCATATCAGAACTTATTCCAAACCGGGAAAATACCCTCAAATATGAAAAAAGGCTACATTTCCTTAATTTACAAAAAAGGACCCAAGAACAAAATCGGAAACTATAGACCAATATCGCTGCTTAACACAGACTTAAAAATCTTTACCAAAATTTTAACTCAACGCATTCGTCATCTAATGGGAGACCTGATACAGAAATACCAATATGCACGACCGGGAGGCCAAATTTCGGCGGCCACTACCTTGTTACGAGACCTATATTGGGAAGCCAAAAACAACGAATGGGAAGGATATTTCATCTCCCTTGATTTTCAAAAAGCCTTTGATTCAGTCGAACACAATTGGCTATATAAAGTTCTAAACACAATGCAATTCCCACCCTCGTTTATTAAAACAATAGTTGAACTCAACACAAATGTTTTTTCATCGATCATCGTGAATGGGTTTATAACCCGCCCTCTCCTCTTGTCTAGAGGTGTGAGACAAGGAGACCCCTTAAGCCTTTTTCTGTTTCTTGTTGCGGTGGAACCACTTGTGTCTTGCATAGATGATGCCCCTGTAATACGGGGAATAGAAATTGGTAAAACCAAATAAAATGCCCAAGTTATGCTGATGATATGACCTTTACCTTGATTGGCAAATATTCAGTTCAAAAAGCTTTTGAATACGTACAAAATTTTGAAAAAGCTTCAGGCTTATGCTTAAATGAAAACAAAACACAAGGATTAATTACACAAACAAAATTATATGCAGAACTACCGCGCATCAATTGGAATAATCGAAATTTAAATATTTTAGGCACCGTCATAGGAAATGCAAATCAAAAAGAAAAGTGGGAAAAATCATTTAAAGAACTAAAACAACTTATCAGTTTAATATACAGACCATACTTAACTTGGGAAGCCAAATGTTTGCTAGTCAAGACCAAGGTCATGCCAATCATCAATTATACGGCATCAACTTATCCCATATCAAACCAAATCAACGAGAAGATAATCTCACAAATTCTTGCCTTTATGGGGGGCCACACAAATTAACGCCTTCCCTCGAGATCCTTCAAATGCCTAAGGACCTCGGAGGGTATAACATCACCAATATCACCATTCACGGTGATCTAACTTATTTAAAAAACGTTGCTAAATACATCAAAATAAGAACTCAGCACTTAGAACTAGATACCCAAACTATCCTTATAGAACACCAAATTGGACATTCCTTATCAAATTTTTTCAACCTTAACCAACTGAATCATTTACCACATAAAACAGCACCATCCCCATACTATAGACATACATTGGAACTCATCAAAAAATACAACATTACCAAGGAAGAATTGGAATGCGGCAAAATCAAACATATTTACACACGGATCATTAACGACTTATCTCTTACGATCAGAGCAGTAACAAATAAAAGCAAATGGAAAGCAGTTCACAACCCCATTATTCCCAATTACTTAAAAACTTTTAATTACAAACTTGTTCATAGTATTTTACCATTCCAAACAAAATTTTCTTGCTATGCTCTAGATAATCCAAAATCCTTTTGTGTTTTTTGTAATAAAGGCCCAGACTCTGCATTTCACGTTTTTAAATCATGTGAAACACTTACCATGATATGGCAATTCCTTGAGAATTTAATAAGAAAAACCACTACTGCTGCCGTCCCGATACTACGAGATCAATTATCCTTGAATTATTTAATACCTGATTCCTTATCCCAACCAGAAGCCGACACAATAACATTATTAATTACAATCAGTAATCATAAGATTTGGAGAGCCAGAAACAAAAAAATTCATCAAAATTCTATAATAAACACTAAATCAATAATTATACAAATCAAAAAAGCAATCATACGACGTCATCGACTAGAATTACAAAAAATAGATCAGCCTTACTTATCGATTCTCCAAAGAATAAAAGAAAACCTATAGAGTGCCATGTGATCCCTTGATCAAGAAATGTATTTAATGTACAAACTTGAATATTCCTTATTTTTTCCTTTTGTATTATAATAAAGCTTATTTTAATCCTTGTTCCCCAATACAGATAATATCTACAGGATTTAAAATCCAACGACTTTTCATGTACTTATGCATTAATTAGTAATTTAACTAATATATATAGGTCTTAAATTAGAAGTACATGTTTGTATAACTGCGCGTAATAATTTCTCTCTATTACAAAGAAATAACCCATGACAACCATCATAGATTTTAAAATTTGAAAAAACATTCCATTACTTTAATCAATGAAAATATTGAAAAACACTTGTTAGATATTCCTTGTACTGTTATGAATATTTATTTTGTGTACTTCTCCTTATTTTTTGTTTGCTTTAACAATAAATAAAAAAGATAGAAAACGATAGAGTTTTCACCTATTCTTTGTAAAAGAGTACAATAAAATCGTCGATAACTAAAGCTTTATAGTAGAATATTACTCAACTAACAATGCAAAGTCATGTATGGCAACCAATTTAAATATTAATACTTAGCCCTATTTACAGTTGCATATTGCTGTAAAAAAAAAGTTTTCTAAGCTTTCATGCGACACTAATTGATAGTAGCTCATCATAACCTTTATATATTAAACTCTGACCTGTTTTGCTCAGTTTATCGATTTTGGGGAAGGAGTAAACAGTTACACTACAGGTCTAGAAGTTTAATTATTTTAATGTTAAAACAAATATCAAAGATACAAGTTGTACAGGGTGGGCCGTAAGTCGCGCACCAAAACATTTAAGACAATTTTGATTATATAGACGTTATTTTATTTAAAACAAGCTTATCTAAGGAACTGATGACGCGTTATACACGCTGATACAATCACAAATGCTCAAAATGATCACAAATACTAACTGAACTCGCTCATTTATTGTTGAAGGCATATCTGAAAATTAAAGGAAACAAATTTTAAATGCAAATCATACTTAAAAAACTTTGATTATATTTAAATTTGACAGATATAATGACTGATACATTCAAACAATGGTAAATTACTCCATGAAAGAACATTTATTATACATCAAAAGAAAGGGAAAGATATTCTACCCCAATAATTTTACATTGTTTCACATCACACTCTACGTAATTTCACAGTGCGCGACTTACGGCCCACCCTGTACATTATCAAGATCGCTCTGAAATATCCTTTTGTCAATTTGTTAAGAAATGGGGTCACAAATTGGTTTTTAAAAAAGCGATTTTGTAAAATACTTGTAACTTTTGAAAAAGTCATCATGTGATGATTTTTTGTAGCAATAGTGTTGATCGTATTAGACAGCTCTATGACATTACAGAGCGAGTTTGAAACGTGCAAAAATAAGCATTGCTTTGAAGGCTTAAAATGCTTAGAAAAGAATCTGTTGTTTCAACGTTTATTCAGCATATAAATTGTTGAAAAGTTTTTTGTCTAAATCAACACGTAATATCTCTCAAAATATCTTTTGATTGCGTTTCTGTGATCCGTACTTTTTGAGAAAATGCAGAAACCAAATTGTGCAGTCAAACTTTAGCTGTGAGGTCATCTTGGATTCCAGAGGGGTAAAATTTTTGTAAGTAGGTAAGTCGGGCTGGCTTTCGTTTGAGTAAAACCCGCTTTCCTGCGTCAAGAAATGCAAATTAAAAAAGTTGTTTTTGATTGCGACATCATGATGACGTTCCGAACCCTCTTATGACGCTCACCTCGGGGTGGTGATAAATCGTACTAAGTTTGATGTTTGTATGCTCATTAGTTTCGGAGGAATTAAACACACACACAGACAAAATTCCACTTTGTGGTATAGATTTTAGACTAATGACTTAAACAGGTCTGTTTTTGATTATAACATTTTGAGAAAAAGTTAATGAAATTCAAAATTTGAAAAAAAATTGAAGGCAAATTGAGGGGAGGTAAACGCTCTTTGGGTTCCTAATTACCTTTCGCAAGAAATAGCGCTAACAAGTTGTCGCTAGGAACTTGAAGTCAAATGTAATTACAAAAGGGAGAGCAACAACCCATTTGCATTTGTGAAAACAATCAGGCTTTTGGCATTTTCCTCCTTTACTAAAAAGTTAGTGATACCTATTGTCGTTACTAACAAAGAGCTGGGAGTCAAGCGGCACCCCTGGCAAGCTGTTTACCAAAATTGCCTCTCAATCTTGATTTTGTGGCGGTGAAAATAAAACACCAGCAAAAGATTTCGAAAGAATACTTAGTATGCAATTGATTCTATGAAAAATCCTTCAAAAGTGATATTTTTTTAATAGCAACACTAATTTAATAGATTAAAACAAATCAAATTTTCACCCGCCCGGTAGCCTAACAAACACCTACGATGATTATAACACGAATGCTGAGATTATTTTTCAAAACGTGAATACTGACATAGTCTTGTAAACAAACTCAAAAATTAAATAAACAGCAGGCTATTGGCTCACTCCATACCACCAACGCAACAACCCTGGGCTCCTTCCTCTATCGGGTTCCTCAAATGACCACCAATGCAATACAACAAGAGCGTCAAGCTGTTGCAGCGAAAAGTAGATAGTTGACAGAGTTTTTTCCTGTTCCAACCTCACCTTCTACTAGTAGGAACAAGTTTTCTGTAAAAAGTCAGTCTACACCAACTTTAATTCAGTCAGTAATTAGATTGACTTAGTTGAAACAGAGAGCTAGGAATTCAAATCAAATAGAATATCTTGATGAAAATATCACTGGTAGTCCTACAGCCAGTGACATAGAACCATTACCAAATTATTTTCAGAATAAACATTACAAGATCTGTGGTACTTTTGAGTACAGTTTAACGATCATTGATTTTTGACTAAAACTTTTATCTTGCAATTATTTTGTGCGGTGATTAAACTGGCAAATTTTGTGAAATTTGTTCATCGCGCTTCGTCGAGGACCCTTCTATCAAGTTCGCCCTTGGCTGAAAGGCCTAGCTACGCCACCGATGATTCCTCATAGGCGGGTCATTTAAAGAAATAAAGAGCTTGGAATGATGGAATTAGGGGCTATGCTTATCTTTTCCACAATGATTTTTAGCACGATGCGCAGTTTTTCGCGAACCAATCGGACACTTTTGCAAATAAGTAAACTTGTCATAATGTAACTGCAATAATCTGGTGCTGCGAACATCAAAGCAAAAAAATCGTAGAGTTTTTAGAAAACAATTTTTGAACATATCCTCAGGAAAAAATTACACTCCCCATTGCTACCTATTCCAGAAGCAGTTTGAAGAAGGATTCTTTGTGAGGACAGCTCCGAACACCAACCGATGCAATAAAATCCAAGAATCCTTTATGTGACACCCTCTAGTCTTTATTGACGTATTGCCTTTGATATTCCATATTTGTATATTTTTATGCATGGAAAATTACGAGACAATTCATAAGTAATTGATAGATACAAAAGGTTGATTCTGCACTTGTCCACTCAGCCTGATTAGATCCGTTTGCTCAGCAAAATCACTGTGTTCAGCTTGACTCTCAGTGTCTTCAAAACCACAGTATATATGCACTAATTTAGTTCTGCTTTACGCTGTCTCCCTTACTATTGTTGCACCAGCAATGGTTGGATTTGAAGTAAACGGTAACTTATTGCTGGTAGGTGCTGTAGGAAGAGTAGCATCCCTTGATACTGAAGAATCTGGAACGTTTACTATCTCATCTTCTCCGCTAGACATTTCTTCAGAGGTAATTTCTTAGTCTGAAGCATTTAATTGGTCTTAGACATCACTTTCTTCTGCATTTTCCTCAACAAGAAAATTTAGCCTATTTAGCATTTACGTTTTGATCGCCTGTTTGATTACTGATCAAACATTGTTTAAACTGTCAGCACCTGCACTTATTTCAGACAAAATACGATGGTTAACTACTGCTGGTTTCCTGAATCTATTTTCCTCGGACTCAGTGATATTTTGTACAGCTTTCTTTCCGACTATTTGTAGCAATATGATTTGTTTTGATCACTCTTCTAATCTTGTGGTCATTAGGGTTTTTGCTTGATAAAATCAATGAAATCGCCGGCTGTTTTACAGCTGATTACCAAAGGAGACAAAGCTGTAGGAATTTTTGAGAATTAGAAATATTGTAAGTTTTCATTTATTTTGGTACTGTAGTCAAAAAACTCTTTCTTAATGCTTATCTATGGCGGTTAAAATGACAGGTTTTGACTGTTCGAGACCTCTCCGACCTGGAGATTAACTGAGTGGAAATTTCAGTTTAAAATTTTTACGAAATCCTTTGAAGTACAATTCAGGAAAAATCAAGCAGTTTATTTGCGTTTCGATTTGTTTAAGCAAAAACATATCAGTTTAAAAATGCAATGCGATTAAACAGACCGCTGTGGCTATTCTAGTGTTAAAGTAGGCTACTTGGTTTTGAAACAAGAATTGGCTGTGCAGAAAAACCATTGACTATTCATTGCTGTTTACACCACTACTGCTGATGTAAAGCCGGAGTAGCCGGCCATACTAATATTTTACAGCCAGATGTCACCAACGGAATTCTGCCCCCGGCGCAGGCAGAGAAAAAAATTGCAAAATGACTACGCTACCAGTGCATCGAATCAGCAGGCACACATATATTGCAGTCGACACAAGTATTCACTTCCGTAGCTTACCAAATTATCCAAAATTTTTTTCGCGTCTTCTAAATTTCCTACCACGTCAATGGAATCTTCAGTTGCTGTGGTGGTATCCAAATTTTGAGGAACTGCTGGAGTTGCGTCAGTTGTATATTTCTTTAAAAAAATAATTAAACATGCTGCTTTATATAAACCTGAAAATTATGTTTAATACTGTTCATGATGTTTAATGCTGCTTTTGCAATACATCTTGTAATTTTAATTGATGATACTCTCTTTTTTTAAATTTTAATTGATGATACGCTTCGATGATACTCTCTGCAGTCACGGATGTAGTGTTAAAAAACAACTGTTGGAGCGCACAATTAGAACGGTAGCGCAAAATTAGTGTGGGAGCGATTGATTTTATGGAAGAGCAAGCACCGGCTGATTCGTGGGTTGACACGTAAGATCTTTCTTCAAGCTTGAGTTTTGCTAATGCAGGTTTGTATTGAAAGCAACAGTGCTTTCAGTTGCCTGACTCAGGGAACTTACTTCGTTCATTTATAGCTGAGATTTTTAGTTAACAACTCTCTTCTTAAATAGGGCAGTAATATGTTTTGTTAAACCGTGTCCGTATTGCATTGTTTATTGAGCAATGTAGCTCATAATCGAATTGTAAACTTCCGATTTATTTATATGGAAGTTATTGCCGTTTGTTACGGTAAATTTGATAAGTGATATGCTTATGGTGTCGCTATAGGCTGAAATAATACTTAGCTGTCTTTTTATTATTTTTGTTATTCTATTCATCTCTGTAAATTGTTATTTGCCATATACATGTGTGTGTGTGGTGACAATAGTTGCTATTTTTATTGGTTATTTAATATAAAATGCTACAGATTTGTCGGAAAACAGCATTCATTTTGTCAAGCATCGGCCGTCAACATAATAAGTGTCTCCAGAAAAAAAGGTAAGGGGTACACTGTTTTTTTGAATCTATTGTGTGTAGTGTGAAGACATTTTTTGTTAAAAAGGCAGTCGACATTGACATAATCGGATTCTAAGATCATATTAATTTCTTGATGAAGGCATTTTGTGCTCTCCGAGATGATGCAATCGTGTGTTCTCAGAAGATGTCATACCTAAGGCGAAAACCTTGGAAAAAGAACTTGGTATAGATTGGTCTATGTCTCAGCAATGTGCGTGCCAGATCCACCGACCGAGTGTGGGGTGTTTCAGTAAGGAGTGCTATTACCGCGCTATCCATGTTCCGTACACGGATTCCTTGATCCAGTCTTTGAAAAGTTGCTTTGACCAAAGAAACCCGCCATATTTCTATTTTTTTGCACTGCATCGAAGAGAAATGCAGCAAGCAAAAAGAAATGATTTCAAGCTTATCTTTTCATCTGTCATGGCAATTTGCAAATTAAAAACCTTGTAGAAGAATCTCAAACATGGTTTGATGTACAAAAGCAAAAGCCACCAGACGATAGGTTGCTGGGAATAATCGAGCTTGCGAAGCAGTCCACTCTGTTTCCTATTGTGCGCAAGGCTATCCTTATCGCACTGACTCTGCTTGCTACGTCATGTACAGTGGAAAAATCCTTCAGCACATTGCACAGAGTGTAGACATGGTTTAGGTCAATGATGAGTGAGAAACTTTTATCCGACATTTGTATGCTAAATATCTACCGCGACAAAGTCAACAGCCAGAAGACCGAGCGAATGAACATAATCATTGACATTTTTGGAAGAGATCTTTGTTGGCTCCAATTTCTATTTCAACAGTGAAAACCTGCTCTAACTGAAAGAACATAATTTTTCAAATTTCAGCTCTCAATGACGCAATGTCAACTATAACAATAGTAAATTTGTTTGTCGCACGCTCTGCTACGACACACAGAGAGTTTCGGTATTTTCTTGATGAGATTGAGAGTACATGCCTCTGCACTGCTTATGTGAACAAATATTTTCACGCGTGAAAGGCATTCTCAGCTCCCATCGCAGACGACTTACAATGTATTCAACTGAAAGTATTCAAATATAGTACAAACATTACATAGCTGATCAATGAGAAGCAAGAATAAGGATCTCACTAACAGTGACCCTTGTCGCTACTTTTGATATTTTTAATTATTTAATATTTAATAATAACTGGGCTGATCAACTAATTTGTCTGTTATCCGTCTACAGTTCAAATTGGAAAGATAAGAGTGCAAAGTCGTTGCACGTAAAGGAATGGGAATTATTTGTAAACAAAAGTAATATAAAAAAAGTTCTGGCACGAGAAGCCATTAACATTTTACATAATTTGTAAATGGGCACACTGAGTTGAAAAGGTTGCAAACCCCTGGTTTAGACGGCAACGATAAGCAAATACAGCACAATGGCGTCCATGGAAAAACGCAACTATGCTTTCTAGCGACTGGAGATTAGGATTAACCACTGTAAATACATCTTTGAAAACTCTCAGTTTCTTCAAATCTTCGTTTTACAACCACGACAAGTAAAGTAATTTTTCTTTTGATTTAATAACTAGCGTTTGATGAATTTATTTTTCAACAGTGACAACTGATGTATATTTGCCTTGCACAACAAATTTTTTCAATTAAATGCAGCATTCAAGTCATGTTTTTCCTCACCGAATAGTTGCGAAGATCTTTTTGATGCTTCAGCTGAGCAGTACACGCCTCCCGCAGCAGAGTTTGGTTGTTGACGAGCACATTGAGGTCGCTGCCTGGAATATTAATGAATTCCATCACACAGCCAGGTTTTCCCTGCAAAACAGATCATGTCGGAGCAAATATGAATTTTTTCGATGTTATTTCAATAGCTGGCAGTTATTTTGTGACGCCGTTTGGTCCCTGATTTTACAACTTTATTTAAAAAGTGATGTCATTTTCCTCCTTTTGGTTACACTTGCCAATATTTTCCGATGAAAAATGCATGTTTAAAAACGTGGTGATGAAGAGTTTAAACAGCGTAGGAGCAGGTGTCTCAATATAATTTAATTATTTTCGAACACTTTGAAAAGAAGAGAGACTGATTTAGCCATACATCTTTTGTACACCTATCGCTACATTTACAACTTTGTTAATTTTTCCATTGCCCCACGACTGTTACCAGATTTAATCTGATTTTCAAATTAAAAAATCTCTGACTTCAAGCGATTTCACCGATTTTGTTCTAGCTATGTCAATCAATGTTACCAAGCTTTCCATAATACTAAAAGCTAAGCTTGAGCAGCAGGCGGAATAACGATATCATATACTTAATGGCATAAGTAGAAACACCAAACACTCTAGCTATCTTGGACTATAAACATATGGTGGCACATACAGTAGGTCTTGGCCTACGCGGTTCGTGAACGTTCAGTGGCCATATGCGTGAACACCGTGGATAGAGACGAACATCGCGGAACTAAAATCAAGCGCAACCTCAGTGCACTACTAGGATAGACTATTCGGAGGCTTGTCAAATGTACTGTTTTTACTTCACAATTTTATCTTAATCAAGACGAGCATGAATTCGCCTACACTATTCAGAAGCATTGTTACTAACCTAGAATTGGCTGCAAATTACCATAGGCGGCAATAACGTGACTGTAGGAGCACTAAAAATTCGGGCAAAACTAAAATAGTAAAATTTAAGGAATTACAAAAATTCTAACTGAAATATGAAAAAAACACCAATTGAATTACAGAAATCGCAGAAATACAACAATTTACGAGTATGTTTAGTTTAACTCAACTCTATTTTCTAATCTCACTCAGTTGGGTGGTCATACTCAGTGGAGAATATTCAAGGTTGGGGGCGCGAGGCAAAATTCTAATATGGGTCCAGGAAGAAATGTTGAAGCTATTATTAAAGTGATCAGACATTTCATTACCAGACATTTAATCACCCGACACTTAATCTCGATAGGGTGATCGTTTCTAGTCCACTTGCAGTGTCGTCGTATTATTAAGTCTACGTTATAATATGTCTAGTAATTGAATGACCGTCATTGACAGTCAAGTGATTAAATGTCGGCTGATGAAATGTCGGTAATCCATAAATAATTGTGATCAAACAACCCACAAACAACGCTACCTTCAGAATAGTCCACAAATTATTGCAAAAAAATTGATATAGATAAATTAAGAAATGATCACAATCAAAACCATACTTTAGAAACCTTGAAATGCGTTTTCCCGAAGGCTTACTGGTTACCGCATTTTCACATTTAATCAACCTTTAAAAAGACTTGGATTAATTTGCTATCAATAGCATTGCGATAGCAGTACGATTATAGGGAATATTCAAATGATTTGTAGCAACACAGGTGTCTTAAAAACTTGGCGTGACTTAATTTCCATGAAACACACTGCAAAACAGGATTGTGCAGAACGTTTAAACGAACAACTTTTACAAAGGCATATCCTACTGTGAGATAAGGGGTGATAATATGCTTAGCTTGCATACTGCTAGACAAAGCTTAATTTTTTTAGAAATATGAGCCTTCATTTGCTTATCAACGTTATGTTTGTAAAACAACATTGAATTTGATTGTAATGCGTTGAAGTAGGAGTTGTCTGCAATTTCAGTTGATGGCCTTGCTTAATTGCATTTGGTCTATTGACAAAAAATCCGAGGAGTTTAGTTACAATGGTTGTTGCCTTGTTTTTTGCTGAGCACAGGACAGCAATCAATTCACCTATAACAATATCATCTACATTATTACCTTTGAACTCACTGACACTTGATTATACAGGCTTACTGTTGTCATTTTCTGTTTCATCTATACATATAACTTGGCTGCTTGAACATGCATTTTCTATCTCTCGGTTCTGTGGTAGCTGTGGGGGTGTTTATTACAACAAATTTGTCCATCAGAATTTTGCATCATTATTCTTTTTATTTACTTTCTTTTGCCTTCGTTTTGATGCTCCACTTTCATACTCTCTATTCAACTAATGCACTTAAAGCTGGAAAACCTGGCATACCTGATACACCTGCTCAGATGGCAGGTGCTTTCTCGCAGCCTGGGCCGTTAGTATGTCTTTCAGAAATGTCAGACAGAAACCGAACTTGCCAACCTGGAAGGGTAACCGCTCACCCCGATGTTCAGTCAGGGCTTGCTACTCGGCAAACGCCCTTTTCAGGGTGGGGTGAAGTGCCCCTGTCATGGCACACCGTTAACAAATTCCGAAGGCCAGCAGCATGTAGCTGAACACCGAAGGCCTCACGGCAAGCAAGATGAATGTACTTCATCATCTCTCCGTGCAGTATGAGGCACTCGTCATTCTTCTTCAGGAGACCCACTGCACTTGTGCAGATAAGCTGACAATACAAGGCTTTGCACTAGCTGGGTCTTCTTCAAACCGGGAGCATGGCCTCGCCACGTTTGTCTATAACCGGCTAAAATGGACCCTTGTTGATCAGTCTCCAGCTACATCGGAGACTGAGTGGTTGTGCGTGGAAGTTGATGGTTATAGAATTGTCAATGTCTACAAACCTCCATTTACAGGACTGCAAGGGTCTGATCTCTAAATGTTCCCTCAGCCCGCTCTCTATGCCGACGATTTTATTGTCCACATGTCAACTGGGGTTATAGAACCAGCAGTGTTGATGGAGAGTGCCGTGTTACTTGGGCAAGCTTTAACCGCCTTGTCCCTCTCCACGACCCAAAGGACTTGGCCACCTTCCATTCCGGCCGCTGAAACACTGGCACCAACCCTGATCTGACATTTGTCAGTGTTGGTCCAGACAGCCGTGTACCTGACAGAATCATCTTGGAGAAGTTTTCTAAGTCACAACCAGGGATGTGGAAGCGGTTATTTTTCAAACGCTTCCGCTTCCGCTTCCACACCTAGCGCTTCCGCTTCTGCTTCCACCAACAAAAAACGAAAAAACGACTGTTGACAATTTTTTTAACTTTTGTGGGTCTGTAGCCTGCCTTCTCCTACACTTCATCATTTTGAGAAAACAAAAACCTTCATTTATTGCTATTACTTTACCTACTTCGCTTGAGCTTATTGTTTCGAACTACTCTGTGTTTGTTTTTCTTAGATATCAGAACTCGTGTTGAATGTAGAACAGTGCTTTTCAATCTTTTTGTCATCGCGGAGCCCCTAATGTACTTTCGCGTTTGTCACGGAACTCCCACTAACAAAAATTTAGAAATCACGAATTGCTTGCAAGAAAATCTAATATTTCGTTACTACAATTCAAAAAATAATTAAACACTTCAACAAATAGACAGTTATTATAAGTTCCATCACTACTTACAAGTTCTATTATAAGTTCCATCACCACTACTTTTACAACAGTTAACCTAATGCTTCTCAGATCTAAATCGTATGACCACATATCACAGCTCTCGAAAATAACCGGTCGTCACAACAACAAATTACACCGTATAGCGTTGATTTTCCCTCTTTATTCTTAACTAACTCTGACTTTGAGTTAACTTTAATTCTAATCATCATTACGGACCTTCTGTCCGTCCTCAAAACACGTATTGACTCCGATCTTTTTGGATAGTGAAGTGCGAAATTTCTGTCGTATATATAGTATGTACATGTAAAGCGAGAAAAATTGAACTGCACCAATCAACATCCGCCTCATCGTGGTGGTGCGGTCCCCGACCCGTTTGGGTTGGGTCAAAATGGCTGTTGGCCTTCCCGAGGGTCTCAGTTACTCTGGGCACTCCCCTTACATAAACCATTTTTTCGCCGTGCAGCCCCCTGAACGACCGCAGAAGGGTAGCACGCAGCCTCTTTAAAATTATCCTGTCTTCTCTTTACTCCTGCCTTTCTCTTGACTGTCTTCTCATTTTTCTCCTTCTCCTGATGAGTGGCAACGTTCATCCTAACCCTTGTCCTGTCTTTCCCTGTTTAGTGTGCGCTGGAAATGTGACCTGGCGAGGTAGGTCAGTGTAATGCTGCACATGCTCTAATTAAGTTCATTTAAAGTGCTCACTACTCTCCTTTTCTAGATTCAGAACTCTTGGCAGCTCTCACTTCTGGAGCTGCCTTTCCTACTTTTTTTTGAGATTCTACACCTACCAGCACCGTGACTTCCTCCTCGGACTCCTCCAGCTGGTATACCTTCACTGGTCAATCTGGCCCTCTTCTGCTAATGCAGCACTTGCACCCCACCCTCCCTTTCAAACTTCTTATTCTTTTTCCGCCCACTTTGTATCTTCTCCCTCTGCACCCTCGCCACCGCCTCATGCTCCTGGCTGTTTCTCTGTACCTCCTGCTTTCTCTTCCCCTCGATAACTCTCTTAGGGTTTCTCAATGGAATGCTGGGGGTCTCTGAGCCAGGAGCACTAAACTACTACACTTTATTTTGTCTCATCCCGTTGACCTTATTTATATCCAGGAATCTAACCTCAATTTATCTTCCTCTTTCCGGATCCCTGGATTCTCTGCTCTGCAATCCCTTGGCACCCACTCCCGATATGGTATTTTTTCTACTGATATCGCAGACGCTAGTGGCGGTGTCATGATTTTCGTCAAGCAGGGCTTATTCTTCTCTGAGCTTTCTACCTCCTCTCTTTCTTTGCTTGGCCCCTACTCTGATTATGTAGAGGTCAACATCTCTCTAAACGACTTCTCCTCGCTCTCATTTCTTAATGTTTATGCTCCCTCCATTCGTTCTTCTACGAAGGATAGCAGAACCAATTTCTTTTCTTCCTCCATTCTTCCCTTCTATGCGGAAGCGGTGGATTTTTCGCGCTTCCGCTTCCACAGAAAAAGCATCACTTTACCGCTTCCACTTCCACATCCCTGGTCACAACATATACCCTCGCTTATTGTTCCACGAACACTTGCTCTGTCTGTTCCGAGCAAGTCTCTTAAGCAATGGAACTTCCGCAAGGCCAACTGGAACCACTACAATACATTGACCAACAAACTTGCCAAGATTTTGTTGCCACCAGATCCACCGGATGTAAATCTGGCCTACCAGGACTTCTGCAATGTCATCAGAACAGCAGCCAAAAATTCTATCCCAAGTTGTCGAAATAAATACATGCCGTCGCTGAGTGCAAGAATCTCTACCATGCATTTCTGCAGTCACCTGAAGAAAGCGATTCTAGCAGGGCTGCCACTGTCCTGCTCATTAAGCTCGACAACAAACGCTGAGATCGATGGTCCGAGGCAATTCAGACTATCGACTTTTCCCACTCTGGCCGAAAAGCATGGACTATATTGAACAACCTAACTGGTAGATCACGGCGCTCCCCTTATCACTGACCGTCTCAGCTAACACTATTGCATCCCAGCTGATTAGAAACGGCAGATACGTGGGCATTGACCGTGAGTCATCTCGATTCATCTCACAACAAGATCTTTGGAGGGCCACTCCAACAAGTCCAGGGAACATCTCTGAAAGTTTTACCTCCCAGGAGTTCGCTGCTCCCCTCAAACACCTGAAACCAGGAAAAGCCCCAGACCCAGATCCTATTTTCCCGGAGCTAATAACCTATGCTGGTGCTGCACTGAAGTCCTGGTTGTGTGACTTCCTTCCCTCCTGCCTTCGCCATCTCAAAATTCCAAAGTCTGGAAAAGAGCACTGATAGTGGCGATCCCTAAACCCAAGAAGCCTGTAGAGGACCCGAAAAGCTATCGTTCTATCTCCTTGCTTTGCATCCATTACAAGATCCTCGAGAGGCTCCTACACGCTCGTCTTGAGCTGATTGTTGACCCACTTCTCCCTAGGAAGTAGACTGGGTTTCGACGGGGAAAGTCAATCGTGGATCAGACTGTTTTGCTTACTCAAAACATCGAGGATTAGTTTGATGCCAAGAAGAAGGCTGGTGCCATGTTTGTCAATCTGACAGCTGCTTAAGACACTGTCTGTCACCGTGGTCTCATCTGCAAGTTGCTTAGGCTTCTACCGGATAAGCACATGGTCCGGATGATCATGGAACTTGTCCAGAATACAAGCTTCACGTTCACTGCTGGCGACAGTAAACAAAGCTGGTTAAGACGTTTGCGAAACGGCCTCCCACAGGGATCGGTCTTGGCCCCCCTCCTTTTCAACATCTTCACATACGATCTGCCATCCATAACTTCTCAGAAGTATGCATATGCTGATGACTTAGCATTGCTGCATGCTTCTCGAGACTAGAAGGCTGTGGAGGACACTCTAAGGCAAGACATGACTACACTTTCAGCTTATCTCCAGACTTGGAGGCTAAAGCTCAGCGATACGAAAATGACGACGGCGGTCTTTCATCTTAACAACAGAGAGGCCAAACGTGAGCTTAATGTTTACAACAATGGCAACCTATTACCACCCTTTCCAGTCCTAACGTATCTTGGGGTAAAGCTGGATAGGTCGCTCACTTCCCGTCCCCACCTCGAGGCTTTGCGCAAAACATTTTTGGAGTTGCGCTGTTGAGGCGACTTGCGGGATCCGGATGGGGTGCAGGTGCCAAGACATTGCGCATCTCTGCTCTTTCCTTGGTCTACTCTACAGCTCAGTACTGCGAACCAGTTTGGTGTCGTAATACGTATATTCGCCTCATTGACAACATTCTCAATGATGCTTTGCGCATTGTCACTGGATGCTTGCGTCCCACACCAACGGAGGACTTGCCTGTCCTCGCAGGCATGAAGCCAGCTGAGCTCCGCCGATTAGGAACGACACTTTCCTTGGCGAATCGTGCTATTCATGATCCCGACCATGTACTGCACGGACAGTTGGTTGGGCAGCAGGATGCGCAGATGCGCATACTTACATCAAGATGCCCATTCGTACCTGCTACGTGGAAACTATTAGGTAGTTTGTCTAAACTGGACATCCGCGTGAAACAATGGACGAAACATAAATGAAATGCAGACTACTTGGAGAGTACTTCAAGGGTCTGTGCTTTCATTCCCAGGGTTAGTTGAAGGCCACTTGGAATGAATCTGCCCAGAACATATTGGGTAAGGCTCAATCGCTCAATCGGACTGGTGTAGGACGTTTTCGCTCGTCCATATACAAATGGGGTCTCGCTCCATCACCGAATTGCGAATGTGGCGTCACTGAGCAAACTGGAGATATCTTCAGGTCTCATACATCATGTGCCAAGAGGAAGACAAGGTCTTCAGGTTTTGGATGACGCAACTCGGTGTTGGCTTAACACCACCTCTGTCAGCATCTAATCTGGGCAGCACAGCATCCCGGGGTGGTAAAAGAATAGACCCTCGGCTCTGCCATTGATTTGTGCTGGCCCGGATTGAGTTTGGACGACGACGACGACTTAAAGCTGTCAGGTAAGAGTTAAGGCATGTGGCAAATTAAGAACTAATATCTTAATTGAGCTGATAATTTACAAATAAATTTGTAAAAGCAAACTTTTTTGATAAACGCAATTGTTATAGACTTTATATTTAGATGAGTCATGATACGAGTAAAGCGTTAAAGCCACTGAAATATTTTACTGTTTTAACACCATAGCTGAAAATAATGGCAAATACCGAACAAGAATAATGACTTAACTTATTATCATTTGTAGTTTTTTCTAAAAAGCTAAATATACTAATGTAGCAAAATTTCCATTGAATCATTGGCTTGAGCAGAACACAGCAAGTATAAAGATGCTAAACAATCAAAACTCAAGGATATTTATCTTGCAAAAACTTTTAATGTCTGCATATCTGTAACATTATTTTACACTTCAAGCACAATTGAACGGTTATATTCTTTCAAAGCACACTTAGTTCCGCTTCTACCAGTATCTCACTAACATCAATAAACTGCTGATGAAAAGGACGAATCAATTCACATTTTGGTGAAACTGAAAACCGGACCGACAACATAGATAAACTATCACAGGTAAAAATCTGCTCTGCCCAAACAGCTACAAATATAAATCGTACTGATCACATCAGCAAAATGAGTTTACACCCTGAAAATTATGTTAAACCCACATTGTCACAACAGTTTCTGTCAAAGAATTAAAAAGCCTTTCGCCCAAAACAGTAAGAAAAAAATAAATTTTATTGTTGGTTTTAAGTTAGGCAGTGGATATTTTGCCGCCAATGCATTTTACCCTGTAATCTATGTTCTGTTGAGCCTTTGGGAATGGTCAATTTTAATGACATATTTAAAACGTGACTTTTATCCTTTGGCAATTGATCAATCTCTATAATGTAACAAAGTTGACAAAGAAATGAAGCCTTCAGTTTTCATTCCCTATTACTTTCACCAGCCGGGCATTCCCAACTTAATCTATACTACCTCTGTTGAAGTACGCTGCCTACAAAGATTCAAACTCGTAAAAAAGAAAAATAACCTTTCCATTTTACGAATTTTTATTTTACGAATTATTTTACTTATTTTACTTTTACTTGTTTTATTTATTTAATTTTTATTTTACGAATTATTTATACAATTACCTTTCCATTTTAGTTATCACTTCCAGAGTTGTTGAGGCGAAGGACCCCTTTTAAAATGCCACGAAATAGTCTAAAACTACACACAACATTTTTAAGAGGGAGCCCCTCAACTATTTCAAAAAGGGGGACCCGAGTTGACTGCTCAGTTCACCGCACCCAATATTAACCACTGGTTGTACTGTTAGTTTTTGTCGACTTCCGTAAATTTCTTTATTTCTGCGATTTCCCTACTTCTGTAGTTAGTATCAATGGTTTTTTCGTGAGTCAGAATAATTTTAAATTTAGTAATTTTATGTTTTATATCTGTGCTGCTATATGGTTGTTTATGTGAGATTTTTTGTTATTAAATCCGCGCGAACGTAGAGTAACTGCCAACGCTCAACTTAAAAAGCTTGATTCCACAATTAGCTTTGGTAATTATTTATTTGTTTTGCTCCTTGTAGAAGCATGTTCTAATTTGAGTTCATAAATTTCAGAAACCGTTTCTTAATTTCCTCGATATTCTCCTCGTTGTGGTCTACGTTTTTCCTGCTTCGTCCCTTTTTGACTGCAAATATACTGATCTGCTTCTTACTGGCTTACAAGAAATCGAGTCCATCGAAAAAAAGATCTTGGGAGTTTGTTAGAGGAAGAATTTGGAGCGCATTTTGATAATTTTATGCCATGTCAGTGTATTTAGCAAATGTTATCGAGCTGCTTCTCTCGGTGAATTTCCTAGGATATGAATTTCCGTATTTACGTAATTCACTAATTCAACACGAATTTCCGCATTTTTGTGCTGTCCAAAAATTCTTTTCAAAAAATACTTCATCTAGTTTTTAGTGTTTTGTATTTAATTCTATTGCAATCGCAAGTAATCCTCCTACTGCCGTCTCTAAATTCTCATCCTGGTCCCTCTTTAGCAAAAAGTTGATTAGTTTTGAGAACAAAAGCATAAAATTCTGGCCCAAAAAAAGGGGCAAGCTACAAAAAGTGAGCAGCCTCTAAAAACAGTAATGATTTTGAATATATATGTGAATAAAGTTTGTAACTCCTCTTTCCAAAAATAAGCTTCGGCAAAATGTTATTTTACTATTTGACTCGGGAGCAATTCACTACGAATGCTTTTTTATATAAGATCGGGAAACTCAACCGTATTCTCCCCAAAACACAATATTCCCATCAAACTCACAGTGTTTCCCCAATACAAGTCATTGCAATAATGGCGTTCATTGCGATTGTTGAAGTTCTTCAATTCAAGAAGCCAAATCGATGGAACGATCCCGCATAAATACAGCAACAAGCAAGGACTGATCCTGTGAGAACGTCACACCGATAAGCTATGTTTTGTAGTGTTTTTTTGGATGGGAACAAGCAGTCACGTCTTTTCACACACCATTTATTCATACACTTGTTCCAGAGTACCAGCGCAATGAATTAAAAACATTAGCATCTAAAACTAATAATAATTCAATAAAAACTGTAAATTGACGTTAAAAGTTGACATTGAAAGAGTGAAAGTGTTTTCACATATAGCAAAAAAATCTTTTATAAATTGACGGAATTGATGCAAGAAAAGCTTAATGTCCTATATCGGCTGATTTGTTCTTGGCATAATCAAGAACCAAATTATTCAATTAATATTTACCGTTCTTCCGAAATAGACAACTTTTAAAATGCATTTTCAGATATCAAGTCGTTCTTGCAGTAACTTAATAACCCGCAAACTGAGCGGTACATGTGAAGAAGCCAAGACCTTCCGTTACCATCCTTGGGGTGAGGTGGGTATTTCTGAAAGCTTGTTTGGCTTGCGGGTTTATCAAAGCCATGGGACCAATTCCATGGATAAAAAGGTTCAAAACTTGTTTATTACCTCGTTTTTATTTTTATTTTTAACGCACACCGTAGCGTTTAAAACTGAATATAGTTATAATATCTCTTTGCTGAAATGATACAAAAAGACGTTTTTCATTTTGAAAGCAGTTGGCAGTTTTATGTTTACACATAGGCTTAACAACAAAGAACTCAAAGACTCGCACCATAATAACTCCACCCTTAATTGTTATCTAACCCTTTCATACAGTGGCACCCTTTCCATAAAGCTGGAGAAATGCAAATGCTGAATTGTTTCGAGACAGGCTTAGCAACGATTCAAATTTTAGCAACAAATTTTTAAGTCAATTAGTGCTACAGCCTCTGGTAGTTTTTACCGCCTCTTTTCTATTCAGATGTTGTTGACTGAAACACATGTTCTTGTGACTAGGAAAGATCTTTTTTATAATTCTCTTGACTATTCCGTAAAATCCCACCAAGAGCAGTGCAGAGGCTGCAGGGAGGACAATGCCGCCAACGCAAAATATTGTTACTAAGCGCCATTACAACATTGTAATTGTTGTTTCCACCAAAAATTTTTTCTTTTTTCTACTTAAGAAAATTATTTTCTCATATCAAAACCAAATTTTTCCCTAGTTTCTTCACCTACTTTTCTCTAAAAAAGCATCTGGAATGAATTATTGTTACACTCTTTTTAAACAATTGCACGGCAACTAAAGTACAACGACTAACTAAATTTCATAACTTTAGCAATTCAACGCTCATGAAAGCATGACCATAAAAAATATTAAGTAAAATAACTCAGTATTGCAGTATCGTGGCAAAATAGAAATAATTAGAAATTAGCAGAACAAGTGCCACTAAAAAACGGTAAAGAAGAAATTTCGCAAAATCGTAGATCCTCTGGTTTACAGAATAATTCTGGCCCATTAAAAATGACGGGCCCGAGTTCGTTGGTAGGCCACCCCTTGTCAACGGGGTAGCTGCTTTCTCGGCCGCATAATAGTTCGGGTTGATTGCAATTGAATGTTGGTGGGGCAGCAAGTTTAGCTGAAAACAAGCGAAGAAGGGCAAGTTATGGAAAATGAGCTGGTTTGAACAAAAATAAAATAACCTGCAGCCATAAGCGTAGGTGGGGGTATAGGAGCCATGCCTCCACATTATTTGAACTGGATTGTCACGAATAAGGAAATTTGCCGTGTAAGAGTTGTTTTCACATTTGTGTAAAGCGCTGTGTCATTCGTTCGCTCGGCTACTGATTGGGGAAAAAAGACCTTTTTTCCTCGCAAGTGGATTGCTGTGTACGCCTTTTTATTACGTCACCATCGTTATTACGACATAGTAAAATTCCAGATCGGTCTAGTGATTCTACCTTCTACGAAGAATTTCGATAAACGATTAACATAACTTGAAATGCTTTTTTTCTTTTGTTCACGTGATTTCGTTCGAGCGTTGTCTAGATTGTTTCGTCAATTTATATAAAAGGCGACGGGATTTTCTTTGGCTAGAGAGAGAGAGCCAGAGAGGAGAGAAAAAGAGATTGGTTGACACGGATTAAGGAAGGGCCATTGTGTTTTTGCGATAATTTATTGTGGATTTCGTTGACGTGGAGAATATTGAACAGTTATTGATGGACTTGATTTTGGCGGTTTCCTGATTGTGTGGTAAAGTGATTAATTTTGGGATCGTTGAGCGAAGAAGTTTGAAATCGTGAAGTACTATTTTCTGCGAATACATTATTCTATTATCAAAGTGGTTTTAAGGTGTTTTATTGGAAGCCAACCTTTTCCAAGTTCAATTAAGTTGCAGTCAGACCTCATTATCCGAGCGATTATCACACGTCGCCTCAATTTTAAAGGAAATTTAAAATTGAGATAGAACCAAAAAGTTCTATAAAGAGATATATATTATCTTATATTAAAACGCGACATGGATCAAAAAAGGATGCAAAGGTGTTTTCAGCTATAACAGGTACGAAAAGTCGGTTCTCCCTCCCCATCCAAAAAAAAAGTCATACAACAAAATTAAAGAAAATCAGAACCGAAAGATATATTTTTAACCTTTCTAAAAAGATTGTTTCTGGCTACACTAATTCCTACTACTATTAGGACTACACTAAATAGAAAAAATATTACAGATTAAAGATTAGGGTATCTTGGTGGTTTGCTTATGTTGGCCTTGGCTACTGTTCCAGAAGTTGGGGGAGCTGCCCTGAGGTGTAGCCCGAAAAAAGTTTTGAAGAAACCACAGCATTTTGTCGGCAGGTGTGTCCCTTATTTTGGTTGATGACGTTTTTTTAGAGATCGATATCTTGTTGCTATTGGACTTGAAAATAGCTTGATATCTTGATTGACATTAAAAACTGATGGGCAACAGCTCCGTTGCCCACAGTCGTCCCTAGCTCCGCTTATGTGTGGCAGCACCGCAGGACAAGCTCACAAGCCCTGCCACTGACTGGAACCACTCAAACGTCCCCCAATTAAAAAAATCACCAAAAAAAATTGATGGTTTTGTCCAAATGGCCAATTGGCAGGAGAAAAGAAGTTTGTAATTGGAAGTAACGGTATTCTGTGGATGAAACTTCATTTGTTTTGCTCAGTTTTACAGTTGGCTCAGTTTGCTCAGTTTCTATTGAAAACTACTCGGCTAAATGCCAGCTACTTAGCTCAGTGTGGTAAAGCGCCAGCTCGTGGGCATTTCGTTGCTGTGCTTTTGGTAAAGATACTTCATGGAAATTCCTCCTGCTTAATAGCCAGGTTGGTTGCAATGAGTGCACTGAGCCAGCAATACCGTAAAGTTTGGAAGAATGCGCTTTACAATCAAGCAATCACTTGTGGGCGGCTTTGCCGTTGTTCAGTTATAGGTTTAAGCCGATGAATGTGAGAATGACAATAAATGCTGATTTTGCTCGGCAATACCGCACGCATCGTTACGCTCCAAGCCAGTGGTGTCCAAAGTACAGTCCGCGCAAGAATTTTTTTTCCAAAGATTTTGACTTTTCAGACATGATAAACCTAACTTAGCCTAGTTGAATCCCAAAAAATAGCCTTTTTTTCTGCCAGTTAAGATACCAAATTAGTGAAATGTTGCTGAAACTGTACAAACTTTGGTCACCAGTGCTCCAAGCACTCAGCTCACAGTCTATCGGTTACAAGTTTGACATTCAGTTTACTGCCACACGATCCCGACAAAGTCAAAAAGTTTCAAAAAATTAATAAACAAACTGCATAATTTTTCTTACATTCACGTAAAAATAGCCTGCATGATATTTTTCTATCTTAAGATAGTGACTGCCTATTTGAAAAATACAGTTGCCTTAAGTTAGGTTTCTGCACTTCATAGACACATTAGTTCATGGTTTGAGTGAGGTGCTTAACTTGCGTAGCCTACGCACATTGTGGTTGACTTCCGCTGAGCGCTACTTAAACATGCTATCATAAGCTACCAAAAATGAATTAGACATAAGCTGCCTTGCTAGGGAGCAAGAAAAACCACTCTCAAATTACAGGTTAGTCAGCAAAACTCTTTTTCAAGAATTGTGAGAACAGTGGAATATTAGATTTTTTTCTTTTCCAGAATTCCTGTATTTTAACAGTGTAGCGCTCCGGCAAGCATTTGACTGTAGTCCAGGGTCAAAATAATGTACTCTGTGTGGCGTCTAGTTACTTGTATCACGACAGCTAACAAAAATAGATTTTATTTCGTATATAACTTCAATGCGTTGTTTAGGCTATACTTCCACTTGTGGTTGTTAGTAGAATTTCCTTCGTGCTTATACGTCGCTTAGAAGCTAGATCATGTCACTGTGATAGCTGCATCGAAGTTGCAAAAACAGCTAGACGGAAATTTAGCTTTTTTGTATTTTCTTAATTCCTCATTTTAACCATTTCCACCCCACTATCCTTTGTCAAAAATTTGCGAATCTGATTTTGCCTAATGAGGAAAATTCCCCCCTTTTTTGTTTTTTTTCCCTTTTTTTTCCTCTCAATTTAAATTTGGTTTATTAGGGAAACAACAGATTTTTTTTTACTAGATCGTTCACAGACACTAGAGTTTCCGTTTTGAGCGTAAAAACTCCACAAAGTTTACCGCATTTAATTAGGGGAAGCCTGTGTAATTCGGACCACTTAAGATAATGCTTTTGTGTTTTCAACGAGCAAAGATTAATGAGCGATTTTTCGGCAAGAGCTTTATCTACCAACTACTCGTACACGATATCAAAATTATATCTGTTTTGTAACGGCTCAACGCTAATTTAGGCTTACAATATTTTAAGCTGAATGGTCCAACTTACACATGAGCTATGTAAATTGGACAACCACCATGTGTATATTAGGCCAATTAGATGTTCAATTAAGTTTACTCAATGTTGAACATTTGCACCAGTGCAAAAAATATTTTGTTACCACATACAATTTTAAGAAGTTTTGCAGATAAGATCACCACAAACATACCCAAATAAACAAACAGTCCTGAGGTCTAATATAACTGTACATGATACAAATAAGTCTTAAAAAACAGCATAGAACTGTTTTTCTTCAACAAACTGTAAGCAGTTTTCGCTGAAATAATATTTAGGGTTAGTTGTATTTTAATATAGCTTTGAAAAAACTGTTTGAGCTATAAGCTTTTTATGACGCTCTCATCAGTGTCAATATCGCGTCAAAAGGGAAGATCTACAGTGAGTAAGTGTTTTATGTGGTTAACTTGGACCTAGGCAATCAAGACGAGCCAAAGACCTCAAATATATGGTTTGCCGAAAACACACAAAGAAGGCACTCCACTTCGCCCAATACTGTGTATGACAGGTTCGTCCCACCATGAACTTGGCAAATGGTTGGCCGGCCTATTACAACCTGTATTGGAGCGGTTTTCGTCACATTGCATTTCAGATTCGTTTATGTTTGCTAAGACCATGCAAAATCTTGACATCAATCGTAATGTCTTCATGTGTTCTTTTGATGCGTCCAGCTTGTTCACTAATCGCTCCCCTTGATGAAACCATTAAAATCTGTTCAGATGCTCTTTACGACAATTCTGATTTACAACCACTCATTCCAAAGGACGTGTTTGTTGAATTGATGAAGAACGCTACATCCTCGGTTGAGTTCAGCTTCAATAACACTATCTGCAAGCAAGCGGACGAAGTAGCTATGGGATCATCACTTGGTCCGGCTTTGGCCAACATCTTTAATGGATATTATGAAGAAAAGTTATTTTCTCAAACGCAAAAGCCTCCAACATACTTCAGATATGTTGACGACACGTTTGCTATCTTCGATCACCAAGCTAAAGCAGTTCAATTTCTGACCAAACTCAACTGCCTTCATCCATCCCTCAAATTCACCTTTGAAAGAGAGAAAGTCAAATGTATACCGTTTTTTGATGTTTACGTCGAAAGAACAGATGTTGGCTTTGAAACCAGCGTATACCGGAAACCCATTTTGACCGGACAATAGTTACGTTGGGAGTCCTTTAGTCCTCTCAAACATAAAATAAATATAATATCTATGTTAGTGCATCGAGCCCTAATGATTTGCATCAAGCGTAGACTCAATGGAGAAATAGAACGGATCCAGAAAATATTACTGGACAATGGCTATCCTAAAAACGTCATCAACACTCAGATCACCAAAAAAATCGCTCAGTTTTCCACTCTTAAGCGATTCGGCCCAGAAAAATGCTCGGTGTACTTCAGGCTCCCTTGGATTGGTAAGCCCTCCACAAACTTGTAAAAAGAAGTCAAAACCGCCGTGGAAAGCTGCTATGATTCCGTCAGCACCCGCTTGGTCTTTACGTCTAAGTGCATGCTGCCTGTAACCCGCAAGGATGTTCTACCTACGCGATGGCGTAGTGGTTAGAGCGTCCGCTTCGCAGTCGGTATACCTGGGGTTCATTCCCTTTGTCGAGTCATACCAAAAGACTTTAGAAAATGGCATCCGCAGTTTCCCTGCTTGGCGTTCGGCATTTAGGGGAGGTTGTGGAGAACAAGCTGGGAAGTTCGCTTGTTGTGTGCTTGGGCAAGGCACTTAACGGGATGCCCCACCTTTATGTGGAAGACAGGTGGCCCATAAACCTCGAAAAAGGCAACTTCCAAGCGAGTGCGGACTTCCCGTTCAAAGTATAGCGATACAATTTGCTTTCTCGTGAATGGAGGATAAATATGGTAAATAAAACAGAACAAACAAAATCTACACTCACAAAAGTTTTGTCATATATGAATATAAGTGCCACTGTGATAGTCGGTACGTAGGGCGAATATCTCAACGGCTAAAGGATCGCATCAAGCAACATGTTCCACACTAGTTAAGACAACAATTTACCCGTCCACGCCGATCTCAATCACACACATTGTGCAAACGAAACGACACCAAACCGGATTGTGACTTCGCGATTGGTCAACATCTTCTAGAAAATGATCAATGTGCATTAAACTATGACAACAAGCGGTTTTCAATCCTCGCCACAGTACACAGCTCTTTCCATCTTAATATCATAGAGGCTGCTTATATCAAGGCCCAGCGCCCGGCTTTATGCAGACAGAAAGAGTTTGTTTACGCTCTCAAACTTTTTTGATAATCATGGCATTTGGCCTCTTGCTGCGCTTTCTCTAACTTTCGCTATTGCGAAATCTTTCTTTGGCACGCTTTACAATGCTAGCGCTATCATTGGCTCGTCTTGATTGCCTAGGGCCAAATTAACCACATAAAACACTTACTCACTATAGATCTTCCTTTTTGACACGATATTGCCACTGATGAGAGCGTCATAAAAAGCCTATAGCTCAAACAGCTTTTTTCAAAACTACCTTAAAATTCTGTACCATCAACAAGATTTTTAGTTGTATTTATAGAAGCCTTATGTGCCCACTCTTTACAGTGTCCACACTAAATCCAGTTCTCTTCGACTGTTTCCCCACAAACAAGGCTGCAGTAAGAAATGCCAGCTGCTGGTTTGTTCTTTTTCTTTTATGGAAAATTTTAAGTTTCTTGTTTTTGTCTCCAGCAGCTGAATCTTTTTGAGAGATCTTTACCATTTCTTTGTAAAGAGTACCAGGTAGAACAGTTATCCTGGTTGATTTTCTCTTCGTTATGTTAACTTGTTCATGCACACGTTTAGGCAAAGGGCAAATGTCTTCAACAGCCACAACATAACTTAGTGTTGGTTGGGTGTCCTCACTATTGGCATTGTCAGCGGTTTTTTGATAGGGTGTTACAGAAGTGGTGTTTCCTGTTGTATGCCACACAAGTGCTTCTTTTGAGAACTCCAAATGTTTTTGCAGCCTTGTTTACCCAATGTTATCCTCAACAACTCATATGGTCATTTGCATCGACTCGGTCGTTCTATTTCCATACTTTCCCATAGATTTTCTTTCCAATCGAGTTGTCATTGTCAAAATTGCTAGTTTTGATTTATACTCTCTGCATATACAACGTAAATATTGTAATAACCTGCAATTGTCAAAAAATATTTTTAACCGGATACCGAACAACTGAAAATTTATGCCTGACTAACTACTAAGTGATAATACTGCAATTGACTAAACCTGAGCTACAGGCTGGATCTTCAGCTAGTAACCTTGCCAGCAACTTTTTAAGCTATTTAAAGCTTCTTTGCTACCAACTAATTTGCCACAAACACGTTAAGTGAAACACTGGATAGTTTTGC
This sequence comes from Trididemnum clinides, assembly GCA_963675345.1. NCBI lineage: Eukaryota > Metazoa > Chordata > Ascidiacea > Aplousobranchia > Didemnidae > Trididemnum > Trididemnum clinides. Next base: position 31,355,955 of record OY776304.1, on the reverse strand, counting down.
AAATGAGTCCACGGGTCACCAAGAAGTCCACTTTACACGGTGAAGATTGTCCGATTTACACGTGTAGCACCTAGGCTAGTTCTATCAAGCACTGTCTAAAAAGAAAGTCTATTTTCCTCTCATTTATGAGGTAATATTATTGTGACTAACCACATGTTTAAAGTCCGCAATCATATTTTTTGGATCATCGATGAATTTATGGCTAGAGCTTAAATCGTGGACTCTTAAGAGTTACAAGAAAAGTTGTTTAAAAAGATTTCCTTCTATAAGATCTTGAAATTTTAAATCCTAAAAAAGAATACCGTCCCTCGAACAATTAATAACTCCTAAATAAAGTTATTCATTAATTTTTTTAATAGGAGCTGCATTTTTATAAAATTAAAGTGGTCCAATTTACACAAGGGGTCCAAATTACAAAGGTTTCCCTTATTATTATTATTTTTTTTTCAGATGTTAGTTTGTGTTAAGTTTCTGTTTTATAACTGTGAAAGGCAAAAAATCTTCGAATCTTATTTTGCATTTAATATATTCAGTAAACGAAGGGAATGCTGCTGTTCTTCCGGTGTAAAATAATACATGAAACAAGCAATGTAAAAATGCTCTGTAGAACTTATTTCTTCTTATGAATCGTTACTCTCACGCACTTCTCTTGGCATTTCTGACAATAAACATCGCCTTGACCTTTGTTTTTGCTCTACTATTTCCTCTTATTATAATTTTCTATACCAGCAAACTCTGACACCACTACGGGATCTTGCATCTCTCCAGCCTTTGCCAATTTATATATGGAAGACATTAAACCCAAGGCTATCACCACGTTTCACTCTGCACCTTCCTTGAGGTTGAGACATGTTGATGATACGTCTCGCTTTCCCAGCAAATAACTTATCAAAAGATTCCACTAACATCTCAATTCAATATGCTTACTCATTCAGTTTACTATGAAAGGGGATCAAAAATTTTCGATCTCCTTCACTGTTACAAAAACATTAATCCATAGAGCTAACACTCTCGTTTCCAACAAAAAGCATTGACATAGAGAAATACTCAACATGCGCTCTAACTTACGTCTTAACGGATTTCCAGCTATGACTACTTATTTCTGTTCTCATCAAACTCGAACCAAAGCAACACAGCTTACTCATTCTAGTTCTACACCTTTCGTTTCAGGCAGATAAAAAAATAAACAATTAGACGGGTTTTAAACGAGGCAGGAGTCAGAGTAGCCATGCGACCTATTCGTTCTATTGCTCAAGTTTTATCCTCCCTCAAGGACCCACACACACTGATGAAAAAAATACTCGTTTGATTTACTTCCTCCTTTTTTGTAACTGCAAATATGTTTACATTGAGCAAACAACAAGATTTTACATCTCGTTTAGTTGAACACGAACGAGCTATCAGATGTCAAAGACCAGAGCTATCTGCTCTATCTGCTCTATGCAAATCTGCTATCAGTTAGATCAATCAATTGATTAGAGTAACTCTCGCATTTTGAAAGTTGAAACGTACTACTTTCGCAGACCCGGCGAAACCGCCTCTGTACCGCTGGCAGGGGGCTCCTGACTCACTTGGCGGCCCCGCTCTGAGCATCAAAAGGATAATTTTTTAAAAATACCGATAGGTCTTCGCTGAACGACTTAAACCGCCAACACTATAGGTGGACCACTAACTTAACAGTTTTCCTAGGAGGAGGTTGTTGCCGTGAAAATGTTAAATGATCTGATCGTAATCGAAACAAACATGTACATGTTTGGAGCACAAATAAAGGGTTGAAACGTGAATGTGACTATAGACTTATTCGCTTTGTTTTACCTAATTTTATTAATGCACTTTATTTCGTAATAAGTGAGTGGTTTCTGGAGTAAGGCAACCGCAGTTGAAATTACTTAACATTGCAAGCAAATTCCACCGAAGTCAGAAAAACCAAAGCCGACGAAGAATATAAGCAATGAAAGTGGAAGTGTTCACATCAACGCCACAATGAAATTGAATTCGATGCAATTTTCACTTATTTGTAGAAGTTAGTTACTTAAAACAGATGTGAAATTTCATTTCAGTTGTTTGAAAGCAGGCGACTTTAAATCAACCCGAAAAGAAATTAGATAAACTTCAAAAAAGATGATAATTGAGAAAAATAAGCAAATAGCCAAGAAAAGTGCAAATAGAATGTACCGGTATGTAGGGTAAGCTAAGCAACATGCTGCGGAAGTGCGTCGGCTGTATCTTTTGCTAGGCTATTCTCTGATTTTTCTTTCCACTATACTGAATCATTACACTCACCAAAATGTTTACAGTTCGTAGAAGTTAGTAGCTAAGTTACTTTCAGATAAGTAAAAAGTACTGTATGATGAAATGCTACAAAAGTGGAGCACAGAAATAAAATCAAGGGGAGCTGCTCAAGAAGCAGCAAAAAACTAACCAAACCAACACAATTTTTTCTGTTGCTGCAACAGATGTTGCAGATAATGTTACACAACACTTATCGGATCCTGACAACGATGATTCAAAATTAATATGTGCGGCAGAGTCCGCTTCAGAATCAGAAAACATTCTTTCGAATTCATTTGAGCAAAATCAACCGTCTACATCTATTTGGTGGGACAAACCTAAAAAATACCATCGACACATCACCATCACTTCCGCATCCATTGTATGCTCTTCTCCCTAGTGACCCGGGTAAATGCCCCAACATTGCATCTAACGCACACGAGTTGGCATTGTCAAAAAAAAGCTCGTCAAATTGTAACAAAGTTTTCCTACAAGACAGCAAAAAAAAAACGATTTTCATCTACACATTACAAACGTGTTTTGTTCAACGGAGAGACTGTTACTCGGTCATGGCTGACGTGTCCTCAAGATCGCGATAGAGCATTTTGCTTTTGCTGCAAACTTATTGGCAACTAAGCCAGTAAATTTAGTAGCGACGTAAACACATGAAAAGGTTTTCCAAAAAGTTCAAGAAACATGAAAATGGTGTCTCTCATAAAAAGTTTTAATTAATGTCTTTTGCCTAAAGAAGATATTAGCACTCGATGTACAGTAGATAGACATCCAATGCATACTTTACTTGAGGAAAGAACATTCTGGAGAAATGTTTTGGAGCTGCTAATTGACATCGTAAGATTTTCGGAAGAAAGAAATTTGGCTTTTTAAGCGTCGAATGAAATTTTTGGTTCCTCTCATAATAATAATTTTTCGGGGTTATTTGAACTACTAGCGAAAAGGAATATCGTTTGAATGAATTACAAAACAGGATAATTCGACACGAATCTAGACAACGCTATTTTGACGAAAATATCCACAGTGAATTGATAAATTTGATTGCAAAGGAAGCTGAAAAAGTACTTCTTACGCAATTTAAACAGGCCAAATATTTTGCTGTAATTCTCGATTGTACCCCGGATATTTCACATCCAGAGCAATTGACTGCAACTTTGCGTTTCGTTCAGTGTGATGACGAAAGTGATGCTAAGGTAAAGAAAACTTTTTGGGATTATTTAAGAGTTAATTACAGCACTGGAAAACGCTCGCTAAATGTCTTCTTAAAACGGTCCAAGAATTAGGGTTAGAACTTCCTGATTTGCGTGGTCATTGCTACGATAATGGAGCTAGCATGAAAGGGAAAGAAGCTGGGCTCTGAGCTAGATTTCCGCAAATTAATTCAAAAGCGTTGTATGTTTCATGTGTCAATCATTCACTGAGTTTAATTGCGGTAGATCGCACGAAATTTTCCACTAAAGCATAGCTATTTTTTGGTGTGTTGAAGCATTTTATGTACTCTTTTTATCTTCCACCCTACGCTGAACCAAACTAAAAAAGAATGTGCCGCTATCACTCAAATCGCAATCTGCTACTCGCTTGGAGAGTCGGCTCTACTTCATCTCACCTTTGCGATACCATTTGGATGATGTGATCAAAGCTTTGAAGGAATTGGAAAGTTATTGCTCAGAAAAAAAAGATAGTAAAACAGTTAATTATGTTCGTGCATTGATACTAAGAATTGAATCATAGAGTTTCCATTTGTCTATAGTGATTTGGCGTAATCTTCTTTTTCTAATCAACAAAACCAGCAAAGTTATGCAAACCTTTGTTGTTTCATCAGAAGTAGTCGAAACAAAAATTAAAGCAACAGAGGAAGTGTTAAAGAAATATCGAAATAATGGTTACAATAGTGCGGTGACTTGTGCACGTGAAATTGCTGAAGCTTTGCGATAGACAACTGGTTTGAGGAAAGCAGACCCAGAAAAAAAAATAGAGCTTGAATATGAAACAGAGGACGAGAACTGTGAAATGTCACAAAAAGACCAACCCAAAACAAATTTCTTTTTGCCGTTGATAGATCATGCAATATGTTTTTTTACAAAACCGCTTTGAGTAAATGCATACGGTGAGTGCAATTTTTGATTTTCATTATAATCAAGAAAACCTTTTGCGAGAGCACGAGCACAATCGTCTTCCCACAGCATTTCAAAGTCTTTAAAAAACTATAGGAGATTTTGACTCTTTGGAAATGAATGATGAGTTGGAACGATTTGTGCTTATCGTTAGAAAAAACAAAGAAGACTCCGAAACAGCCAATGATTTTCTGACCTATATCAAAAACAACCACTGAAAGTTTATTCAAACTTGTGTACAGCTTTTCGAGTTTTGCTAACAGGCCCTGGAGTCTCGGTGGCAAGTGCTGAGAGAAGTTTCAGCAAGCTAAAACTAATCTAAATTTTTCACAGATCCACCATGATGGATAAAACGTCATTCACAGTTTTGGCAATATACTTTGAATGTAAGTTACGTTTTAGATTGCCTTTTTTCTGATTTATTTTTAGAGAAGCCCTATAGAACGCGGCTAGTACTAAATTATGCATCGGCCAACGATTATCTTACGTTATCCATATTAATTGCGCAGCAAAAGTGGGACAGGAGCCCAGCTGGGATGCGATTGGCCTAGCGTCGGCGCTGGGCCTTCATCGTCTTATTGCTGAAGTATGATTTGTATCCCAATGTTATAAGTAGGTCTGATGGTAATGCTCTACCCCAAGTATGTCGACCTTTTGCGGTGCATATTTTTTTCTTGTTTCTGTTGCAGCCACGATGTCGTTCAACCTTTTAAATCTCTCGCTAGAAGTTTATCAATTTATCATCTTTTGCTTACAGTCTTGTCGTCAACCTAATTGAAATTGGACTAGGGTAAAAGATGGCAGCCCCACCACCAACAAGGCGAACTGCCAATGGTGGATACCCAGGAGTCGCCTCTTACGTCATGCTGAGTGAGCAACAAAAGGTTGGAATACCACCTTGAGCACTGTTTTTTCTGATGAAGCTTGGCGTATCTGCGAAGCGAAACGTTAATGAAAGAGCATTTTTATTTTACTATTTTACACCGGAAGAACAACAGCATCCTTGCAGTTTCTAAATTGCCTCGTGTACAAGAATATCCACCTAATTGTGCATTGTTCAGTAAATAACTCTATGCATATTTGTTTGCCAGCAATGTTATTTTTGATTTGTTGACGTGAAAGCACTGAGGTCACAACTCACGTTTGTTGCAAGTTAGTTGAACAACATACACTGAGGTTTAGTTTCTTGAAGAGAGCGCCTGTCTAAATGACTTTAACATGCACATACTCTTTGCAGCCTTGAAGTAGAAGGAAACAAAATACGGTACTTTTTTGTGTTTTTTATTAGGTTGTTTGTGACACCACTAAAGTCATGCTTAACAGGCCTACTTTTTTATTGGAGCCACTTCTACGCAACTAACGATGAGAACATCACGGAAATTTTATGATTAATTATTTGGGATCTTTTTCTCAGTATAATTAAAATGAAATGACGGGGTCCTCATTTTTAAGCCTACCAGCATCACACAATCGTAAACGTCTTTGTTGAGAGGGAAATGCGTAGGGAGTAACTACACAAGCTGCCCGAAAATTTTATCAAAATGCTTCTTTGCTTTTAAAATTTATAAAAAATTTTCTTCACTGCGAAATTTTGCTTTCAAAAACAGTCTTACATCACATACTCACGTCACAATTGGACAAGGAACGTTTCTATTATGCTACACTTTTTTAGAATAAGAAATTTTAATATTTCGGCTGTTTTCTTTTGCTCCGCATTTTTACCCGAGCATGAAAAGTTTGCATCTCATCAGTTGCAATAAGGAAGACAGGGTCTGTACTGCACCTGTGCTCCACCGAAATATCAATGCGATTCAAAAAAATTTGAAATGAATTGATTTTTTTGCGTAGACTTTATGCAAGTAAAACAGTTTTTTTCTGCAGAAAAAAGCTACAGAATTAGAGTTGATTAAAATTCACAGAAATACTTAACATTTGTATTCTTCTCCACCCCGGATTCCCACAGTGAAAAGAGCCTCCACCATCAAAATCGCCACAGGAATCAATAAAAGCCAGAGTTCCACGCGATTCCACTCGGTCTGGGCCCTCCAGATCCCAACTAAACCATGCCCGGCAAACAGTGCTCTTGTAACAAGGGCTGCAAACGACAGCATAACTTTACTGTATATCATCAATCTCTTTCTGTGTTGGCATAATGAAGTATGTCGGCTATCGATCCTATAATTCACTAGTCGCGCGGCAGTTTTAGTAGTTAAAGTGATGACATGAAAAAAACTAAACAATGTGAAAGTTATTCAAGCCAGCAATGCACTTTGAGCAAGCTGCAAACAATGATACTGTTTCGGCCTATCAGATCTCATCAATGCAGCAAGTGACCGACAAGTAACTATAGGCTTTAGATAAAGCATAGCTTAAAATATTACAATTGTTGGACCTAAACTTGGTCCACTTGGTGGAAATTCTGTTAGTGCCCTGCTAAGCCCACACTTAAATAGGCGGGGATTTTTGTGGATGCACTACGTCTAACATACTGCTCTAACAATAGCGTTGCCACAGTCCAATGGTCTCATTCTCTTAAAGAAATTCATTTTGCATCCTGTATACAAGCAGTAAAAATGCTTAATGTTACTTAGCAAAAATACGCTCTTACTTCCAATTTGATTTGCGTATACATCTCTTTCCTGTAGTATCATTAAATATTGCGTTATGAATACGCATGCTGTATTGGTATTAGTTATTTTGTTAAAGATACTAGTCAGTCACCTACTGCACTTGAGAGCCTGATAAGTCGAAACAATGTCACTGTCTGCAGTTTGCTCAATCTGCATTGCTTGCCTCTTTCATTACTTTAAAAGAATGTAATCACTGGGCTGTGATAGCACTATTGTTCTAGCAGCTGTTAGACTTAATGCACCAGCAACTACCACCACTCATTCACGAGTGATACGGCTCCACAGATGACAGAACATCCACTACAGCAGACCTGGTTTAGATCCCACAAGTGTGATGTTCTGGGAAAAACTCTTGCTACTTGTTGGTCTTCAACTGCATTAAAAAGATCTTTTTGGTCAAAACAGTATTACTCTTTGCAGTTCGCTTGATGTGAAAGTTGTTAACCAAATCTCTGTTGCAGATGTACCATAAGTATCGCGGCCGAGTGGATTGAAGTGTTGTTTTATAATTGCAGCGATGTTGTTGTGTTTGCCTCTCCTCTTTCTTGGTATGAAGGCACCGCCTGAACCAGTAATTCAGATATACGCTGCAAATCTAATTGAGATTAGGCTCGCAGAATTTCGCCCCCATTCCAGTAATTGCATGATAATGCGTTTAAACCTCACAAAAGTTTTGTTGCTTGATTCTTGGAAAAAGCACTCCACAGTAATGTAACCAGCTCGTTGCAGTGCGTGCTAAAGAAAATGCATTGTACCAAGAATAAAGCAGGTGTGAAGAAAGCGTTGTTCCAGCATAACCGGCAAAATTTCTCCTGTGACCAAAACATAAAAATATAGGAGCCTTGACTCATATCCTACACGAATGCGAGTTCGTGTCGACAAAAGTTGCAAAGCAACTTACCTAATATAATATCCTTCATTGTTTCGACGGATTCCTCCTGCTGCCGCGGATTCAGAGTCTTGCTGCGAAAATCAAATATTCATCAATGAAAAATTGTTGCATTTCAGAACTAATTAAACTATTCTGTTCTATGGAGAGTACAAGAAGCTAAGTTGAGATTAACCACAATGATTCATAAAATCTCTGGAGAAAATGTCCACTATTCAGTGCCAATCCCGGGAGTATCTCCCGACCCGCGCCGGGAATTTTTGAGAGGCTTGATATCAATTTAGGAACCCGACTTTTTCTAAAATTCCGCAAAAGTGGCCGAAACGTTTGCTCTCAGCTTTCATGAAAAAACGCAGAATTAGCTGTTAGATTTATCAGCAAAGAAAAGCTCTTCGACTCAAAAAAGCACTAAGATCGCTTTCAAAAAATAGATCATTAATACAAGGTTTTGAACTTGAAAAAAGATCACGACAAGTTCCATTCTCTCCAATGATGTTGATTTTCTTAAGCCACTGGGGCTGATTCTTAAACACTTTGGTACCGAGTCTAATTTAGCATCTCAACACTTCTGAGACTAAAAGCAAAGTAGTCAGTTCAAACAGGGAGTTGTTGTGGAAAACAGTGTTATGCTTCGTGTTACCTATTTTCGTCATTCGTCATCAATCAAACATTCATGCCACCGATATCGTTTTCAGGATAATTGTGAATTAGATACAGAAAATCCTTATGACAGGATTCCTCCAGAAAAATTGAGCAGCAACCTGTGCCATTCGCCACTTCTCTGCCGTGCAGCCGTTTTGATGTGCGCTTCCCAATGTAAAACGTCTAATCAAACCGTTCAGTGTAAGCTGCAAAGAAATCGCACCAGAGTTTTTGCGAGAACAGGGTCAACATTTTCTTATAGTGGATTTAGATAAATTCGTCGTAAAAGAATGTTTATGTTTTTTAGGGATCCTACAAAATTTTGATTAGAATTAGTATCATCAACTACTTTTTAAATGTAATTGAGGTAGGCAAAGCTATATTTGATTTTTTTGGAAAGGAATAAGACATTTACCAAATTTAGAGGTTTTTAGCAATGACTTTGAGACGAAAACATTTTTAGAAACTTCCAATATTATTTAGCCAAGACTTTCAGGAACCAAAACTTTTGTGGTGGGGTTGGTTAGTCAATATGCCTGGATGTAGGAGCGCTGTTGCACCCTTGACAACTTCCTTCTGGATGCGTTCTTCTCTCTGAGTGTTGGATTTCGGCAAGGGTGTGTAGGCTTACTCTCGCCACTTTTTTCATTGAGCTTTATAAACTGGATTGAAAAGCAAAGTTTTGAAGATAATGCTAAATTTAGCAGTATATTTTTAAAGGTTTTAAGAGTTAGTGAGGCAAGCGTGTTTTGTCTTTTTAAAGATCGCATTGACGAAGCTGCCAGCAGGCAACGAAAGCTTTGCAATTTTTACGATTTATGTAACGAAGTTGAGCAATATCGATCTGAATTGAATAGTTTTGATTTTTATCGCTTAATTTGTATTTTCATACGTGGTTACCACAAACAAACTATCACTTCCACATCAATTGAAGTTGTTTTTTTTCTCTCATTATAAATGCCGTCTGAAGACAAATCATAAATGTGTCACTGCTTCAACTCAAGTTATTGTAACTTAATTTTACTCACTCATATATCTTTAAAAATTTCTTTTTATCAAAATTATTTCTGGTTTTTGTGCAAACATCGACATCTGAGTCGATTAACCAAGTTGCTCTGCAATTAGCTCAATGAATTGCTTCAACTACTACTCTTTTCATAAATTATTGATACGTCAAAGATACAAGTAACGAAAACAGCTTGCTCTAATTGAAGTTTGAATGAGATGTCCTGGATTTACAGTAATCTATCCTAGTAAATTGGTTTTACTTCCAATTTGTGAAGAATTTGGGGTTGAATTTAGACAGATAATTACTGGAGTAATTGCCTCTAAAACTAATGATTTGTTGTAGTCTCTTCACTTGGATTTTACGTTTCGCTATAATCTATTTTAAGAAAGTTTATGATTTAGTTGCCACAACAAAGGCTGCACGAAAGCAAGGTTAGCGACAAAATTGGAATTTTCTACGAAAATCATATTAACCATCCGAACAATGTGAAGGCCATCTTTTCAACAAACAGCGGCACAAGATTAAGGGCAAGAGGCGCCGCCCTTCTATTTGCAACAGAAGATGACCTACGCATGTTGACATCACCGCGATTAGCCAAGAGTCGAACCTTGCATTTCCAAATAATTTTTCTGGCTACACACTGCCACGTTAAAAGAGCAAATGTTCAAAGACACTCGTGTAAAAGGAGTTCTCGATTTGAAAAGCGGCTGATCATTATGGTCATAATCGGGACGTCAATGTTTAAAAAGAATCAAACAATCCTGCGGAGGCGCCGCTTTAGCCTTTGTTCGAACTTTACTTTTTCTCTAAATCCTTTAGTTAGTTATGATTTCTTGATGAGCATTTGTTTTGATAAGTTATGTTCGCGTTGATTTGGGGAAAAGTCTAGGCTACACAACACTCACAATTTAATAATATAACTAGAATAACTTTTTTGTACAAGAGCGACGATATTGTTTTGTGCGATGCTGTTGGTCTCTCATATGCTTGCGTTGATTTGAGGAAAAGACTTAAGCTAAGTGAAACTCAAAATTTAAATGATAAAACTAGAATTTGACAACTTCTTCCTAAAAGATTAAATGGTGTGCAATGCTATATAGCCAGTCTCTTCGTTAAGGCCACCTGAAGATTACTTTTTCAAGTTGAGTACAAAAAGCATACGAGTCGGCATCAATCGACAGCCACCTCACGTGGTGATGCGGTCCCAGACTCCTCTAGGTTTCGCCAAAATGGCTGCTAATTGCCTAAAATCGCAAAATAGCACTGGATATCAGAGCCTCCCAGAAAGTCACAAAATCTCTGAGCTCTCCACGGACCAAACAGGTTTTTGTTTGGTCCCTACTATATCATTTAATGAAGTGTCTTTTATATATGTGATGGAAGATAGATGCATCAATGAGTGGTTAACCACATGACCATTGATAGTTGTCGCAATAAAAAAGTGCTGAGGCCCACTCGACCACGTGGTCAAAAATAAGATTCGGTTCTCACTTGATGACAGATGATTAAACGCAGGACAATAACTCTCCATTTCCTGTGACCGGCCAACTGATTGCGTATGGGTCAAGTTTATAGAGTTGTATCCAGAACAGTTTTGTCAAAACGCTTTGCTACTACATTATCTAGGCAATTACAAAAAATATCAATTCGATATGAAAATTGTAAATTAAAATTAATGCAAATAAATCCAAACTTCTTGTCAGATCTGCAGTTTGATCTTTTTCATTCACAATTTGATCGTCGGACTGGGCCACATCGACAGCAGACCGCTAGTCCTCTCCACCACACAACGATAGAGGTGCCCAACAAAAAGCAGCTTGCTGTGTTCCAGGTTCGATGTTACTGATATACGGTGAGACTATTATACGTGTGGGAGTTCTTCTTATGCAAGTTTCTATCAATCTTTTGAATGAAATATCCGCGATTTAATTCAAAGATTTGTAAAAAAATACGTGTTTCGGTTCATATCACACCGCTCGCAAGATAGAACAAATTATGACGCTAACAAATACATACAAAACTATGTAGCATTTAATATAATTTATTCGCTGTCAACTTGAAATAAGTTTGTGGTTCAAGGAACAGCAAGTTATTCGAAGTAGAGCCATAACAAGGCAACACGTGATTTAGATGATACATTGCTAACACGATTCACGTTACAGCTACTTCCAAGTGACGACCATCTACGTTGTGATGATCACAAGAAACTTTGTGACTTCTTGTTGCGTGATAATAAAACGTAAAAGATAAAAACGTTTGAACAGTTGTTTTGTCGTGGGGAGGTAACGCATCACTGAGTTTGATAAGTGCACCGAACATGAAGCGACCATCCTCGGCTGATACGGGCAGCAGTGGAGCTCCATCATAACGCTCGATCAACTTTTCTTTTTCTTTGCATTCCGGAACCCAGCCCCGTTATTAGATTTATTCTCATCACGTGCGATTCGCACCACTTTAGCAGCTAATGTTCGTTGTTTTAATATCTTCATCATGACAGACTTCGCTTCGTGCAATTGCTCCTGAGCTACCTTGCAGCGCTGTATGTTTGCCTGAAGGATAATTAAAATAACTAAGCATTGTTATGATAGGAAGCTCATGTCATGAGATTAGGCAAAAGTTTGAAACTGACCACTACAAATACGAGCTAACGTAAACTTTCTTTCAAAAGTCTAAAAGAATCTTAAAAACCATTGAGCATATGTATCGCTACGAACCATTCACAACACGCACAAAGTGTATGATCACATGATGTCAAAATATTTCTATTACGTCAATCGTAATCACTATTAGTTCCGGGGAAAAAACACCTCTAGCCTATTTAAAAAAATGTTTGCAAGCATTAGTGTCGATTTCTCCTCACCTTTGCCATGTCGTCGATCTTCAATATTTCTTCTCTGAACCGAGATGGTTTGCTTGCAGAAGGATAAAATGGGGAGTGGAGCAAGCTGATATTGTTATCTGAAGGAAGTGACATTACAAATGAAGTTAAACCTTTCATCTGACCAGGAGTGGAACACGGGGTAGACGGAGTTGAGTTTGGCCGAGCATGAGCAGGTGAAGACCCCCCACTATCTGTTCGGCCACTGCTCAACAGCGAAGTGACGTGTTGTAGCAATCCTTCTTGTATCAAATCAATTCGTCGTAAGATGTCCGCATCCAAGGCAGCCTAAAAGCAACGGATAAGCAACAGATGAGCAGAATGTGGACTAACCTTGACCTACATACCACATCTTCCAACTGCGCAGCGAACTGAACAATCTTCCATCCTTTCAAACATCTATCATTGAACATTGGATCTTGCAAATTCACTTTTTTTTCTAAACAACATCGACATCAAAACTATCCAATTTGAAATATGTGGTCGCTTTGGTGCCATAGTTTTGCGCTATAGGTCGCTGAGGCGTACAACTGCTGGTGCACGTAGCCAAACAAGTACGTTTAATTTGTCCATCACTGGTCTAGCTTTACGATAGCCTTCTTGCATCAGACGCACTTAATCATTTACTTGTGAAATTAACCTGCTACATATTGTTGTTGCCAATCCCTCCCCCGAGATGAGAGCAGGGAAGTATCGGGGTTAACTGAAACCCTTGGGGTGACCAACAGTCATTTCGACCCAAACCAAACGAGGCCGGGGACCGCACCATGACTTTGAGGAGGCTGTTAATTGGTGCAGCACGATTCGGCTGGCCTCTCTCCTTGCTTTGCTCGTTGGACTCAATCTTTTCTTTCTGATAGGAGCGCTTGCGTGGTTTATTAAAATCACAAAAGTCGTTCCTTTCAAGTCCTTCGAGGTATTGAGTAAGGATCCGTTATTGGCGCTGTACTTTTCTCTCTCTTCATCAATGATTTCCCTGCTTCTCTGCCTTCTTCCGTCAGCTGCTCTCCATGCGCTGACAATCTGGCCATTTGGTCGTCGTCCTCCTCCTCAGTCCTGCTGCGGTGGAGGCTACACAAGGAGCTTTCAATCAATTGGAGGGCTGGTCTGAGTACCGGTGTTTTTCTCTCAAATCGAGCAAATGTGAGGCCTCCTTCTTCTCAATGGATCCCCACCAAGCTAACCTCCAGCCCAACCTCTTTTTTTTTTAACTCCCGCCTCTGTTTCAATCCCACTCCAACTTTTCTCGGGGTCACCTTCGACCGCACTCTTTCCTTTTCTAAGCATGCATCTTCGCTGAAGGCCAAATTCCTCCCACGTCTCAAGGCCTTTCGCTGTATCTCTGCTTCCTCTTGAGACCCCTCTATGGAGTCCCTCCCTCTTCTGTATAAAGCTTTTCTTCGGCCCCTTCTCACTTCTGCTTCACCCAGATGATTTACTTTCCTAAGCGTTACCAATATCACCAAATTGAAAGGCCTTCACCGAGCGGCTAGTCGCGCCATCACCGGTTGCCTCTCATCCTCCCCTATCCCACTTCTTCTCTCCGATTCTTCTTTACCTCCCCTACGAGTCACCCTGACTCATTTCACTCTTTCATCGTACGAGCGGGCTCTTCGTCTCCCAACCTCCTTTCGTAATTCAGGTTTGGCCAGACTAGAAGTGAAACCAAAACTCTGCAGATCGTCCTGGAGAGCTCTTGCGTCCACTCACCCGCTCATGCTTTCTTCTACATCTCCTAGGGAGGCTCTTGTTGCTTGCCCTCCCTTTCCTCCTTGGAATCTACCTTCATTCACGGTGAAGTCCACCCTTTCCACTCCATGCTACCTCTTTGACCCCCCCTCTCTCGCCAAGGTGCGGCTCTCGCCCACCTTGATTCTCTCCCTCCTCATGATCTGGTACTCTGGACAGACGGCTCTGTTCCTTTTCCTTTTCGCAAAGGCGGCTCTGGCGTTCTTGCCAACTGCTCCTCTTTGTGGCACTGAGGCCACTTTTTCCTTTTCGGCAGGCCCAGTATGTTCAAGTTCTTCCGCTGAAGCCTGCGCCATTCTGCACGCTCTTTGCTGGTCTCGGCAGCACCAACAAGTCTGCCACTTCTCTTCTCCTCCTATCTGACTCTCGCTCTGTCCTCGCCACCCTGTTCTCTCCTCCATCTTTCCTCTTATCTCAAACTCTTTGGCAGATTTGGCAGGAACTGTCTTCTCTCTTCCTGTCTCTGCGCCGATCGCTCATTGGCGACTCTCTGTTTCTCTACGGCCTCTGGTCCAGGCCCTCGAGAGTTGCCAGGCTTCTGGGGCTCCATGGTCTTCCACCGTGTCCCCATCCCTCGGAAGGGCTCGGGTAACAACAACAACAACAGATGGGAGCAGGATGGAAAATAACGGAAAGGAAGCGGACAACTTACTACGGCGTGAACCAAAGGATTCATTTAAAGGAAATATTCTCAAGCGTGAGCAATGGGCAAATTCAGTTTGCAGTACGACAAAACGGAAAAAAAATGAGGCATCTTTAAGCGACACTTCCAACGACACTTTAGATGTCGGATAACCACATTCAATGCCTGAAGTCATCCGACATATTGAAGCCAATTGATCAAAGGCACTAAAGGATTCTTAATTCCCGAGAGATTAGCATTTAAGAAAAAGATGTACCCCTCGTAGCGAAAACAAGAGGACATAGCATGACAAGAAAAAAATTCTTCAGCCTAATCGGGGAAAAATTGTGTGACCATTTACATTTGACAATACGTGTCATCAGTTTAAATCGCAAGATCAGGCAACACTATCACCTTGCAGAACATGCAAGTGGAACCTTCCTGGGTAAGGCACACAACATCAGTTGGCGAGAAAACTCTTTAAGTATGCAGGATCTCATGGTAGGCCTTGCTATTACTTTGTGCCAAGGCAATCCGGAAACAGAAAAGAAGCACGATAAAGAAATGGCAGCTCATAGAACAGAAGGAGAGGGCAGGTGCAGCTGGTAATGAGGCTCCGACTTGGAGGCGTCCGAAACGCAAAGGAAATCATCCAGCAAAAGCGAAAGTGAGAACGGGGCGAAAAAAAAGCTTTGCAGAA
Organism: Trididemnum clinides; assembly: GCA_963675345.1. Taxonomy (NCBI): domain Eukaryota; kingdom Metazoa; phylum Chordata; class Ascidiacea; order Aplousobranchia; family Didemnidae; genus Trididemnum; species Trididemnum clinides. Next base: position 31,340,439 of record OY776304.1, on the reverse strand, counting down.
GAATGATGCTTCGAAGTAGCGGCCGCCTGATCCACACGATATTATGCTAACCACTCACCTTTAACTTTTACGTCGGAATAATGAGTGAAGTGATTTACCACGGACCGGATTCGATGACCGTTCAATAAAGTGATGGGGAGTCGTTCTCGTACGGCGACGTATCTGAATGCGAGCGATATTACAGCGACACCGTCAGAAGAGCGATTTACTTCAGGGCACGCACACACACACACACTCGAACTCGACTTACCGCACACCGTGCTCATCTACGTATTCGCTTGGGTTCTTTTTGCTTTCCCGTTGCTCGGTTTGAGTTCGGGGGGTTGAGAGTGCAGGTTTGTGTCTGATCGAATGGGAAATTTCTACGAAAATAAAACAAGCCTTAGTAGGGGTAGTAATAAGCAACCAATAGATTCCGGATTGCTTTAATTGCATTGCCTGCCGCGCGCAGCATAGCAGACATTTTGTTCTATAATTGTATCGCAAAATCGAGGCGAGGCAGTGTATCGTTCCAGCACAATTAAAACTGGCAGTGATTGGGTTGCAAGCATAGCTGTGTCGAAGCAGATGAAGGTGGCATGGGTTAAGAACATTTTCCGATCCGCTTACAGGGTCATCACGCTTACCAATCAAGTTATCATCTAACTATTCAAAGATTAAATTGTGGCCAGATGCTATCAACGTTATTCATATTCAACGCCGAGTTTACTGCAAACAGTCGAAATACCACAAAAAAATTAATGAATGCTGCTCACTGTTTGATCGCTCGGTTGCATCATCGTGCGATGAAGTGGCGACGAGTGGCTCATCTTCGCACTCATCAGCTTCATCGGTCGAGAGGTCGTCGTTGATCACATGATCAGCCTCGGGAAGCTCTGCAACATTTCAGTTATAACTCTCAGGTCAGTAAATCAACAATTTAATTGAACAATGGATAGAGCTTGGCGGCGTGTTGAAGTCAGTGAATTTACCACTGCTCTTCCTTGATATAGAGATACGGCATGAGGGAATACAGTTTCACACCGCCAATCTAATAGCTGCAAGTACACGGCACTTCAAAAACTAGCAGAGGCCCAACCAAATTACAAGTGCTTTTGCCAAAGACAAATAGGTCTCGCGATTCCTCGATCCTCACAGCCATTGTCAGCTGGATCCATCATAATAAAGAGTTGATTACCTTCAGCGACGACGTGGGTTTGTTTGCGAGGTTTCTTGCGAGGTGACAGACCAGCAGTGGTGTCGTGAATGTTTGGTTGCGAGGAGCGCTCGTACGCATTGTTACCAGCCATGCGATCGTATTCACGCTTCAAACCGGAAGATGGGGTGTAAGAGCTCGGTTCAACTTTCAATTTTTTTGATCGAGATAGGTGGGGAGGTATTAGTCTAGAAGCAGCAGCATTGCTTCTAACTTCCGAATGCAAGGAAGATGGAGTTCCTGGCAACAAGCCGGCATGTTGCTGTACGGCTGAATGTTTGCTACCGGCGTGGGCAGTGATGCGGAACGAGGAGTCGTGAGTTTTGTTGAGGTTGATTTGATAAGGAGCTTGAAAAGTAGATTGCGAACCTACAATAAGAACATGATGCACGCAGTGATCGAATTTTTTTTAAACAAGCAACGCGAGTTAGAGATATAAATGACAGAGGATTGATTGAAAGAGTAAGTTGGTGGCCAAAAAAAATGCAGTGATGGTAATAACTGATACTAAGGTAGGCCCGTACAATATATTTTACTTGTGATCATGAAAAAACCTTTCGTTGCTTACAGTATAAATTCTATGTGTTAAGACTCGCTTCCGGGTTACTGCTAACACCAGTGCATTCCTAGTACAAGTCTTTAGTTAAATGGATGAAATTGCGGGAAACAAATTGTTCAAAAACTATCTATCGTTGTACAAAAGGACGGAGCCACTATGAGGTTTGAACGCGCAATCATCGCTGCCAAGCACCGTGTTTCGACGCACTCGACCACGCTGCCGACAATCTAGCATTTGTTGCAAATTTCAATCAATTCCTGCTGAATACCTGCGTCAAGTTTGAAATGCGAATGTTGAAATTCTGGTTCAATCTTCACTTTAATATCATTCATCTGTTGCTGAGGTAATCGGGATGCATGTTTACCCGCACCTATCCACATCAATAAAATATATAACAAATATATTATAAGGGATATTTTGAGCTAACTACAGTCAAATTCACAAATAGATTTAAGATCAGGACTTGGGCGGCGATCATGAAATCATCGCTAGTTGAGATAATTTAGTTGCACGTAGTAAAACTACGCATCGCAAACAAAACCAAGTAAAAATATTATGATCAAGTAAAGGGTAAGTTACAGTCTGTAACCTCCACTACTCTCTTTCTTCTTCCCATTACGAAGGTCTCGGCGTCCCCGCCACCTGTTCCTCAGCGACACTCTCTATTTTCAGTGGAACCATTCCGCTTCAGCTTTATAGCCTCTAACGCCCCTCAAGTTCTTCCACAGGTAGTATGAGATAGAACATCAGGTTTGCTCTCTTTTCCCACATTTCTTTTATCGTGTAACACACTTTTTGCAAAACATGACAAAATATCTCTGCTTTTAAATTGCAGTAAGGTTTCGAAAATTTTTTCCCCTATAAAGATGTGGAAAACAATCTCCCTAAAAATGCACCACTCCAGTCTTCCAGCTTCTCTTCCTTCATCTTCCGTATACGTTTTTCTCATACCTCGAGCCTGTCACACATCGTCAACTAAATTTTTGAAATCAAATAGTCAACTCGGTACCTCTTCTAGTACCTCCAGTGCAACAGACACAAACTTCTGAATTCCTATCATTACAAAAGCGTTAGATTTCAGTTTACATCATGTAACACCTGTGCTCTTCTTTACGATGCAAAATGCGAATACATAAAAGCTTACGTATCACTCCATATTGCTCTGCTATGGACTCCTTTAAGGCATCTCCGACGCTACCTACACACAACCACTGCATCCCGTCGTGGACAGCTGCCTGCATCCTGCTCGAGCGCCCACCACCCACTCACCAACCCAACGCAAAGCGCTTGGCATCATGAATGCATCGATTCGTAAAACGATCGAATTCCGAGCACCTGGCATAAGCCAACGAAAAGCGAACGCGTAACACCGACTTCAAATAAACAACACGCTTCACCTGCAAGATGAGGATAAGCAGGGCCTCGGATCAATTTGTTCGAAGGAGAAACACCATTGCTGGTAACCACTGGTTTGCCGAAACCTATAAAAAATTGAATCACTCAACCACTGCTACAATATGATAATTAGAATGTGACATGCAATTTGTCGATAGCACAAATTACAGGATTACGAGGTTTTCCGTTCAAAGTTGCTACATATGAAGAAGGCTGATAATTGCTGGCATTAAGTTATTGTTTCGCGAGGAAGAACTACCCTAAGCTACTTCATTGTTTTGTTCATGTTTACATCCACTTACCTTGCGCAATTAATTCGGGTTTAATCGAATGGTAAAGCGCATCACGAGACGTGAATGATGATTTGGGAAGCACTCCTTCAATCACATTTACTGCTTCACTGCTCGATCTGCAACACAACAATCATCACCTCACAATCACCAGCTAAGTGGTTTCACATTCCTGCACAGTTATACGAGTTATACGTTACTGCTGCTGAATGCGGCGTACACGCCAACCACCTGCTGTTGAATCGTTAGAAAGCTTTAAAGCATTTTCACAGATTATTTTCACACGTGATGATGCTCACATAGCCAATTCAAACCTCACACCGCCATAAGTAGTTTAGGACTTCTAAAAATGGTTTACGAAGAGTGGCGGATTAACATTACGCAACACACATGGTGATTGTTTCTGATAATTTACTAAATATTAACATTCTGTCATGAAAAACAAAGATGAACATTGTATAAATGCAGCCCAATTTCAATTCAAACAAATTCACGGAGGTTTAAAGCAACGTTTGATGAGGGGCCTATCGACGGCGGTTATTACGACAAACAGAAATGTATGTTATCCGATCAATGTCGCAAGATTAACAGCTCTTGGGACACGAGTGATGCTTTAGTCGGCAACAGAGTCGGAAACGATAAAGCTTGTGTTATTCCAGGCTGTGCAATATTCTATCATACAAGCAATCACTCCATCAGCGTAGCTAGCAATATATCCAGTTATAAAAAAAGTGTTAACGTATCCACACCACATATCACTTCAATTAATATAATTAGCTCAGCACAACTTCCAACGTCGCAACGCCAATACTTGAAGTGGGATTCGAACACTAATATTTCGAACAATGGTCTTTGGCTATTGGGTGCAAAACGCGAGTTAACACACAGGCAATTGGTACGACTAACGGTTCCAGATACCTATAAGTTAGTGACTGATCTAGGGCGGTTGTGTGGATGTGATTTCGAACCTTACTCGGATCCTTGTTTTTACCAACTGGAGAATTATACAAGTTAGAGGTACACCCACTTAGTAATTTTCTTGATACAGTGATACAAGGTGTTAAGCCGATTTTAATTAGCATAAAGCATACAAACAGCATACTTGTGATCTTGCTTGATAGGCGGGGCACGGCTTGTTGCATGCATGTCAAACACAAGTTTCTTTGTTATGCTAAAAAACAATGTTATGAAAAAAATGATTACAATTGTACATGCTATGATAAGCACACAAATGATAAGTGTATAATCTGACCAAGTGCTATTATTATGTTTGCTAAAAGCATGCCTTTTCAAAAATAACAAATGGAAAAGATGCACGAACAGCTTAGAATGATTACGGTCTGTGCTACCAAATACCGAAACAACTTTGATGAGTTTTACTTGAAATTAGTGACGGAAGAAAGATTTCCTCAATCACAAAGCAGCAATTAAAATGTTATCAACAGGCATCATCTGTCCAGATCACAAACCTCTTCCCAACAAAAATTTGATGATGTAACCACGATAAAACAGTCAATTCTCTATGAATATCACAAGAATTTACTTATTTTCAACGCGAGTAGGTCTTCGTAAAATAGTTGGCTTTGGAGACGAATTTATTATGTGTGCGTTAGTGGAAGGTGTGGCTGGATGGATCGGTAATGAGCGACTTGTTTCTTTGTTGCTTGCCGATGAACTTCCTGTGTGGAGGAGCTGCCCTAAAAATACAAACAATTCCAAGTCACTGATGAAAGATGACAAATACTGTGTTTGCATGATCGTAAAAGAGTTCTCGATAAAGAAAAAGTGGACTAGGACACAATGAAAAATTCAAAACTTATCATTAATATTCGTTAAGAGATGCCAGGAATTTAAAGGCTCGTTTGCTAAACCTTAAAAACGGATCCTGATATTTCTTCAACAACTTGTCTCGTATTTTTTTTCTGCTTCTATGACAAGCGTAGTAGAAAAAAAAACAAAAACGTCGGGCTAGTTTGAACTACAAACAGAAGTCACACTTTTTATGTCAACGTACAGAGCACACAGGAAAAAAACCACGAAAAACTTACTAGTCATACGCACAATTGAAAGATAACACAATAAAAACGTTTTAAGTGAATAAGTATTGTCAATTTTCTATCAACGAGAAGGTATGACTGCAGCGTCATGGGAATTAAGAGAGAAAGCCGTGTATTCCACGAAAAAGGCACTGGACAGAACAAAATCACCCAAGAAGAGTATATTAGTGATAAAAAATGACAGGTTTAGGTGGAAAGCTTATCTTAAAACAGCACAGTAACACATGTAACACCCTAGAAATACGACACGTATCCACATTAGTAGTCAAAGTGAATAACATAGATAAATGCATGACTTGTGTGAATACTTTGTGTGTATGAAGGAAGTACCTACCTTGTGTGAATGGAGGAAGTACGGTTGATTGCGATGATGAAGAAACGCCAATGAAGTTTGCTTGGCTTAATTGAACTGAACTTGCATTCACCGTAGTAGCGCTGCTCGCTACAAAAACAACACATTCCTTTGAAATAAATCAATTTTCCCTTCCTACTAATACAAAACCTGAAGAAGCTGACGGAATGCTAAGCTACAACACCACATTATTAGAATCATATTATCCACTTTTCTTCGGCTTGTTATGATGAGAGTTGCTAAATAATGTTTTATATGTTCTGCAAGAACATATAAAAAAAACACTAACTATAGCCGTACTGGTAATTGTCTAGGGCATCGAAGGGAAAGGTCAGGAGTTACTAATTCTATAAAAGCACTATTAGTATTTGTCTAAAAGGGCATCCATAATTTAAAGCGCTACGTTACTCCAGCAAAAAGTCGGGTTGTTTGAAAACGAGTAGGTAAAGAAAAGGACGTAAAATAGACCACTGACATCAAAATGAACAATCCAGAGTCGTTTTAAGTACATTTCCATCAGATTGGAAAGTTGTCATGCTGCATCTGCAGCAAAATAGATCATATGTGGCACTATACAGTATAGTAGACAACAAAAAGCCAATTTTTTAGTAAGTCGAATATTAGGATTAATTTTCTAAAATTAAATACACAGCTTTCACAGATCTTGCCAATGGGGAAAGACTGAAACAATCCATGCAACTAAACTTGTCTCCATGAAAGTTGAGCCAAATAAGAGAATAACTTTATTACCTGCTGTGTTAAAAGTAGGTCGGATGGTCCCACCTACAACATAGGTTGATTGTGGAAGCAATGTACAAGTGGGAGACGTCTGAGGAGGCCAAAACATGAGTGAATGTTGTTGGATGTTTGATGGAGCAGTTGAAGTCTGTGCAAACGTTTTCAAATTGTTATACAATACTAATTGTAGATTTCATCGCGAATCAAACCTGGATACGAAGCACGGTTGTAAATACTAGTTCAAACTATATGCAAGACGTCCATTCAAAATTATACGTGAGTACCATGAACAAATTTGGCATAGAAATTCCCTTAATTTACATTGTTCATTAACCAACACACCCTACAACGCGAGCTGTTTAAATTATAAGCTTGTCTTGTAGCTAAGCGTTTTTTTTGCACCCAAATGTAAAACCTGGTCAAAGTTTCCCCTTCCTGTACCACCATTAATCAGTAAAATCAATAAATTGTTATTTACACATATCAAAACAAGAAATCTCGTCATTGCCCGATTCACTGATGCAAACAAGTTTATAGTTTGTTAGCGAGTCTTTTGTCAGACTGGAATATTGCGGCAGGCAGACTGCTCGGTTTACCACTTGTCTACTTACAAAAGACGGAGCTGTCCCATTACGTGCATTACACAAATACTCCCTTTCGCGCTTAGCGTCAAATAGGACAGCTACGGACACCGATTTTCAAAGTCTTCTGTATAACTCTACATGGGAATAAAACCCATGCCTACCAAAAGCGAAGCAGACCCTCCAACAGCTATAACACCGCATTGGTCACGCCCTGTTGCTTCTACAACATTGTTTTCTCTTCTACAACGTAGTATTTCTGCACTGTTTTCATTGCCCACAAACACAATGAGAACAGAACCCAACAGATTTAGTTCAATACTAACTTTGGTAGCGACAACTGCAGAGACGAGAGACGCGGCAGATATTGACGTTGTCGCGGTGCTCGTTGAAACGAGACTCTGATGGATTGAAGTTGAATTTTCAACCGACTGCACCGACCCGCATGCAACACCACTTGAAGGAGCTCGAGAGGAGGGCTGGTAAACAATTATTTAAGTCTGTGAGCAACAACTTTGCTGGAGTGATATCAAGCGGGGTATGTCACAAAAAAAGCAAGATTGATAACAGGCAATTACAATGTTTAAAATTACGTTTTAAAAAATTGTGGTGGCAGTTCTACTTCAAGTTCTGGAGCTGATTATTGATAATACTTGTGCATTGACAAAACACCTTCCAGGAATATTAATAATAAAAATAACTCTCAAATGTTCCAACTATATTGATTGAAGATTAAATATAACACATCACCACCAGACACGTTAATTTAAGTTCACAGATGCTCAAAGCACAACTTCAACGATAACTCCAATGAATCGAAATATCGAACAAGAATGCGAGCCGCAATAACAAACTTCACATCACAAACTCAATTAAGTGAGATTAAAACGACGCACGACGATTTAGTGACAATGAAAGTGGCAGTAGATTCGGAAAAGATCAAGAATTAAAAACGATGCAGACTGCCTTTGGTGAACCGCCAAAAGGGGTCTCTCACATCGAACTAGATGAGCAGTAAAGCGTTCCATAGGTGTATCATTTTTGAAATCAAAAATGCCAGGACAAGAGCAAGCCATATCACAAAAGAAATCGATTGCAGTTGATGCAATTACAAGGTGTGCAAGGGAAGGCTGAATAAATGTAACTTAGTATGTATAACTTGGTTTTGATGAAGCACGACAGGTTTAGAGAAAAGTTATGGAAATGGAAAAAGGCGTTTAAGAGTACACAACGCCCAAGATTAACCTTAGGTGGACAAGTAGTGGTGATTGGCTTGAAACGAGAAAAACCATAGAGCAAAGTTGATTGGTGTGCCATGAGCGGTGACTGGTGAGGTGGTGATAAATGGTAACATGATAGAAAATAAGATCACGCTTTTAAAAAAGCAATTACAAAAGCAGTGTGGAGTTTAAATTAATTGATAAGAGAAATAACGAAGAACTGATGAAGATATACAATAGTTGAAATAGGAATTGCGAAAAGACTGCCAAAAAAAGAATAAAGTGCGATGGTATGGGTATGTTCTAAAGACGGTGGTGATGGTGTAGTTGTATTAGTACTTATCTGGTTTTGTTCTTTTAAGGAAGTCGCCAGATTCACCTTATTTCTTTGGCAATTCTTCGCACTCCATCTCGCGACATCGCTCGATTCCAAGCATCCTTCATTTTTAATCCCATCATCTCTGCTTCCCCTTGCTTCCTCCGAGTCTTCTTTGGTCGTCCTCGCTTTCTCTTTTCCCTCACTTTAAGATCTAGCCATCATCATCTCTTGTGAGCACATGTCCGTACCATCTCAATTCATATTAACAGCCCATCTGGTTTCTTTTAATTTCAGCACATTTATTTATTTTTCAGTAGCCTTTCCGTTAATTTTCCGACCGTGCATAGCTCTCACCATAGCTCTTTCCGTTCCCCCTAAAATTGCTTTTTCATGTTTTTTTAAACACTGTGTCTCGCTTCCGTTTAATATTGCTCATCTAATGCAAAAACGATAAACCTGCCCTTTCATATTCAGCGGAAAACTATTTCCAAGTAACAACTCTCCAAGACTCTTAAATCTTACCCAACCGATTCTTATTCTTGCTGTGACTGCAGCTTCACAAATCATCTCTAGCAATGAGCTTGTCTCCCAAATAACAAAATCTATTCAGTCTCTACTTCATTACGCAACTTGTCGATCAAATTCATTACTCTCTCCATCATTCCCTACATCTTAAACACACAAAACGCGTATCCAATCTAGTCTTAACTCTACTCCTTTTCGCTCATCTGTCACTAGCCTAGTTTTCACATTTCACGCACAAAACTGAATTGGCTATCTCTTTGACCCAGCAAATTTCACATGGATCTATCTTGCTTTTAAACAGTTCTCCCTCTGACCCACTTACAATCACTTTTGCATTTCTGCTTTTGTCCTTCAAACCCCTACTTCTAAGTGCTTCTTTCTAATTCCAAAACCTCTCTTCTAAATTTTTTATGGTTTTACTTATGATAACAAGGTCATCTAGATATAGTACCTCATTGATCACATTCCTTCTTGTATCTTCTGTGATGACATCCACAACTATTGCAAAGAACAGTGGTGACAGCACATATCCTTGATGTACATCAACCTTATCTCAATCTCCTCTGAATACACATATCCCACCTTAACTCTTGTCTTTGCTCCATCATACTACAGTACCTCAAAACTGCTTAAACGATTACCTCTAATAAACCCTAATAGCCCACTGCATCACCTGTTTTTGGAACTCTATCAAATGCTTTTTGTATGTCAACAAAGCAAATATACAACTTCTTTTGATATTCCTCCTGCACACTTCTCACAACAAATATTGCATCAACTGTTCCTTTTCCTGGCATCAATCCATATTGCATTTTATTCAAATTGGTCTGTGTTCACATTCGCCTCTTTAACACCCTTTCAAGAATCTTCATGGCATGCCCTACAAGTCTTTCTCCTCTAGATGATCCATAGCTTATCGCATCACCTTTTCCTTTAAAAATAGGCACTATCACACTAGTATTCCATTCATCAAGCATTTCTCTATCACCCAACACTCGCTGACACAAGCCCATCGCCACTTTAAACACAATTTCACCACTTGCCGCTCTCATTTCCACAATTGCTTTCGATGGTCCAGTTGCCTTTCCCAACTTGATCTTCTCCAATGCTTTCATAATTTCTTTGCAAGTAACTCATTCAATCAGTCCTTCTACTGCATCAGTTTCCATCATGTAGTCCTATTCTTTCTCTTCCTTTATGATCTTTTCCATGTATTCCTTTCACATTTTTGGCCTGTCTTCTACAATAAAACCAGACAGATCATTTTTTCCTCTTAAGTACTTTCCTCCTTCAAGATCTTTCTTTTCCTCTTTGACTCTCCTAGGTGAAAACACTGTCGGAAATTTGACATGGATCACTCAACTCTTGTTTGGCTTCCTTTCTCATAGCTCTAGCAGCAACTTTCCTGATTTGACTTTTTATACGTTTGCATTGAGCCATTTTCTTCTGATGGGAACCTGCACATCTCATTGAAATGCTGCCTTCTTTCTTGCTATAGTACTCTTCATTTCCTCATTCCACCACCACAGGTCTCCACAATATCTCAAAAACTTTTTCTTTCCTCACACTTCGTCACATGCTCCTAGAACTCAATCCTTGAAACCTTTCCACAAATTTGGCACGTCTGTGCTACCGAGTTCTTCCATTCTTTTTCCAAATCTTACTCTTGTTCGATGTTAATTCATCTTCCAAGAGAAGAGTGATAACTTATTTAACTTGAAAAGAGCAAACTTATAAAGTGGTTGAAAAACGGGGGCAAGACGATCGAATATGACATAGAGAAGGCAAGTGGAAGAAGAAATTTTTAATAAGATAAAAAAGAAAATTTAAAAAAGAAGACCGGAATCACGACTACAAGAGGAAGATACCATTATGAGAACGATGTGACCCAACGCAATTTTTACAACTGAAAGAGACATGAGGCGAGTCCAGCCATCATTACTTACAGGGACATACCCAGGTTTCAAAAGTGCACACATCTTTCTTTTTTGGGTTCTATGCGTTGAGTTTGGATCATTAAACACTACCAGCCAGATTAATTGCGTAACTACCTGTAGCATATACTATAGCATATCGCACCGAAACAAGTGTACCACGGCCAACTGAGTAAAGTTTGATAACCAAAAGACACAGAGTATTAACTTAACGCAAATGACCATCCAAATGTACATTTTAGTTTATTAGCCGTGTACATTATGAAGCAATATCTTGCATTTTCTATAAAAACCAGGTAAAAATCAATTTTTTTTTGCAAATAGCTCGTCATCCAATGTACATACCGTCTTACAATTACCGTATTAATGGGGGTATGAAACCAAGCATTCTGGTCATTTTGATCGAATTCCTATTTCGAGATGTAGTTCTATTGACCAAGCAAATCTTTAAAACAATCGCAGTAACCTCACTGTGACGTCATAACAGCAAATTATCACAAAATCCCATCACATGCAATCCCAAGCATTTCTAATTCACAAGTTGGTGAAAACACGAAACACTTGTAGTGAAGAGCCTCACTGTTCTAAGCTGGCGATGCAAAGATGAAAATAAAAACCAATTCAATTGTTAGTTATATGTGAAGTGGCGCAATATGAAGGTTAACATCGCCTACTTTCCGTAAATCAAGCCTTTGGTGGTAAACAGTGCAGACAACAAGTCAGTAACAAGAACTAAATAAGTTGTTGACAAAGTTGAAGACAAACTTTAAAACGATTTACTGATAACATTTAAACCAAATTCAAGAACAGCAACGAGCAGTTAGTGGGAAACTCACTGATAAAAATAAGTTAAGCACATAAGCTTACCACAAGTGGAACAACCTTTGCAACAGACACTGCGGATGTTGTAACTGTCGCAATGGAAAGTCGTAATGATGGTTGCTCGCTTTGATGGGAGGTGACTGAACTCGATGACGACGTCACCACAAGAGGCATAACATTGTGATCTACAAAAATGAATTTCAATTTTACAAGTAGGATAATGCTGGTGCGTTCAGTTACTAGTCTCTTTAACTTAGCATTATTTTTAAAGCTATTACTTCTACTACCGGTACTTTTCGTCCTTGCTTCATTACAACCAAGCAACTGTCGTTGTACGCATTGCCAATAGCAAACCAATAACAACCTGCTTAATATTAGGTTATATGTAAAGCAAACAAATCTTGGATAACGGATAATCTGCCAAACATTGATGCCACCAAGCAAGTTGTGAAAGAAATCCATTTGAAATATTTGACTTTACTCCTGCTAACATAGATGGCCGGATTCACCTAAACCTCCTCCTAATTTTATTAACAGAGTTGCGTTGCTCACTCAGTCAATGGCATTTTACTTCTCTAAGCAATCTTTTCTTCCACTTACCTTCTCTACACATGTCTGGTTGTCCCAGCTCTTTTTTTGCAAGCACTTAAATCTCACGTTTTTCTCAATACGTCATCACCATCCCTCTTTACAACAGGCCCATACGATCGTGCTCAAAGTAATTTTGCAAGTCTGATCTTCCATTTGCCTCTACAATTCAAGAGACTCGAGGAGCCTTTCCACCAGGTGTCTCTGTTTTGTGGATCAACTCAAGCCAATTTTTTTCTGATATCATTTGTTGCTACTTTTATCCACATCTTGGTGTTGTAGTTGTTGTTACTCGACCCCTTTCAAGAACGGGAGCACGGCTAGAAAGACCATGGTGCCTCAACATCCGAACATCTCCCCAAGGCATCGACCATGCTGTAGAGAGACAGGGAGTGGCTAAACAGTGACCAGTGCAACGAGTCCATAACTGGACAGCACAGAATGAGATGAAAGTGTCCTGGGTCAAATAACTGCTAGCACCAGACTAAGGAATCTCGATTTAGCCAATTTTAGAGAGATAAAGGTTGGAGTATAACAGTAGGCTGTATTTGTTACAGTGAAGACTAGAGGACACAACGACCATGACGAGGGAACACAAGTTCCTCAGTGGATACTGAAAGAACCTTGGTGCCGAAAAATTTTGATGAGACATGACTTTGATATTCGTACGTCTTTTACGCTAAAATATTCAGAACATAAAAAATGTTATTGTAATTTGTATTGAAGCCAAAACCCAGCAGTGAAAGAAACTTTGTGAAATACGAAATGAATCAGACGAAGTCCGGTAACTGGAGCAAAAACGGTGCTTTACTGCTGTCTCAGCTTTCTTATACATCTGCTATTGCAACACGTTTAAAGGTATTCCATATATCTACAAGGCCAAAATACAATTCCTTTCTGATTTTTCCATATTTCTTTGTGAATATCATAGCAAATATAGCGACCGCTGTACTTTTCCCTGGCATAAGACACATTTGAATACACACTTTGAATGAATCTCGCTAATTTGAACTGTCTTTAGAATCTCTCCTCAAAACCCTTTCTACAACCTAATTGCATGTTCGAGCATTTTCAGGCTTCTGTAGCTGGCAAATTCCTTTGTATCACTTTTTCTTCTGTACAGTGGTATCAACACACACTTCTTCTAACTCGGAGACATCCCTTTACCTCATATCAGGTCTGTTCCGTACTTTGCAAAAGTACATTCAACGTTGCACTACCATAATGCTTCATTGGTACATCACTTGGCCTAGCTGCTTTACCTTTTTTTTTCATTTTTGACATCGACTTTCTCGTTTTGTCAAATATCATTGCCTCCACAGGTCCTACGTTTTTTATTAATTTTTATGTATTGTCTCACAGATTCTCTTCATTTAGCAATTTTCGCAATACTCTTTTCACAACTTTAATCTACCTACTAATTGCATCTTTAACTTTAACTTCTGCTGCTTAAGGGTCCATTGGATATCCAATCAGGAAGTTTACAAAGAAAGACTTAAATGAAATCTTGTATGCAGATAACTTGGTTCTGATGAGTAAAAGCAGAATTGAGAGGAATGCTTTGGAATTGGAAAGAAGTGTAGCTCGAGAGCAAGTGATTGATGGTTAAATTAGAAAAATGAAAGTGATGGTGAGTGCTTTACAAGTAGAGAAACCAAAAAGTAAAGTTAACCCATGAATTGTGAGCGGCAAGATGGTAATGGCAAAATCGGTACTGTGCAAGAAATGAAGTAACTGAGCATTTGGGAAGATGCGCAAAAACGAAAAAAGCCTGAAATCTGGCAAAATGTTTTGTTTGTGAAAGATGCGTCATTGTGAAACAAAATGAGATATTACCGTATTGTGGCATTGGAGAGTTGATGAAGAAATTCTATAATCTGGTGAACAAGGTTAAACATAAGAGAACTAAGTTGCCATGTTCGTATCTTTCTTGGAAAAGCAGCGGAAGTGAAAGAGCAATGACAGTAACAAGATGTTTATAGGATAAAATTTAGACAATAAGGGAAATTGGTTTATGGCAAAAGGTCTTCACTGAAGATAAAAAGACCTATCAGACTTGTGTGAGGTCGGCAATGCAGGAAGGAAAGTGACACGTTTTGTCTGAAGCAAAATGAGTTGGTAATTTAGAAAAAGCCTGAGAAAACAATCATAAAAAGCTAACCAATACAAGAAATAGTCAAGAAACAATACATACGATGAGCCTAAATCTGCACCAATCAACAGCTGCCTCAACGTGGTGGTGCAGTCCCCGACCCCGTTTGGGTTAGGTCAAAATGGCTGTTGGCCTTCCGACGGGTCCCAGTTACCCGGGCACTCCCCTACATTTTTTCGCTATGCTGCCCCCTGAACGACCGCAGAAGAGCAGCACACAGCATCTTCAAAAGAGGTTGCCTGTCTTCACTTTTTCCTCTCTCCTGCCCTACTCTTGCCCTTCTTTGTCTCCTCATTCTTCTTCTTCTCCTGATGAGCGGTAACGTTCATCCTAACCCCGGCCCCATCTTTCCTTGCTCTGTGTGCGCTGGAAATGTGACCTGGCGGGGCAAGTCAGTGCTATGCTGCACCTGCTCCAAATGGGTCCATCTAAGGTGCTCAAAACTTTCCCTGTCTAAAATCAGAGCTCTAGGCAGCTCTCACTCTTGGAACTGCCTCCCCTGTTGTAACACTATGACTTCCTCCTCAGACACGCATACCTCTACTGTACAATCTGGCCCCACCTCTACTGATGCTGCACTCTTGCATCACCCCCGTCTCCAAACCTTCTATCCCCCATTTGCCCATTCTATATCTCCTTCCTCTGCTCCTTCACCACCGTCCATTGCTCCTGGCCATTTTTCTATGCCTCCTGCCTCCTCTCCTCCCCCTGACTCTCTCAGAGTTCTTCAATGGAATGATGGAGGTCTCCGAGCCAGGAGCACTGAACTACTGCATTTTCTCTTGTCCCATCCAGTCGATCTTATCTGCATCCAGGAATCCAATCTTAACTCATCTTCCTCTTTCCGGATTCCAGGATTCTCTGCTCTGCGTTCTGATTGCACCCACTCCCAGTCTGGCATTCTCTCTCCTGATACCACAAACGCCAGCAGCGACGTCATCATTTTCATCAGGCAGGGCCTATCCTTTTCTGAACTTTCTACCTCCTCTCTTTGCTTGATCCCTACTCTGATTATGTAGGGGTCAGCATCTCTCTTAACAACTCCTCCTCGGTGTCATTTCTTAATGTGTACGCCCCACTATTTGCTCTTCCCCAACGAATGGCAGAACCGATTCCTTTTCTCCCTCAATTCTTTCCTCCTCCAGAAATCTCTTCATTCTGGGGTACTTCAATTGCCATCACCCCCTCTGGGACTCCAGAGGTACTTCTAACCCCCGATGGGAGGAAGTATTTGACCATATCATCTCTTCTGACCTCCTCCCACTCAATGACCCTGACACACCTACCCTTCTCCATCGCTCCTCTGGCAGTCGCTCCTCTCCTGACATCTCCTTTGCTACTTCTACTCTTGCTTTTTCTTGCTCCTGGGAGGTGTTTCAGGACCTGGGTTCTGACCATCTACCAATTCTTCTATCTATCCCTCTCTCTCTCTCTCTGGTTTTTCGCCCCAACGAGCATCCCCCTTCCTTCAATTTTCAGAAAGCTTGCTGGGATGGCTTTGCCTCCTACTTTGACTCTCACTGTCCTTTAGCAGAGGAATACTAATCTCTCTTTCCTCTGCTGCTGCTCTCTTTACCTCTTTGACTTTGAATGCGGCCAAATCTTCCATTCCTTTCAGCTGCATCAAACGCCCTCCTAAACTGACACGATGGCGTAGTGGTTAGAGCGCCCGCTTCGTAGTCGGTAGACCTGGGGTTCAATCCCCTTGTCGGGTCATACCAAAAGACTTTAGAAAATGGCATCTGCAGCTTCCCTGCTTGGCGCTCGGCATTTAGGGGAGGTTGTGGAGAACAAGCCGGCAAGTTTGCTTGTTGTGTGCTTGGGCAAGGCACTTAACGGGATGCCCCACCTTTATGTAGAAGACAGGTGGCCCATAAACCTCGAAAAAAGGCAACTCCCAAGCGAGTGCGGACTTCCCGTCCAAAGTATAGCGATACAATTTGCTTTCTCGTGAATGGAGGATAAATATGGCAAATAAACTAAATAAACTAAACTAAACTAAAGCCTGGTGGTATGCTGAGGTGGAAGAAGCGGTTAGTGAAAGACGCAAGGCTTTTGCTGCCACTCACAGAAGTGATGAAGATCGACAAGCTTACATCTCCGCTTCTCGACGCGCCTTGTCAGTCATTGCTATGGCCAAGGCGGAGGCATGGCAGACAACTTGCTCTTCTTTTTCACCTAGGTCTAACCCTAAATCTGTACACTCTCTTCTTCGCTCTATTGCTGGCTCTCCTTCCTCGTCTTCCTTTTCTCCTAACTTTCCTAACTGTTCCTCTCCCAGGGAATCGGCTTCGGTTTATGCCGCTTACCTGAGATCGCACTTTTCTGTTTCTCAGCCAAAGGCCATGCACAGCAGAGCCAGAGGCTACCTCACTGAGCTCCGCCGAGCCACGTGCCCTGTGGAGTCTCACTTGTCCTTTTCCTCCCCTTTCTCTCCCGCAGAAATTCATGCGGCTGCCTCCAATCTTACCCCATCCACTGCCACTGGCCCAGACAAAGTTGCCTATCCCATGCTAAAGCACCTTCCTCGCTCTGGCATGGATTTACTTCTTTACATCTTCAATCTTCCCTGGTCTTCGCATTCCTTTCCTTCCATCTGGAAGACATCTTTTATTATTCCCATCCACAAGATGGGAAAGCCTCTCGACTCTCCTGCTTCCTTTCGGCCTATCTCTCTCACCTCTTGCGTCTCACAGCTTTTTGAACGCATCATTCAATCCCGTCTTCTCTTCTTTCTGGAATCTAAGTCCATTCTCTCTCCTCGCCAGGCCAGTTTCCGCCCTGGACAGTCTACACTAGATCAAATTCTGTACCTTTCTCAGTCCATTTCGGATGGGTTTAACAAACCCAGGTCGGGCTCTCGGACGATTCTATCTACTATCGATTTCTCTAAAGCTTTTGACTCTGTCTGGCATCCCACCCTTTTTCATAAACTTATTTCGGCTGGCCTCCCTCCTTGCTTTGCTCGTTGGACTCAATCTTTTCTTTCTGATAGGCGCGCTTGCGTGGTCTTTCAAAATCACAAAAGCCGTTCCTTTCGAGTTCATCGAGGTGTTCCACAAGGATCCGTCCTTGGCACTGTACTTTTCTCTCTCTTCATTAACGATCTTCCGGCTTCTCTGCCTTCTTCCGTCAGCTGCTCTCTTTATGCTGACGATCTGGTCATTTGGTCCTCCTCCCCCTCGGTCCCCACTGCGGTGGAGGCCACACAAGGAGCTCTGTTTCGATTGGAGCGCTGGTCTGAGCAGTGGTGTCTTCCTCTCAATCCGAGCAAATGTGAGGCCTCGTTCTTCTCAGTGGATCCCCATCAAGCTAACCTCCAGCCAACCTCCTCCTACTCGGCTCCCACCTCCGTTTTAATCCCACTCCAACTTTTCCTGGGGTCACCTTCGACCGCACTCTTTCCTTTACTAAGCATGTATCTTCGCTGAAGGCAAAGTTCTTTAAGCTGTATCTCTGCTTCATCATGGGGCCCCTCTAAGGAGTCCCTCTCTGTTCTGTATGAAGCTTTTCTTCGGCCCCTTCTCACTTATGCTTCACCCGGATGGTTTCCTTTCCTAAGCGCTACCAATCTTACCAAATTGGAACGCCTCCACCGAGTGGCTAGTCGCACCATCACCGGCTGCCTCTCGTCCTTCCCTATTCCTCTACCACTCACCAAGGCTTCTCTACCTCCCCTACGAGTCACTCTGACTCACTTTACTCTTTTTTCTTATGAGCGGGCTCTTTGTCTCCCAACCTCCTTTCCTATTTCAGGTTTGGCCAGACTTGAAGTGAAACCAAGACTCTGCAGATCGTCCTGGAGAGCTTTTGCGTCCACTCACCCGCTCATGCTTCCTTCTACTTGTTCTAGGGAGGCTCTTCTTGCTTGCCCTCCCTTTCCTCCTTAGAATCTTCCTTCCTTCACGGTGGAGTCCACCCTTTCCACTCCATGCTCTCGCTCTGATCCCCCTCACTCTGGCCAAGGTGCGGCTCTCGCCCATCTTGATTCTCTCCCCCCTCATGATCTGGTGCTTTGGACAGACAGCTCTGTTCCTTTTCGCAAGGGCGGCTCCGGCATTCTTTCCATCTGCTCTCTCCGTGGCACTGAGGCCACTCTTTCTTTTTCGGCAGGCCCAGTATGTTCCAGTTTCTCCGCTGAAGCCTGCACCAATCTGCATGCTCTTTGCTGGTCTTGGCAGCACCATAAAGTCTGCCATTTCTCTTCTCTTCTCTAACTATCTGACTCTCGTTCTGTCCTCGCCACCCTGTCCTCTCCTCCATCTTTCCTCTTAACTCAAACTCTGTGGCAGATCTGGCAGGAATTGTCTTCTCTCTCCTCCTGTTCTATCAAACTACAATGAGTCCCCAGACACTCGTTTCTCCTGGGGAACGACACGGCTGATGAGCTAGCCTGACGGGGAGCGCTACTTGCGCCCTCCGCAATCCCTTGTAGTCTCTCGTATCCACTCTCGTCTTTTCTCGGACTGGAGGCATACTGTCTCCTCGAAATATTTTGACACACAGGTTCCCTCAATTTCCACTGAGGAACTTGTGCTCCCTTGTCATGCTCGCTGTGTCCTCTCTCGTCTTTGCTGCAATGAACACAGCCTTCTTTTAGGTTCTTACCTCTCTAGGATTGGCAGAATTGAGAACCTTTCTTGCAGTGCCTGTGGACACCCGTCCCAGGACATCTCTCATCTCATTCTGCACTGGCCAGCTACAGACTTTTTGCGCCGCTCACTCTTTGGCGACTCTCTGTCTCTTTACAACCTCTGGTCCAGACCCTGGGAAGTTGCCTGGCTTCTGGGGCTTCTGCCATGCCCCCATCCGTCGGAAGGGGTCGGGTAACCAACAACAACAACATGAGCCTAAATGAAACTATTGATACACCGGCAAAAAGGAAATGAAGTGGACCGGGTATACTTCCGAAGATGGTAATGACGTATTAAAAAGAACTTTAAAGTTTGAAGTAATTGGAAGCACAGGAAAAGACAAGTGAAGACGACGATGTGAAAAAAGACGCCATCAACAAAGTAATGTGGCGCAATGCTGTTTAAGAAACTTCGAGAATTACAAAGTGAATCCGGCCATCTAAGCTCATTGGGTCAAAAACGGATTTTAAAAAATGATCTCTCCTCCCTCGCACTGCGAATTGTGGCAGCATACAGTGATGGAATAAATGTAAGGCTTTTAATTGAAAACTACTGATAGAGCGTCGAAAACGTTATGTTGCAGGTGGCATGGCGAAGTGGCGTTTGCTTTTAACCTCACGTTTCTGGCTCTAACCATGAATTGAGCCGATGCAATGGTATGCATGAGTGATTGCCGACTCGGACATCATAAGCTCATTTTGTAGTATTCTAAAACTCGCTGCTATAGTATTATGTGAGAGGAATTAAGTAAGTTTTCGTCAATGTCGAGATGATGAAAGTGTGCAAAACATAAACAAATGTTATTGTGATTAAATTGATCTCAAAATCCAGCAGTTCCTATAAATTACAAAATATCACCTGAAACTGTTTGTTTACTGTATCAATCAAAATAACCACGGGTACAGGTAGTCCTAAAGATAGCTTTAACAACAATTTATGAAAGATGACCGACTTGTTACTGATGTCGGGTTGGTTACGAGGTGTGACGCTGCCACAACTTTAGTTGCTGTGTTGTTTGGCGTTGTTGATGTGATCAGGGATGAGGTGGATGTTTGTGAAAGACCAACTTGATACATACTTCTTCCCACTGGAGCAACACACAAAAATTAAAAATGGTGAGTACTTTGCAACAATTAGTCACATTTATGTAAAGACGTTCACATAATTACTTTCGATAGAGCGAATAAAATATTTTACCACTACGATCTCTTGTTGCAATGAAAGTTACCCTGACCAACAAACAATTCTGTCTGAAAATAACGGAATTTCTTTATTGACTTACTAGGAGCCAACGGGATCCGTGCAGGAGCAGTTGCGGGGTCAAATATAGAGTTGGATTTTGCAGGAATGCTGATGCTGATTGTACTTGTTGGATGAAACAGTACATTGGTTGGCCTGAAAATAAATTCACGTACCAAAAAAAAATCACCAGCACATCTATAATAGGCCTAGCCAGAAGAACTAATAAACATAAAGTGAACCGCCACTCTGCAGCATTATACTTCCAAAAACATTTATCAGACATGAAAAAAATCAACTTAATATTTACACACCGATACTTCTTCTAATCTAATAGGATACCAGTTTTAATATATGTTACTCCATAATATTGCTTTAAAATTTTATACCACAGCACTATAGATAAATATCACATTATGGCCATATCTGCATTCAATTGGTAGTAAGCGTATCCTCAAATATGCTTTGTTATTCAACCACTATCCATCAAACGTTTAGTACGACCTCACAGCGAATGCGTGAGGACCTACAGATTATTACATTTCATTTTATAAAATGATAGCATCACAAGGAAGTAATTAGTCCAAATTGTCTATAATCAGTTGATTTACTCCAGCTTTTTTAGGGAGGCATGCAAATAAAACGTCCAATTGGTACTCCTGATCATGTTAAGAAATGTTCAAGTTACCTACCTACTTAAAGCAACCATTACATTAACTGCTAACCCTGCAATTAGGACGAACGCCTATCAGTGGTTGCTCATACTACGTCTAAACATCCAGGAGAAGCGAGCACTTGCATTAATCAATGGTATAACTCATCTATGGGTCGCATACCGCTAATCCTGTAAGTTTTACATCACCCCGCTCGAGCCAGATATATTAACCCTTTCCACTCTATTAAAATCTGACCATTGCGCTCTCCAACTCTTATTTATCATAATTAATCATGATTAATTGCCTCAAGTTTGTTTGTAAATCATTACTCAGCTGTCTACTTCTACATTAAGTGTGATATATCGTTGAAATCTACATTTCTTGAGGATTTCAAATAGAAAAAAAAATTTTTTTGAATATGCAAATTTTATGCAAATTAACCCCCCCAACTGGGGGGTAGTTGTCTTCAAAATTAAAGAGGTACCCTTACCTCAAAGATCACTACAGATTTTATTTTCTACCAATTTTTTTAGAAATGGTCGCAAGATGATGCTAAGGAAATAAGCTTTCAAGGTACATCAATCAAAACTTACCTAAAAGCCTAGGTTTTCTACAATTTGCAATTTTCTAAGGCAAATGACCTTTTTTTGACCGGTACCGACCGGTACCAAATTTTGGTAGTTAAATTCAGTACCTAAAATATGATCAGTCATTATCTGCTAGAGGTTAGCCTAAACCATGTAACATTATGTATTTTTGAACAGGGAATTTCTTCAAGATTCAAAAAATATTAAGTTTAAATAGAATATGCTGTCACTGACAATGAAACAGCCGCTTGTTTACACCCTTCCCATTTCTTGAGAAACAAGGGGCATACAGCAAACTTTGATTTAGAGAAGCCAAACTTCTGCTAGCTTTTAAACTTGTATTTCGCTTCTTGTCTCCTTGAAAATTTGATACAAAATGACGACTTTAGTGGTGAAACATTTGCAATTCATTTTATCTTTTTATAGGGTGTAGTTTTTCTAAAACTTATAATTTAGTAAAGGCAAGTCAAAAAATTTTGGGGGGTTTTGAACTGACATGATGTACAGTACTCATTTTTGATCAGTAAATATCATATACCACTTAGTCTAAACTATTTAAAGTTATATATTGCTGGAAAGCAAATTTAATAAGCTTTCAAATGAGACCAATATTTAGCAACATATCATATTTTTTACGCACTAAATTTACTTTTATCTACTTACCATTAAAATTTGTTTGGGGGGGTTTTGAGACCCCTAAAAAATTTGGAAATTTAAAACAGTAAAATTTATTATTATCGCTTGAAATTTTGTCAAATGATGCCCCAAAAGAGTAGTTTTCAAACTGTGTAAATGATAAAGGGTTTGGTTTTGTGGTAAAGATGTAATCTCAATTTGATTTTAGTGTAGTTGACACGTGCTGAGAATTTGGCAGATTTTGTCGTCTGCAACTGGGTTCTTGGTCATTTTAACCCTTTTTTGGTATAAAAATTGAAGAATTAGGGCACAAATTATACATCTTCCGATGCGTGAGTAAATAAGCGTGATCTTTTGAAAATTTTATGAAAATCGGATAAAAAATAAAGTCACAAATCGATTTTTTAGTAAACTAATTTTGTAACTGAATTTAAAAAAATTTGAAAATCACAAATGTCGAGTCCAGCTCGAAAAAAGAGTGGAAAGGGTTAAATACAATATAAAAATGCTTCAGTCCTTGACCAATTACTGTGATACGGATATTGATAAATGCCTAACGTGATGCACTTGAAAGTCAAATTAAAGTTGCATAAGCTTCAAAAAATACCTCGCAGGATTATATCTGGTGGTGTTTGACGTGGTGGCAACCACAACAGGCACATAAGTTCGAGATGGAGGCGCACTGATAGGACGAACCTGACAAATATGATCGATTGGTGAAAATACTGATACAATTTAAAGATTTTTAGAGCTTAAATGAGCAATACGAATAACTGAAACAAACTTATCGCAAATACGATTTTGAAGCTCAGAATTTGAAATGCCATCTCGTTAAAGTTTGTGTGAAGAAAAAACAAGAAATACATTGAGATGATAAACTAAGTGACCTGTTAATTACCAACAATTAAACAGACAAATCACATTGAAAACAAATTGGTTTATAATTCGGTTGATATATTTCACTGAAATATTTTTTGTGGAAAGGAGGATTTTTCTACAAGGTTTGATAAACATTTACCTAAATACAAGCTGGTTCTACCGGCGTCAACAAACAAGTCTACCAATTAGGTATGTTGGGGTAAAAAATATCGGTTTAGCCAGCTTTGCTGAATTCATTCAGGAACAAATTTAAAAACAACAGGAGTAATTAAAACTTGCGTTTTTTTACAAGTGCTTATGACTTGCTTAATACAGGAATCAGTACCATTTCCTTGTGTGGTCTCTGCAGCACCAGGTACCGAAGCGGAGGAAGACCAGATGACCAGGTCATCAGAATAAAAAGAACAGCTAATGGAAGTAGGTAGAAATGTAGGAAGATACAAATGAAAAGAGAAAAGAGCAGAGACAAGAACGAACTTCCGCAGAACGCCTTGGCAGAATTAAAAGAAGCAACATGAATGATTTTGAAAAGCCACGTTAGCACGCCAGTCAGAAAAAAAAGATTGAGTCCAATAAACGAAGCAAAGACGGAGGCCAGTTGAGTAAGTTTGTGGAAGAAAGCGGGATGGCAGAGAGAGTTGAAAGCTTTAGAGAAGTCAATAACAACAAGGGTTGTTCAAGAGCTCAGCTTGGGTTTGTCAAACGCATCTGAAATAGACCGAGAAAGCATTTAATCAATAGAATACCAACCAGGACAGAAACTGGCCTGGCTAAAGACAGAATGGAGCTAGACTCCATGGGATAGAATGATGAGCTCAAAAAGCTTTGACACGCAGAAGGTGAGAGAGATAGGCCAGAAGCAAGCACGTGAGTTAAGAGATTTTCTTAATTCTATGGATGGGAATGACAAAGCAAGACTTCCAGATGGAAGGAAAAAATGCAAAGACCAGAAAAGATTAAAGATGGCACGAAGATCCATGCAACAGCAAGGGAGTTGCATCAACATGGGCTAGGCAACTCTGTCTGGGCCAGTAGCAGAGGACAATTAACAGTTGGCTGCATTGGGAAGAAAATCACTGGAGATGAGCTGAAAGTAGGAGGAATGAAATTCTCAGACCAGGCAGATCTCAGACAACTAGCCTGTAGCTCTGCTATGCAAAGCCTTTAGCAGAAACACTAAAAAGTAAAGTCTCAGGTAACTGCCATAAACTGATGCCGTCTCCCTGACAAAGGAGCAGTTGGAAAGTTAGGTAAGGGGGAACAAAAAAAAGCAGAACTAGTTAAGATGGACTGGTTTAGAATCAGATTCAGAAGAGAGAGCCCAGGATATTTCGTGTTGTGTCTTTGCCTTGGCAATAAACGAAAAAGTTAAGACGTAAACTTGGCACTCTTTATCACTTTTGTGAGTAGAAGCAAAGTTTTGCGTCTTTCAATTATTGCTTCATTCACTTCAAAACACTACCAGACTTGAGGTTGGCATGGGATGTAGCTGAAAGAATTGGAAGATTTGGCTGCATTCATTGCCAAAGAGATAAGAGTGCAGCAGCTGAGGAAAGAGAGAAATAATCCTCTGCAAAAAAACAGAGCAAATCAGAATGAAGAGCAAAGTCATTTCAATGAGCTTCTGAATATTCAGGAAAGGACACTCATTGGGGCGGGAGATTGGGGAAAGAAAAACAGTAAGGAGCGTTGGAAGGTGATCTAAACCCGAGGCCTGAAGCACCTCCCAGAACAAGAAAAGGGCAAGAGAGAGAGAGAGAGCGCGAAAATGATGTCAGGAGAGGAGTGACTGCTGAATGAGGAAAGAAGTAGGAATGTCAGGGCCATTAAAACAAAAAAGGGCCAAGGTGATGGCCCAATCAAATAATTTCTTTTCACGAGGGTGTAGAGCATCTCTTAGAGCCCCTAACGAGGTGATCACAGTTGAAGTCCCCAAAATGAAGAGATTTCTGGAGGAAAGAAAAACAGAGAAAGATAATGAGTTGGTTCCATTACCTGCCAAAGAAGAATAAATTGGAATGTAAATGTTTAAGAGAATAGTTTTTCACCAAAACGTTGACCTCCAAGTAGTCAGAGAAAGGGCTAAGTCAGTGGTTCTTAACCTTTGGGTAATTACCCCCAAAGGGGTAATTTGGCATTTTAAAAGGGGTAACATAAATTTTCAAAATATAAAAGAAGTAACTTCGATGGCAAACGTCGTCATGCGCTTCTACTATAAAAGTCTCAATATGCTTCACTCATAACCATGCTATTTGTGATGTCATAAAACTAGAACTAGAGTCTCTCGTAAATATCTGTTTCGTAGACAATTGACGGTATAGTCCAGTTAGTGATAGGCATCATAGGCGTGAGGTAGCATTTGTTTCTTTTGTAGTAATAAGGCTAATTTAGCCCCCAAAAATTATTAAAATGCCTCCAGAGAAACCAAGTTACAAAGAAGCTTTTCTGAACTTTGGTTTTACGAGTGTTATTGAAAAATTCTATTGAAAAGCCACAGTGTGTGATTTGTTCTAAAGTTCTAACTCAGGAAAGTATGAAACCAAGCAAATTGAAGCAGCATTTGGAGTCTCGCCATAGTGAATTAGTAGGAAAATCAGTTGACTACTTTAGGCGAAAATCTGAGCTTTTGAAAAATTGTCGCCTCGATTCAGAGGGAATGTGGGCAAAACAAAACAAAGCAGTATTGGAGGCGCCATATCGCATTGCTCAGGCAAAAAAGCCTCACACAATTGGCGAGGAACTCATAAAGCCCTGCCTCATTGAAGCAACTACTCTAGTACTGGGAGGGGAAAAAGCCAATAAGTTAAAAGAAATCTCGCTCTCCAACGACACTGTCAAAAAATGCATTTCTCAAATGAGTCAAATACAAGTGGTGGAAGAGGTAAGGTCCAGCCCACTATTTTCCTTGCAATTGGACATGTCCACTGATATTTCGTCCTGTGCCCAGTTGCTGGTCTACGCTCGCTACATCTTTGAAAACAACGTAAAAGTACAATATTTATTTTCTGAACCACTTTCAGCGACATGTAGAGGAGAAGATGTGTTCAAAATTGTAAAAGATTTTTTTTGAAAAGCACGCACTTGATTGGAAACAACTTGTTGGTATCTGTACAGATGGTGCTCCTTCTATGATTGGTTGCAGGTGTGGTTTCAAAGGATTAGTAACTAGTGTTGCTCCTCATGTATCATTTACTCATTGTGCGATTTATCACTTTGCTTTAGCCATGAAAACTCTCCCTTCTGGACTTCAAGAAGTGTTACAAGATGTAGTGAAAATTGTAAACCATATTTCTGCAATTGCAACAACATCAAGGCTATTTGCAGCGTTTTGTGAAGAAGTTGGGTCTGATTTTAAAGTTCTTATGCTGCATACGGAGGTAAGGTGGTTATCTCGCGGTAAAGTGCTGAACCGTTTGCTCCAGCTGCGAGAAGAAGCTGCTATTTTTCTTGAAAACGAACGATCTGCAAAAGGAGTAAATATGCACAACCAAATGAAAAGTAATGACTTTTTGCTGAAGGTGGCTTACTTGGGTGATTTTTTCTCCGAAGTGAATTCACTTAATTTAACTCTGCAAGAAGGTCGTCAATGGTTGCATACGATACACGACAAAGTTGCAGCTTTCAAACGCAAAGTGGAACTGTTTGAAAGATTGACAGAAAAAGGCGACACAAGTATGCTTCCTAATTTAACAATGCTATTGCAATCTGACCCAAATATGAAATGCAACTTCACTCAAGATATATCTAGCCACCTGAATGCAATAAATATCGCGATTGATCGGTATTTTCCTGGAATTGAAGAACGACATAATTTTTTGTGGATTAGCAAGCCATTATCTGTTGAAGAAAGCTCTATCTGTGATGATGATATGGCGGCAAAAATAGAGTTTCTTCGTCTGCATGAAGATTCAAGTCTTAAGACTGACTTTGCTGGGGTGGATATAGGAAATTTTTGGGCTGGCCTTCAAAATGAATATCCCATCCTTTCAAAAAGAGCTCTGAACTTTTTGATTCAATTTCCTTCAACTTATTACTGTAAAGTGGGATTTTCCGCAATGGTGTCTATAAAGACAAAATATCGAAACATGCTTCAGATTGATGATGATATGCGATGTTGTCTCTCCTGCACTCAGCCTAGATTTGCATGCTTAGTAGCTAAAAAGCAGTATCAACCTTCCCATTAACTGCATTTGAAATGAACCTTTGAATGTACAATAAATAATAACTTTGTTTTTCTGTGGGTTTATTTTGGATTGCAAGCTATATTAGGTGATGTTTTTCTAAAAAAAGGTAATTGATATCCATCAAAACATTTTGGGGGTAACAACAGAAAAAAGGTTAGGACCACTGGGCTAAGTGAAGAAAGAAAAGAGGTTGAGAGTTAGAAAAAGGAAAAGCCCTATTAGACGAAAATGATGACACTGCTGTTTGCATGAGGGTCATCATATGATAGAAAGCGAGACTATAAATGAATGGAATCAAAGCACAAAGCAAAGTAAGCAGAGATCCTGAAAAACAAAGAAAAATCGTGGTGGGATTTTTGAATACAGATAAGATTGCCAGGAAAGAGCAAAAGCAAGTGACGAAGTTCAACACACCTGGCATGAAGACTTCCTGCGTTCTATTGCTGAACGGTGAGGAAGTTAGGAAGCAGAGACCTGAAAAAAGAGCAGGAAGTGATGGAAGGTTGAAAAGAGACTGAATGACGGGTTAGTGACATGGCAGAAACAGGGTAAAAGATCTGTAAGCAAAAGTGAGGGAAAAAAGTTTCATTGACAGGGGGGTGGTTGGGTGGGTTGTTGTGAACAGTAGAATATACACACTTGAAGGCTATAAAGATGACACAGTGTTGGTTGACTGGGGACTCCAGAAAAAGCCGAAATGCACCAGAGAAGGCACCTCCAAGAGTGAGAGTTGGAAAGGGAGGTGAACTTCGAGGAAGAGAGAACGGTATAACTTAAATGCACTCAATCAGAAGGGGTACAGCATTGCACTGACCTGCCTCTCGAGGTCACACTGCTGGCGCACACAGAACAGAAAAAAGAACCAGGATTTGAATAAACGTTGCTGCTCATTAGAGGAGCACCTCAAAAAATTTTTGGCTGGGAAGAGCCACAGACATTTGGAACTATTGAGGAGACCAACAACCATTTTGACTCAACTCAACAGGGTTGGGAACAGCACCATCAACACATTGAGGCAGCTAGTGATTGGTGCAGGGTTTTTGCTCCAACTGCTCAGGGTTGGATTACAACCTCAAGCACTGTTTTTTTTAATAAAGCTTGGCAAATAAAACGTTGATGAAAGAGCATCTATACATTGCTTGCTTGATCTTCTATTTCACACGAGCAGAAAAGCACCTTTCCTTACAATTAAAAATGAAAGCCTAAATGTTTTTAAGACATACACCTCAATAATGCCAACCAAAACCAGTGTCCCTCAAAATTTGTGCCAAATTTTTTTCATGAAGATCAACTTTTTCAAAGCAGTCATTTTTACACAATTGCTCCCAAAAACATTATGAACAATTTTTTTCAAGATTCAAGGCTTCCAAAGCACTATCTGAAAGGGGCCCATGACATCGTGGCCCCACACTTTCCTTGTAAATCTCCCACATCCCTTAGATTAAGAAACCCTGATTGAAAAAATTTCTATTGCTTCCCTCGTGGGTTTTTTGTAGCAAACTACAGCAGCTTGCTTTTAAGCTACTAACACGTAAAAAATTACTTTAATCTTTAGAGATTTTCACAAACAAAAAGCAAAAAACCACTGGCATGGCCTATTAGTTGCACAGAAAATTCATGGTAAATTCTTTCTCTTACCAACCTAGTCCTAATGGTATTAGCTTATGCCTATTTTACATCCTGTAATTATACAAAGACCTAGAGTATTGGTGAAGATGCAGAACATATACATAGGCCTTGCCTATATCACTGCAAACGTACTTGCAAAAAAAATAGAGAATGCTCAACTGCAAAGTTTAGGATTATTCATTTGATACGGTAAAAATTTTCAAAAATAACCAACTATCCCTGTGGCATACATGGCTAGCCTATTACAGATAAGCAAAATTAAAAAATCAAATTCTTGAATACAAGTGACCTAATGACATAAAATCAGTACCGTAATGAACAAAATTTGGTGAACACAAATCTCACGATTTTTCTCTTATTTTGCATTCTAAAATTACTTCTTCTCTTTTTGAAGACTTTAAAAGGTATTAAGCAAAACATAGCTGGTTTTTAAATTCTTTGCAACCTATTTATGTCAAAAGCCTATGCTATATCAATATCTTATACCATAAAGTTTGTGGCCAACTACACTCACCAGCAATGGCGCAGCAGGACGAGTGGTTGGCATATTTACTGAATTATTTGAGATTGTTGTAATCGAAGTCTGATTAGGGAGGGAATACGTGTAAGTCTGCGACTAGAAGCACATGCTAATTGTTAAAAGAAGCAGTGAAATGACTAATCAATGTGGTTACTGTAGCAAGAAAAATAACCGAGTCTACCTCTAGAATAGATTTTACAGCTCCCAACCTCCTCAAAGTGAGACTGGGATAAGGATAAATTGTTATCACTCATATACAACTTCGTTTTTCGCTGACTCACTAACTGTTAGTTGCAGCATAGACTACAGCCAGTTGTATCTTTAATTGGCATTAAGGTATACAATTAATATTATATTATCAGGAACCAGATGTGTTTAACCTTTTACATGCCGTGGGTTACACATCTTTTGCTCAATTAAGTGATCATCTTGTAAGTCAACAAGTCAGAAAACCCACTTTTATCAAAATGTTACAGCAGACAAATGAACAGATTATGTGATCAGTGCCTTAATTTATGTGGTAAATGGTACAATGGTAAATTATTCAGTAAAATAGTTGCGACTTTGACAACCAACATAAATTATATCATAACCACAAGTTTTTTCAAAACATCTTACAGGTGAGTAAGTTGTATGAAGTTTCAACGTTGGAGTGGGCGTACGAAGACCAGGAGCCATCAAAATGTGATGCTGTTGCTGTAAGTACCAAGTCCAGATGCAAGTAGTCAACCACCATAGAGATATCATAAACAAAAGATTACGCATTTGTAACAGCGTTTTAAGAGCTTAACTTCAAAGTTATAAGAGCATAATTGTGTTTTACTTGAAAGTCTAGAAAATTTCCAAAAATAAATCATTTTATTGAAAACCTAATTTCAGTGCTCATAAAACCAGATCCCTCAAAAAATTTGGAAGCAAAATAGCCTATTATTGTGTTACACAGTGAAGGCGCAGTATTTAACTGGTCAAAAGTTAGTAGAAGAACAAATAAATACCCTACAAAAATTTTTCAAAAACAAATATAATTTAAGATCTTTACAAATAGTCAACAAACTACTTTGCATTACCAAATGAAAAAGATTAAAATTCAGTGGTATACCTTACCTTAGGTTTAGCTTGCACTGGTGCTGCCAGCAAAGTTGGCTTAACGTTGAAGCCACCGCCACTACCACCACCACCACCAGGATCACCAGAAGTAGAAGCAAAAGCAGGTACTGTTGATTTAGGGGCAACATGAGAGAATGTTGATAAAGGTATTGATTTGACTGGCAAATGGTGTTTACCAAGGGACAGCTTGGCTGAATGCGACATTGAAGGACGAGTTGGTGTAGCTATTGATATGATTGTGCCTCTTGAAATATATGGTTTTGACAAAACTGGAAGTACAGTCGCACCAGTGCATTGAAGAGTACTTGCTTTGCTCGCACATGGTTCACTGTTCTGTGACATGAAATATATGTTACAAAACTCAGAAATTTATGCCATATAAAATAAATGGGTTACCTGTTCTAAAGCATGAGATACAGTTGCACTGACAGCTGAAAGATTGTTAGAAGGATGAAAAACTGCTTGAGGCTGTAAGGGAACATTTCCACTGTTAGTGGACACTGTAGAAGGTATACTTTTGATAGAAAGTGAGCTCAAAGGATGAGAAGGAGAAACCGATATCGAAGGAGATGTGTTGCTAATTGACATTCCTACCACTAACTACAATTACAGAAGTAATTCAACTTTATTCAAACCAAGACATGAAACACTTTTCACATATATCTGAAACTGTAAAATAAACAATACAGTAAATAGCTTTAAGAAAAACCAAGTCATTATTTATGCTGTATGCACTCAACAAAATTTCCTCCACCTTTATGTGGCAGACAGGTGGTAAGATCAAGCAGTCCACTCGTAGCAGTTGCCCCATCCAACCAAAAACTAGCAAACAAAGCATAAGCTTATACCCACAGGTAGATCAATTGCTCAATGCATGAAAAGCATAAAACTAAGACTAAAAAACAATAACATAATTATACCCTGTGCTATATACTGGTTGTGTCTAATGCTGCTAAGAATTGAACCCAGAACCGCTCTGTCTGACATTACTTTGCTTGTGCCAAATCACCAATGTAATTTGCAGAATAACATGTATTGCTAAAAGCACTTCTATATTGTGTAACCTAAATTATCCATTGCAAAGTACCCGAGTTGAAGAGGCAGAAGCATTTTGTTTCAATAACTGTCACTGAGTGAACAAGTCAGAGATTGCTGGAAGCCTACTATATCTTATTTTGATTTACATGAGCTGCGTTTCAGTTGATTAGAGCCTTACAATAAATGAAGGTCTAATATACGAGGGTGAGTCAAAAAGTAACGCAATTTTTTTTATTACATGAAAAATAGAAAACACAGCAAAACAAATCATGTATTGACATTAAGCTATATTTCAGAGGATTTCATCCTTACTTCTCAACATAGTCACCACCTCTTTCAATAGCACTGTTCCATCTTCAAATGAGGGCATGTATTCCAGCTTCGTACACTTAGGTGAATGCTCACAAAGCCACTTCTTAACAGCAGTTTTTGCTTCTTCATCATTTTCATAATGTTTGCCTCTCAGTGACTCTTTCATTGCACCAAAGAGATGGTAGTCTGAAGGTGCTAAATCAGGTGAGTATGGAGGATGTGGCAGAGTTGTCCACCCAAAAGTTAACCCTTTCAGCTTTGTGTTCATCTGTAAGCTGACTTGAAACCCAGCAGGCGCACACTTTTAAATACTCAAGTGACATAACAATGCTGTGAGCACTACCATGACTCACCCCCAGCACTGACGCCAACTCATCAATGGTTATGTGCCTATCAGCTCTTATCAAAGCATCCGCTTTTGTTTTGTTGGCAGGGTCAACAGAAGTTGATGGGCAGCCAGCATAAGGCTTGTCTCTTAAGCTTGCATTTCCCAATTCTTGGGACTCGGAATTTTTGTGAATTTGTCATCAGGCGGTGGGCCTATCTCCACACATTGCTATAGTCTAAGGTTTTATCTTTGTAAACAGTTTGCAATTTCTTGTGAATGTTAGCAGTGGTCTTGCCTTTGGCAACAAGGAATTCGATTACTGCTCTTTGCTTCAGACAGACTTCTGACGGGGTTGCCATTGTGCAGTAAGCTCAGCTAAACATATCTTTCTACATCTATTCGAAAAACACAATTAAACAGCTAAACCTCATGACTATATGTATCTTAACATTCATACCAAATTTCAACAAATTTTATTCAAAAATGTGCCTCCTGTGACAAAAATTGCATTACTTTTTGACTCACCCTTGTATTATGTTAGTAACAAATGTACATTACACCCTGCACAAACATTCACAATGTAAGCAAAAATGTCACTAGAAACAAACCCCTCCCCCCTTCCTTACTATAGACAAGCTACAAGCCACTCAAGTTACTTTATATTTATTAATAAATTTTGGATCACAAATGGAAGATGTATGGGCAAGTCGAAGTATCAAGCAGGCCTTTAAAATTAGGCTGCTTCAATCCATGGTCTTCCTCATTGTAATATAAGGTTGCGAAATGTGAACTATGCTCAAAACTGTCAAGAATAGAACAGATGCCTTCAACATGTAATGCTATTAGTGGGTTGTTCGAACGCTGTGCTCTAAAACTGATAAAAAGAAAATGAAGTATTAAGAACTAAATGTTGAAAATTTTCAAGAATAAAATGAGGTGAGATGAACTAGAAAAAAACATCATAACAAAGTGATTCACAGCAAGAAAAAGCATAGATAACCAACTATATCATGGCTAAAGAGCATCGAGACATAAATGACAATGGGATTAGTAGTTGTCCAAGCAACTGCAAATCAAACGAACATTTATGGGAGAATGGTGGCCACAGCAATGTGATGCACACCTAACTTACAGACATAACATATAATTTGACTTCGCTCTTAAAATAAACTCTTTTGTAATGGTAACCGTCACTGTTTAGAACAATCAATACAAACACAAAAAATATGTGATCAAGCAATACAATAACACAACAAATCAAGTATATTTGGTAAAGCCTAGGCATAATTGTAGGAGTGCACATTCATTTCATGAAAGGCTAGGCAAGACCATTATCCAACCCAAGGATTAGGCATGATGGCCAATCTGACAGCCTCTCTGTGGAATCACCAACACTAAGTGATGAGTAATGAATAGATGTATTAAAAATCAAATGATTACTATAAGGCAGTAAAATCAGTTTGCAGAGCAAGACTTAAAATCCAAGTTTTGACACTTGAAGGTTCAAAATCATGTATTAAAAAATTTGCTATATTAAGTAGGGTTGGTTAACTATACACCATAACTTTTTTGAGGAATAAATGGCAACTACTACAAGCAAAACCTTTTAGATTAGGTGATACATCGTTCCAAATATCTAATGCATTGAATTCAAGGGATGTTTTCAACTGGATTTACTTTGAGTAAGAAAAATAATCACTTACCTTAACTTACTTTAAGGTGCGTGGTGCTTCAATCTGCCTAGTGGTCTACCAACAGCTGAAAACTTTTTGGCTAAAATTACACAAAACAACTTAATATTTCCAAAATAGCAATGATACTCTTAAGTGTGTTAGTGCTTGCAAAAACATGAGGACTTACTCAACTCATTGATGCTAAAATAAATGGAAAGTTAGGGAGACTGTAAAATGACCTTACAATCTTTAAGTCAGCAATACCCAGTAGATATTGTTGAAATTGGTGCAACCTATAGTTTAAATCCCGAAACAGGAGTTAAAAGCAAATGCCACTTTTTCTTGGTCATTCTGCATGCAACATAATGCTCTGAGCTCTCAAAGTGTTGTCTTTTGACTACAATTCTGACTCTCAGTCCACTGCTTTACAATGCCCACAAGGTTTAGATTACATAGCACAAGCAAAACAGCTTTTCCAGTGCTATATAACCTGTAGGTTAGTACTGGGTGTCAGAATGCTCTGTGTTCTGCTGACGATGCCACTACGGCAGAAATGGTAGCCGTTTGAAGATTGAGAACAGTTAATTATTAAATTACACAATATTTCTTAGTGATGTAACAATAGCCTGCAGAAATTTTCTCACAGCAGTGTAAAAACAGCCAACAGGTACAGCTAACTAAAAATTGCCACTGCCTAATTTTAAACCTTTTACCTTGTGAATCACTCAGGTACAATTTACTGAAAACACAAGGACTTAACATGGAATGCCAACACCCCTACAAAATTTATGACCTTACTTATTTCTTTTACTGATTGAAAAGTATTGCAAGAACTTTCAAATCAGCATGCATGATTTGTGTCCACACAGTAGCTCTCTTTAAAGCCAAACTAAACTGTATCAGTACAACTCCAGCAGTTTTAACTAATTCAGTAAACTTATTTGGTCAATACTGGAATCTGTTTTGTTTTTTTGTTACCCAGACCAACTATTTTAACCTGAAATTAATTGAAATTGCAATAAGATATCATTTGCAATTTCCCAAAACAGTGTGGTCTAACCTCTGCTAACACAAATTGATGACAGCTCATTTGTCGAGTTGGTTATACAAATCATTACCTCACTAAAGTGTAGTGTCCCAGTTTTGCCCACACAAAAATTTTGAAAACCCAGCACCTACGACTCTCTATACTTATAAAACTGTTTATGGCTGCATCCCAAATCCATAACTGCAACGGTATAGTCTCCCACAAGCAAGTAGACTAATTAAAAAGCAGTTATTGACGAGGACAGAATCAAATAGTGTTTTAAACAAAGTTGCACTATTATTTAACTATTTATCTATGAAACTTAGAGACTTGGATGCATCCACCAGTCAAGTGAAAAATGGTTTGAAAAGGTATTTCAAACAAATAACTGACGGACCAAGAATGTGCGATCATGCCCAGTTTACACCAATAAACAAAGATTGCCACTAATTTTATTCAACTAATTTAGGAGGAATAGTAATTTAAAACTAGGCATACACAAGGGAAAATATTTTCAGACTGCTGCAAACCAACTGCAAGACTTATAATCTTGACTTCATCACACAATAAATTTATGCAAAAATTTCTTTCTTGTGTATACTCTAATGCTAAGATTATAGCTGACATTATTAATCCAATCCTTGACATTATAGCCAAGCCAATGCTAAGCCAAAACTGCAGTCAATAACAAAGTAGACTCACTGGTTATTTTGCCCTACTCAATAAGTGTACCTTTAAATAAGCACACTTACTACATTGCAGTTCGTACAGCAGTAGATTGAGAGCCACCAACTGTATACCTGCAGAGACCAAATCACCTACTAGCCTGTTTCAAAAATATCTCAAAATTTTTTCAAAAGTCCGTGGTGAACCTCCAAAGGCCTGCAACCCCAATTATGTTAGGGAACCATAGATTTTAGGCCCAAGAATTTCTAAAATAGTTGATTTGGCAAATGATCTCAAAAAAAATCGTCTTCAACCCCTATTTGGATTATCAAAGCATAAACCTTAGTTCTAAAACGTATTATAATATTGATTTGATACATAAGGCCCTTTCCCCAAAAGAAAGGTCTATACTATTGTTCTGGAGCAGAAACACAAATAATATCAAACTGATAGCCCTTACCACAATCAGTATCCTGCATTTCAAAAAAGCTGGTGACCCCCTGCAGCAGATAATTGGTTAGCTTTGCTGCATATGAATGCCATAGTTGGGAGTTTAATTTTCTGCAGCAGTTTTTTCAAATTTTGGTTAGATTCTCTGAAAAATATAAAATAACAATTTTTTTGCTTTCGTCTCATATTATGTAACAGATATGTATGCTGGTGGGTGGCTATATAAATTAAATTCTTACTGAAAGGGAAGTGCAGAAAATGTAGATATTGCAAGCAGTAGGAAATGGTCTCTGGCCGTTTGCTGAATGGAATAATAATAACAATGACAAATGAACCAAGGATAGAACATAAAAATGTGTCAAGAATTACCAACTAATGGACTTTTGAAATTCTCCTATTAATGCACAAATAATCAACTGGAACTTTACGCAACTTGGCCTACTTTCTATGAATTACAAAATGTATTGAACAATTTAGCTTGAAACACGACCATAAGACTGTAAGATCAAATCCCAATGTGAAAACAGTTGTTATTATTTACAATTTTTAGAAATGAGATCTGAGTGATCATTTATGGTCTGCTTAAATACTACTCTTTCCTACTTTATTGTACCCCAGGACTTTTCAAGTTTTTCTACAAAATTTTGCTAATGCTGCAATCATTGCTGAAACTGTCTGCAATCGGGGGATTGCTTAGGGCCTGCTTATATGTTCCTGCTTACTTTAATCCCAACCCTGCAATTTTTATTATTGGCCAATCTGCATTTTTCTCATCTCATGTTTGCATTTATACCTGTGCTGATAAGGGACACATTTCCTGCACTGCTTGCAGCACCTAGACTGCATAATTGCCTGCACTGCTTGCAGCACCTAGACTGCATAATTGCCTGCACTGCCTTACATTGCATGAATTCCTTACATCGCTTGCCATGTCCTTTTAGAAGGAACATATAAACTCTATAGGGGTGTACACAGAGGATTAAATTTTTGTCAAGGCACACTTTTAACACATCATAGAAACTAAATGATTACAAACAACTAAAAAGTCTCGACTTTCAAAACTTGGACAACTTGTCCAATCAGGAACCTCAATGGCAAAATTGATTCCAAGAGTAAAATCCTATCAGCAGCAAAATAGGCAGTGCCTAAAGATAACGCAATCCCTAACATTAAAAATAACCCCAGGCACTGAAGTCAATTGACATCAGTTTTTTTTGTACCTATAACTATATTGTCTACCTATAACTACAAATTTATTGTGGTAAAATCACAGTATTTGCAATGGTAAAACTGCAGCTGTATAAAAATGGCTACAGCTTTTTAAAGACAGTGAAAAACTTGTTGTGTTTATTACATATTAAAGAGTAGAAGTCATGGCACCACAACAAAGGAGTCTTAGTAGAAGGTTTTTGGTATGGCAGTAGGTATTTTTATCTGACCTACAAAATCTAGCAGGCTATTCGTATGTGACCAAAAAAATTCATACGTGATATTTTTATGTGACTAAAAAAAAGTTTGCATTGGCTATTTTCTGTGAAACTGTAAGGAAATTTTTGCAAGGTGTTTTCATGTTACCAAAAAAAAAACTGTTGCCAGGAATATTTTGTTTGACATTACCCTGTCTTCTTCCAACAACATGACTAAGCAGCCAACCAAATGAGGTGTGCTGCTGCAGCCCTGTAGTTCAATTTAGTCTCTCTCCTCTCACACCCTCATCTTTTCTTTTGTAATGTATATGTACTGTCCCATCAAAATTTTTTGACACAAAAGCTCTCCCAGTATCCAATGAAGAAGGTGTGCTTGTTTGCTATGTCCTCTCTGATCTTCACTCCAATAACTGAAGCCTTTTTCTGAAACTTTCTATTTTTCCAAAATAAGATTCTTATATATGGTATTTGAGGTTACTGCATTCAGCATTGCTCTCACTTTTCTGTCCTACTATGTGGTCTTTATGTCGCATCTTATATGACTTTTTGTTAGGTTGCTCTCACTGATTTTGGTCATGGAAAGTTTGGCCATGTCCCATATTAAGGAAAGGGTTAGTTAACAACCTCAAAAAGATTTAAAGAATTTGAATATGCATCACTAGAACAGTAAATTTATTTCCGGTTTTGCTATCTATTTATCTCGGTTGGGATAAGTGCTGGTAATGGAGGGTACACTACTGGAAAGAGTAAAATATTCGTATTTAAACATAAACGACCAAGAATCACATCTTTAATACGTCATAAACTGACCAATTACAAACTATTAACAGCAAAATCTATTCCAAGAGAAAATGGCATTAACAGCAAAATAGCCACTACCTAGTATTTATGGTACTGTGCCACCTCTTGTGATATAGCTGTTGCAATATTTACTTTTTGTAAATATAAGTGTTAATCTAAAGCAGTCCACATCATTACTAGAGTGAAAGTTGCCTCACAATTTA
This sequence comes from Trididemnum clinides, assembly GCA_963675345.1. NCBI lineage: Eukaryota > Metazoa > Chordata > Ascidiacea > Aplousobranchia > Didemnidae > Trididemnum > Trididemnum clinides. Next base: position 31,301,716 of record OY776304.1, on the reverse strand, counting down.
ACTGTCAACATTATCTTGCTGTTGAGGAATGTGTAGATCCACAATTGGCATGTTTAGTTGCAATAGATTTTATATTTGCATTACACTACGAAAGTGTCGGTTTCTTTTTTGTAATATCTACTCTTAAAATTTGGTCCACTTTTTTCTTAGAGTATTTTCTATTAGTTTGACGTGACGCCAAACAGTCAAAAACTGAAATAGAATTACAGTCACCAGGTAACTTATTGTAACTGCAGGCTTGAAATGTTGTGACAACTATTTCTACTAGATTACTTTTTGTAAAACTAGGCATTTAGCTGTAGGCATAATAGCCAGCTTATTTGGTCAACAATATCTTTAGTTTAATCGTTTCTACCACCTCTGTTTGATATAAACATTGTTACATGGCGCTCTGATTATCGGTCATTGTAAAATTCAACTTCTCACCAAAATTTTACCGCAGACAGCTCTCCTGTTGTAAGTCTGCAATATCTATTTACCACTTTGTATTGTACTTTCTGACAAAAAAGCTCGGACAATACTGCAATTTATTTGTTGTTCACAATTCAATGCAACATCAAATTTCGTTATTTAAACTTGACAAGCTTAGCTAGACTTTTCCTAATCAGATGAAGTTGGTGCAAGCACAACAACATGATAGTACGCTAGTGCCGTGTGCAAAAGGTCGTGACCCCTTTACTGCAACATGATTGGCTGGATTTTGCGCTTAACGCGCTTTTGCGATTGGATGATTGAAACAAAATGTTCAAAAGCTTGTTTCTTTTTAATTACATCACAAGCGAAGCGGGTTTGTCCAGGCCATTAGAAGTTCTCTGCGAGCTGAAAGAGCCAGACACGTAAATTAAGTTACTGGTAGGTCGAGGTATGGCAATATAAAGCTGAATTGCGCTGTATTTTTTGAGCATTTGATCAAGTTGCGATGGTTTGAGTCGGATTGTTATCTCAGAGGAGTCTGCGGATGTTGAACTACCGAATATTTGATTTCAAAAAGGTGTTTTATAAGGTAGTTTTAAGCGATCCCAGCGGTTTAAGCTGACTTTCACAACATTTTCGTCTAGTCATGGCTGAGTGCATATGCGCGAGTGCAGCAAGGGGTAGTTTGACGTACTGCAATACTAAATGCATCATTTAAGGCGCAATAGTACTTGCAGCACTAAAATAAGGAAATACAGATTAACGGAACTGATTTATAGTAATTTTTTGACTCTTGAAACATAGATTAGCAGGCATACAAAAATTCATTCTGGAACGGTGGGAGAGGAATTCGCAAAACTGCTTATTAAAGAAGTATGGAAATAACGGAAGTTCATAAAAACTAAAGGCAGTGGCTATTTGGCCGTCGACGGCATTTACCCTCAGAGACTATTTTGCCGTGAGTTATTTGTGATTGGTCAATCTTAATGACGTACTAAACATGTAACTTTTGGTCATTTCTGATTGGTCAATTTTAAAAGGCAGTGGCTATTTTGCCGTCGACGGCAATTTGCCCTTGGAATCTATTTTGCCGTGATCATTCACGTGTGTTTATATAGCCAAATTTGCTATTATTGCATCAGTGACTCTGTGGTGTAGTGGATAGAGCGCTGGTCTTGAGATGCCAAGGTATCGGGTTCAAATCTCAGCTGGCCAGGGCTTTAAAAGAAAGGCAGTGTACACTGAATTTTTTTTTTTTGTTTTTTAAATTGACCAATCAGAGACAACCAAAAGTCACATGTTTAGTACGTCATTAAGATTGACCAATCACAAACAACTCACGGCAAAATAGTCTCTGAGGGTAAATTGCCGTCGACGGCAAAATAGCCACTGCCATTTTAAAAACCATTAAAAAAAATTTTGCACCCCCAGGTGTCTATCCCCCACCCTGTACACTCCCTTCCAGTGTACACTGCCCCATACATTTACCGGTACATACCAGGCCTGCCCCTTCAGTGTACACTGCCTTTCTTTTGATGCCCTGCCAGCTGAGATTCAAACCCACAACCATGGTATCTCAAGGCCAGCGCACTATCCACTACACCACAGTGTTACTGGCATAAATGTAGCAAATATTGCAATATAAACACACGTGAATGATTACAGCAAAATAGACTCCAAGGGTAAATTGCCATTGTTGGCAAAATAGCCTCTGCCAAAACGAAAAGGTAGTGGGTAGAGTGCCGGCACTGGCGTTTAAGCTTTCAACACTACAGTGTAGGTAAACTGCACTTTCTTTAACGAAGGACATTAGACGCAGTTTTTGTATCAATGCAATGGTGTAGTGGTGAGTGCTGCAACTTCTGAATCGCATAGTTAGAGATTCGGTTCTGGGTTGGCCTCCTCTACTTTTTTTAGTGTAATTCAAGTTTGAATGTTTGGAGAAAGCGTTGCAGTAGTGTTTTGCAATTGCATGTCTGGAGTGTTCATAGCTGGGAGGGCCTGTGTATTAAAAACAAGAGGGGGTGTACACTGAAGATTAAATGTTTGCACTAACCAAAAACGTTTGTTGCTGGCATTAAATGTTTGCACCAACCAATAACGTTTGTTGCTGGCATTTTAGGATTTAAAGCTAAAAAGCTGGTGCCTGCACTATAGCCACAGCCATACTAAAAAGACAACCACCCAATTGGATATTAAATTAAGCATTTACAAATTTCAGTGCATTTCTGTATTTTAGGTGTTTTTGAATTTATAGTACCAATAAAAGCACTTGTTAACAAGCAGCAGTTAGTACAATTTTAATTTTGGAAGTGGCTATTTTGTTGCCAACAGCATTTTACCTTTAAATGCTATTTTATTTGTCACTGTTTACGTGTACTCAAATAGGCATATTTGCTATAATTTTGCTAGTGAAGCTGTGGTGTAGTGGATAGTGAAGCTGCCTTCAAATGTGATAGTGATGGGTTTGAGTCTTTACCAACTGTGTATCAGGACAAAGGCAGTGTACACTGGAGGGGGGTGCTCAGTATGTGATTGTACAGGGGAGTGCACTAGGGTGGAGTGTGCAATGTGGTGAGGAGGGTACAATATACACTGGGGGTACAATATTTTAAGGCAATTTATTTATTGAAATACAACACAATAGTCCAAAAGTTAAATCTTAAAGCATGCTTACAAGTAAGGAAAAGTAAAACACTAAAGAAAGAACAATACAAGTATAAGCAACAAAGTAAAATAACAAGCAAGAGCACGGCCAAAGGTCAGCAGTATGTTTTTAGGACATAAATTACACTGTTATATTTTAGCAGTGGTCTGGCATAAGTGATATATGGTCTAAGCAAAATCCAAATGTGTTACTGAAACAAAATTTTGGTGCAAACAAATAAAAGCTTTAGATACAATGCTACAAACATGATGGTGCCATTAAAGATTACTAGAAATAACAACACATAGATCATGCACTGCAAACAGACAAGAAGGGTCATTACAGTATATTTGAAGTCAAAAATTGCAAATTTTCTACACATTTAAAAAAAAACTAACAACAATAAGATGTTTTATCAAGAATGGCCAATAAAGCATTACAATATTAATTTCATTTACTATGGTTAAGTGGTTTGAAAGTTATAACGCCTTAAAATTTCATCACAAGGTGGCAATGTTACAGCTATAAAAGCACAATTTATGTATTTTCTATTGAACTTGATCTTTAAAATTTGTGAAAATTAGTATTCAGGTATGAAAAAAATTAAATCTTAACAATTGTAATATTCCCAATAAATAATTGCTACATAAGATTAAATCGAGATTATAGTGAATGCCATAAATTAAGTTATTCAAGAAAAAAGGGTTTGAAGATGCAAAAAATTTTGCTGCAGAAAAACTGGAAATCTTGTTTCTTCAAGCAGATATACTGCTGTCGCAAATTTGTAATATAAAGCAGTTGCAATATACAGCAATTGTAAATTTCAATGATTATGTAAGTTACAAAGACTTAAATAGCAGTGGGAGGCAATAAAAACATCCACTGAAATGATCTGATGATGAAGTGAATTGCTCTATGCTTCCCAACAAGTTTGCTAACTGGTTTATATGATTCAAGACCAAACTGAAATTTTATTCCCTTTTGAAGCAGTGCAGTACAAATTTTCTCTAAAAAACGTTTTGGGGAGCATGCACCAATTTGCTTCATCATCAGATCATATTGGGGGATGTTTTCATTGCCTCCGACTTCTATTCAAGTTTTGTAACTCCCATAATTATTTAAATTTGCAATTGCTGTATGCATAGCAGTCTTGCTGCAGCAAATGTTTGCATTGATTTCTCATTCTGAGTAGCCTTCCATACTTAAAGCCATGATTTGGGATCTTCTTTGTCTCAGAAAGGGACAATTTTTTACCCATTTTCAAGATCTGAAACAGCAGCTTGTACATAACTAATTACGTTGTAAAATCAATTAAAAATGAACTTAAAACAGGTTCTTTGTGAAAGAATACCTTATGTTGGTGTTAAACAGGTGGCTAATGCAATTTCAGCAGGATGTTGTGTCATATAAAACTGCATTACACAATCACAAAAATAAAATCTTCATATGCCTTAAATCTGAATAACTGGTCTTAAACTTTTGCAAATAACTGTATTTCCCTTGATTATTTCCTGTGAATTCAAAGTGATCTTGATTGTGCTAGGCAATTTTTGTATGATTGCAAACAAAAAGGAAGCACTGTAGTCCAAGCACACCATTTTGACCATTTTACCCACTTGCTGAGAGAGCAGTGGCGTACAAGCAGTTGTCTGATGATGAAACTAATGTTATTATATTGCTTTCCCTTCTTACACCCTAGCTGATCTTCCAGGCATGAGTTATGCTGTTTGTAAATATGACAAACAGTGGGGAGTTGGAATTATTTTTAGAGTGGATTAGGGAAACAATGACATTAAAGTAACTTTTATGCATCCATGTGGTCCATCAACCTCGTTTTTTTGGTCAAGTAAAGATGATGTATGCTGGATGCCTCCTTCATCAGTGATATTAAAGCTTAATCCTTCAACCATTTCTAATGATATAAGCTGCAAGGTTGACACTGAAGAATTTAATAATATTGCAATACTTGTTAGTTGAACATCACTGTCAACCCAATAAATATTTTCATTTTGTTTCACTATATGACTGCATGTAGTATGTATGGGTGTTGAATTTGCAGATGTTAATTGCTACTAACAAGACTGGACTTTCGTATTTTTTGTAATAACAGTGTTTAAATCAAACATTCAACATTTTTTAAGGTATAGCCCATCAAAAAAGTTTATATAATCAATGGAAAGGTTTGATATGATGAAATACTACACAAACTGAAATACCGTATATTTTTTAATGCTATGTGGCAATTACAAAACTAAAACATTGTTGTGGTGTTCTTTTTCAAACTTGTGTAGTTTTTTTTGAAAATTATTGGTTTCTGCTTTATCAAAATAAACAGGCTAAAAAAGAATGGTTACTCATTTTATTACATAAGCTAAAAAGATAAAGCAGTTACTGACGGCAAATTTGCATGCAAAAAGTGTGCTGTTATGTGATTGCAAATTTGCATGTAAATAGGTGCATTTGCAAGGGTAAAATATAGTGAGGAACAAAATAAAGCATTGCAAATTATTATTTGACTGTATATGTGTTTGTATTAGTAATGCATTATTATCTTTTTTGCTGAACACAATAGCATGATTTCAGTAAAAATCTTTGTTATATAATAAAGATAATTTGATAACTTTTGCTTGTTTTGCTATATCCTTTTCTTCACTTTGCGTGAATCCCACAATATAGATATTTTTGTCAGTCTATCTGTTCATTTTGGTGCATGTAGAAACTTATTTGTTCCAACTTAATACAGATTTATGGATCTTCATGATAATGTGAACTTCACCACAATGAAAGCAAAAATAAGCATCACAATGTCAATGAGATCTGATATATTCATAATCATTGCTCTGAGAATAGATAAATTGCAACCATTTCAATCAATTAGATTTATTTTTGTATGAACAAACGATAAATTCAACTCTGAACAAACAATAAATTCAGCTCTTAATCTGTAAAACAAAAAAAGAAAAAAATATCACAGCAATTGGAAATGGTCTGTTCAGACTAGGAAGCCCCGAAGAACCTGAAGGTTATTTGGTTAAGGTGCTTCCTGTCAAGCAAAAAATACTGAGCAAAAAGTGCAGAATTTAAATTTGATAATAAGTTTAAGAAGGCAGCAAAGACGACAGCAAACAACAAATAGTATCCTAATGTCATCAGTGATTTTGATGTAAAACTGGTCTGCAAAGGGCAAGATTTTACTGGAAATACAACACGTAGGTGTCTACAGAAAAAAAATCGAGATCTGAAGAAAGTCCTTGCAGTCAAGTACTAGAAGATATGTGCAAGGATGAGAACTATATTCAAAGTTATTGTTGAAATGAATTCGGGATAGAAAATTTTAAGACAAATTTTAAATTTATGACTTGTAGGATTCAATTAAAGTTTTTTTGTATTGCATTTTGATGGATGCTCAATTAGCATTTTTGATATACAGTCATACCTCACTTTACGAACTTCCGCTTTACGAAACCTCGGAATTACGAAATAGATTTTTAGAAGTAACAGCTTCAACAAAGAACCAACAAATTTTGTAATTTATCAAACAACTGAAGTATTATCTTAATTACAATCGTTATGCAATATTTTCTGCGGTCTTGTCTCACTGTCGTAAAGTTCGTAAAGGTGAGGTATGACCGAATTAGTTCGTAAAGGTGAGGTATGACTGTATCTATTTCTCTCCATAGACTTTCATTCCTATGTAATGCAGTTTCTCTACCGACGTTTTTATTAACTGAGGGTTTAAAATAAACATTTTTTGTTAATTGTGTGGTGTTATGGTCATGTACTGACTCTAGTTTGGTGAGCAAGTCATAAAAAATTTTTGGTAAGCGATTATTATGAAGCTCAAACACAAATTTGGCAAGTTCAAGTTTGTTTGTATCAGTTAGTTTGAGGAGGTATAAACTTTTGTATAAATTTGAAGTTTGACTGCGATTCCTACTGAAGGTAATAATGCAAACAATGTTGTTTAATCAAACTATCAATTTATGAAGGTAAGTTTTAGATGCAGTGCTCCAAACCAAAATACTGTATTGTGATTTGGATTATATCAAACCGTGATTTAGCATGCATAATGTATATCTTGGGAGAAAGTTATGAATTTTATAAAACAAGCTGGAATAATGAGCTAGCTGAAGAGACAGGTGTTAGATTTGATAACACCACTTTAAGTTTTCATCCCAAAATATCCCAACATATTTTACGGTATGTTTTCTTTTGAGAGAAGTTTTGTTGAGCTGCAATTGAAACTCAGCGATGCAGGAAATGTTGAGTCATTTGTTAATTAACATGTAGTTAGTTTTAGTATAGTTTAGTGGTAGCTTATATTTTTCAGTTAATAGTCAATTTTGTTTAGCTCGTTAATTACCTTATTCTCCAAATTATTTAAGTTTTTGTCACTCAACATAAGAAGTGTATCATCCGCAAATAGCGTAGTGGTGAACCAACTTACTTGGGGCAGATCATGTATGTAGAGAAAGAAGAGTACCAGCCCTAAGGAGAATTCTTGAGAGACTCTGCAGGATACTTTTGACAGTGAGGATTCACAGTTAATAATTTTTGTCTATTGATATCTATTTGATAGATAGCTTTTGAATGTAGCAGTGTTAATCACGAACTCCAAAATTATACAGTAGTATTGTGTGGTTTACAGTATCAAACACTTTTGTTAAATCTAGAAAAACACACCAAGTATACAGATTGCAGTCTATATTTTTTGTTATTTTCTCATGTATGTTGCATATAGTTTGTGTAAGTAGACATGTTTTTCCTAAAGCCAAACTGCTGCTTGCTCAGCATGTCATATTTTTCTAAGTAAGAGTTTGTTTCTAAAATTTTACTGAATGTTGATAATAAGGAAATTAGGATCTCCTTTCTTGTAAATCGGCACGACTTTAGCTATTTTTAGTACATTTGAAAACTCACCTTGTTCTTCACAGCAATTAAATAAGTTACTGATATACGGTGAAAGAAGTAAGAGTACCGTATTTTCAGGAATTTAATGCTGATATCATTTTCTCTAACTGATTTGTTTGCTTTCAAAGAACAAATAACAGTAGCTACCTCTTCAGGCGTAGTTGGCGTGAAAAAAAAGAATTTTTTGTTGTTGCTTCTCTTTTGTAAGTCAAGTGTGTGGTTACTGAAGGAATAACTTCGGACAAGTTTTTTCCTATGTTAGCAAAAAATTGGTTAAATTCATTGCAAATTGCCTTCTGATCGTTCAAAAGTCCCTTATCCCCTGTCTTGAAGTTTGAAAAGAGTTGTCATTTCACTTTTTAGTTGAGCTAAACATTTAACGACTTTCCATATTTGGTCTTGATTATTTTTACTTGCCTCAATTGCTTCATTACAATAATTTTGTTTTGCAGTTTTAATTACTGAATTGAGGGAGTTGTGGTATTTTTTGTAATCATTAAATGCAGCTACGTTGAAGCATTTTTAAAGTTTAATAGTTTAATAAATAATTTATTTTTTCATGTAATTAAATGTACTAAGCCTCGTGAAAGCCAGGGTTTTGCAAGTAGTCGTTTTTCTCTTCACGAGGCATTTTAAATGGAGCACTGGTATTTACGTTGTTACTAAATATTTGAAAAATTTTTTCAAATTGGTTGTGGACACTTACATTATTATTAGAAGCATTTGTATTTAAAAGTCAATTGCTAAGTTTTGCAGGAACTTTTCATGATCAAATTTAGACATATCTCAGATTTGATATCACTTGGTTTTATCTGATTTGGTTGCTTTTGCGATCATTATGACAAAAGTGCCAAAGTGATCCCTAAAATTCAAAGGGCTAAGTCGCTAATATAAGAATGTTTAAGATGTTGTTATTGAATTTAGTGCTGCAAGGCATACAAACGGCTTTAGATTTGTCAGAAGCAGTGTTTTTTGGTAATGTTTGTTCAGTAACACAGCAATCTTTGTGAAGATAGCACAAGCAAAACACACACTTCAGGCAGTTTTCATTTTTTAAACATTGTTTGGTACATTCAACACAAAAAACGGTTTAGGTCGGCCATTATAATTTTTAAATCAAAACATTTTTGGGCAGACAGTAAGTACACGGCTAGATAAGATTATTAATTAGCATCAGGATTAAACTCACATTTAAACAGTGACAGCTTGTAGTCTAATTTTTCGAAGTCCAAATCAACAATTTGTTAGTATATTCAACAATCAACAAATTATCACGTTACGGATTGTATGTGACACTGTATCTGTTCTACTGGTAAAAAGGATAATAATGCTTTACTAATACAAACACATAGACATCTGTATGTGATGAAAGCACATATACAGTTGAAACTGTAATTTGCCATACCATACAATTTCAAGACAGCAAGCCATTTTGTATGTGACACAGTATCGAATGCCTTGGAAATGTCAGTAAAACAATATGAATGTTTGTACTTGAGTTATAGCTGTTATGCTATTTATTTAAAGCTGCAAGCAGTTGAGTGCATGTGGATCTAGGTAAAAATTTAAATTGGCTATCAGATAAAAGATTGTTTGATGATAAATGACCCATTTTTTTCCCTGCGATAATACTTTTTAAAGTGCGACACATAACTGAAGTAAGTGCGACAGGCCTGTAAAATTTTATGGGCATATCATGAGAACTCTTTTTATATATACAGTAGGTGTAATAATGGCACGTTTCCACTCATTTGATATAACACCTTGATGTAAAGTTGAACAAATAAGTCATTTTATGCACCAATGTAAAACCAACTTGTTTTAGAAAACAAGCCGGTATATTGCCAGGAGACTATGGCATGGAAGTATCTAATCTGTGTAAGGCTTTAGCAACATCTGTAGTTATTAGTTTCAATGTCCTGCATATATTAATGACAGGGCAAGAGGCAATTAGTGTGGAGATCAACACCATTGTCATCTATAAATACTCCTTGAAAAACAGAATGAAATAAACTAATCTTTTCATCATCTAGAAGAGACTAAGGAGCCATCTTTGGATTTGACAGTGGAAAGATCTGGCATAAATTTTCTTATGTAATTGTATGATTTGGCATTCATAGAATTTTTACATATTGAACTTTCAAGATCACATAATTTTTTAATGCATTGATCATACTCTCTCGGCTTGGTTTTATGGGCAGAAATGTACCGATGGTCATTTTTGCACTTAAAATAAGGATTTTATGTTTCATTTAATATTTCAGATAAGAGATGAGGTTTTTTAATTGATTCAGATAAAGTTTCAAGGGCAATATACTTTTCAGTAACACAGGATAAAATGTCTAAATTGTAATCATACAATAGTTGGACACAAACTCCACTGAAAGTCAAAACCCATTTCCAGTTGATGCAGTTTAGCTCTTTCTAAATAACCTCGTAGTTTGCTTTCCTATAATTTTTTTTGTTTGGGCTTGGTTGAGCAATTTTCAGTATTCACTTCACTCGAAAATGAACGGAGAAATGATCACAAGAACTGCACAAGGGAGTGCCAACATGATGCAATAGTTAACTGTTGACACTAGAGTTGTTGCAGGGTAGAAGATCCGAAATGTTTCCTTCACAGTGAGTAGGGTCAGCAATTACTGTTTGATTTTCTGTTTTTGCTGGCATTCTTGACATTTGACATCAAAACTTTGATTGAATTCAAACAGGATTTGCAACATTGCATCGGATGCATCAGGAAAAACACATTTAGCATGGAGACATGCTGTACATAACTGACAGCCATATGCTTTGTATCTTTCATCAGTTTTCCACATTTATCATTAAGTTTGGCATCACCAAATATTACCATAGAAATTAATCAATTACTGTTAAGTTAACCTCATTCAACTAGAGTGAGAACGACCAAAAGTCACCGGTTTTGTTATATTATTGAAATTGACCAATTACAAATGTCTGATGGCAAAATAGCTTTCAAGGGCAAAATGCTATTGACGGCAAAATGGCCACTGCCTAAAGTTTTAGCTGTCAAAATTACTTTAAAATTGCTTGAAACTAGTTATGATAGACCAGTGGTTCCCAACCTTTTTGAGCCTGTGGACCACTCAAAAATAATCTGCATCACCTTGGACCACTATCTCCGATCTTCCCACATAAGTTGTAATATTTAAAAGAGTTATTAACATTGGACTTTATTATATATACAACACGATTCATTCTAAACATCACAAATTACCACTACCAAACAATGTTTAATGACTCTCCTGCATCTGATGGTTTTCAACTAACAATTCAAAGCAAGGAACGATGCCTGAGAGACACACTCTCATTTGATTATTGACTGATTTTAAGCGGTTGTGCTCCTTGGTTTTCATGTGCATCAATGTGGAGAATCCTTGTTCGCATAAGTATGTAGTGAAAAAGGGCAGGAGAAGATTCAAAGCAATCCTGCTGAGATTTCTAAAAGCTTCAGTCTGTGACAGCCAAAATTCAGTCTGTGACAGCCAAAAGTCATATTGCTTGTGGTGAACATCATCTTCACAGCCCCAGATGCCTTCAGATCAAGAATTTCTTCTTGAAGTTTCTCCTCCACCTCATTAACATTGACCAGAAATGGATTTTGAACCCATGACAGGGCAACCTTTTTAGCAGAAAAATAGAATCAAGGTTTGATTTTAACGATGTCAAATGATTTTCAATGTCGCTCAGCACATTTTTATCCACTTCCATGGTTTCTCTGAGCTCATTGAATTTAGGAAAGTGATCAAAACTACCCTTTGGAACTCGCTTCAACCACAAGGTAAGTTTCCACTTGAATGCTGTAATTTTTTCCATTGATGAAATGACGTCCGTTCCCTGTCCTTGAAGTGAGAAGCACAAGTCATTCAGCACTGAGAAAATATCTGCAAGATATGCCAAGCAAAGCAAAAATCGAGAAGATTCCAAATTGGTGGCATAAACTGGTTTCTTTTCACGATTTTTCAGAAACGTGAGCACTTCATATCAAAGTTCAAATAATCTGTTGAACACTTCCCCCGATTCAGCCATTGCCATTAGTATGAAAAAGTAGAACAGTAAGCTCAGTTCCCGTCTCTTTGCATAAGTGCTTGAATAGTGTGTGATTTGTCGCTCTCCCTCGGATAAAATTTACGATATGAACTGCAGAGTATATCATTTCTTTCAAGTTGTTGGGCAATGTTTTACTCATCAATGCACATCGGTGCAATATGCAGTGGATTATGACTAAGTTTGGATTCATCTCTTTTAACACTTTCGCTCCCGCGCACCATCTTGTAACACTGGTGCACACGTAAACAGAGCTTCCATCAAAAAATTTTTTGCTAGTATATTTACCGTCGCAGGAGCAAAGCACGTAAAAAATTTAATTGCAAACCACAAACAGAAAGTTAAAACGGTGTATATATAAAGCGTTTTTGCTTGGATGAGATCTGCGCAAACAATAGTGTGCGCGTAAGCAAATTCTTTTGCCAGTATATTTACCATCGCAGGAGCGAGCACATGAAAATCGCGTGCCGGCAACCATACCGGCGTGGGAGCGAAAGTGTTAACAGTGTCACAAGCCCTGATTTACAGCCAAGCATAGCCAGTGCCCTGTCAGTGCACACAAACCCGATTTTCTCAAGAGGAATATCATGTTTTTCAAAAAAGGCTTTTATTAAATTCATGACGTCTGACGCGGTAGCTGTAGTTTGGAGACTCTCACAAAACAGAAATTCTTCCTTCAACTCAAGTTTTGTTCCTGCTTTTTGCACGTAGCGTACAAATACCAACAGTTGACTCACACATGCAACGTCAGTAGACTCGTCCAACTGCAAGGCTATTGGGAAATCACTCTTTTTTATACCATGTACAATTTGAGACAAAATGTCATTACTCATGTCCTTGACAAGCCTTTTTACAGTATTTTTTATCTGACATGGAGATCTTACTTAGTTTCCTCTTAGCTTCGTTTCCCAACAGAATATCTGCCATCTCTACTAGGCAAGGTTTGATAAGGTTCTCTCCAATGTTGTGTGCTTTTTTGCTCTTCGCAATCAAGTAAGCAGCTCTATACGACGTCATCAACATTGGCTTTTGCATGGTTGTTGTTGTTTTGTGCAATTGAGGGAGAGTACCTTTTTAATCATAGTGGGCTTGCTTTGTTTTCAGGGCTTCAATATTATAAGCTGCTGATCCACCATGTGTTGCAAAATGTATTTTTAGTTTGGAAGGCTGCAAACTCCAGTTTGTAAGAACCTGATCGCAAAGGATGCATTGTGCCTTCTCTGTCCCATCTTTTCCAATGTTTTTGGTGAAGCCAAATGCAACGTAAATTTCACTCCACTTTCGTTTTGACATATCAGGGTTGTACGAAAATCACTGATTTAGCTTAGATTTGTTCTAAATATAATCCGAAACAAATTATATACAAGGTATATAAAATACTACTAGAATTCTAATTTAATCGATCGTTAACAATCTTTCCTAATTCACAAGCTCTGAGCCTATCTGGCAACTAACTTTGACTGTACCGGCATGCCTATAAAACGAAACACAACAATGCTTATTATCACATCACAATTATCGAGAATTAACAAAAATGCAAAACTGTTAATGGCAAATGTATTGCTTTTTATGGAAGGACCTCTCGTGTACTACTTGAGAACCTGCATGGACCACAGGTTGGGAAACACTGTGATAGACTTTCACCCACAGACATTGAGACAAATCGACAATGACAATGGTCAGATTCTGCTAATCCTGCCGAATATTTCTCATAAAACTTTGGTATCTTGCAGATAAACTGAAATGTGCAGTTGCTATTTTGCCGTTGATAGTAGAATAGACTTCAAGACAATTTTGCCTTTGGTCCTTTTTGATTGGTCAATTTCTATTGGGTATTACAATTGTGACTGTCTGTCAATTGAGATTGGTCTGTTTTTATGACGTATTAACAACAACATGACAAAACTTTAATCTTTAGTGTACATGGACACCACCAAAATTTGGAAATTCATATTGAATTGTGGAATTACTGAATCATGGAAATACAGAAATTCATGTTAAACATATAATCATGGAAATAAAGAAATTCATATTACGCATGATATTATGGAAATGAAGAAATTCATTGTAAAGGGTAAACTGGGGTAATCTAGGACAAAGAAAAAAGTTGGACATAAACTAAAATTAAATTTTTCAAATTGGATGTGATGTGCAAATACATTTGATTATTTATTTTAATTTAAATTGTTTTTTTCCTTCCGAATTATGCCTCTTTTTCAATGCAGAAAAATTGGCAGGAAAAGTTGGATGTAGGAAAAAACAGCAGCAAATGTACGTCTAACTTTTTCTCTGGTTGGAAGTCAGACGTCAGAAATGACATTCTTTGCAATGATCCTTTTGTTGGCAGATTGATTCCCAGTTATTGATCTTTTTCAATATTGGATAGTGGTTTTGATCCATTTTGTTGTTGTGCTTGAAACCATAGCTTACTCAAATACAAATTCTTGATTGTAAACAAATTTTTCAGTAAATTTTGTCAGACATTACCCCAGTTATCCTGACCATACATTTGGGTAAATTTAAATAATGAGGTTGAATTCAACTAAGCATTTCTGTAAATTTTTGTATTTCTGCAATATCCATTATTTAATTGTTTTCTATATTTCCATAAAAAGCCCACTTACACTCCTTAATTTATACTGTTATTATGTAATTTGAAAAAAAATACAATTTTGGTAGAGAGGTGACTTTTATTATCCAAGTTGCTATTATTGCTACTAGCAATACACCGTTGAACACAATAATATAATATATTTAGAAAATTCAAACATTTTCGGCGCTACATTTGAATTTGAATTTTCTAAATATATTATTATGGTCAACTGTGTATTGTTAGTAGCAATAATAGCAACTTGAAAAAAATGTTACTGCAATACATCTTCCAGATAATCCCACACCAATTTGAGAAGAAAATTATTGCAAGGAGTTAAACTCGTAACCCATAGTATTCAAACGCAGTGATACCAACTATTGCTCTACTGGTACATTGTATGGAAGTGACTACTCTTCTTATTTAAAGACATACTAACCCATGTACTGCGATGGCAAAATTGTCACTATGGATCAAATGCATAATTTAGCTTGCATTAAAGCTGTTCTGTTGCCACAGCTGGATTTAAATGTACTTTTACAGTGTAGGCGTTGCTGGTAAGGTCGACTCATAATCAATACTACAGCAATGGACTTACCCTGGCTCAACTTAAAAAAGTTGTTAAAGTCCAAAGAAAAAGTGATGAAGCCATAGCAATTGTGGTGGGTTAATGAGGAGGAAGTTATGAGAATGATCTGTGTGTATGATCCCCAGGGAGCAAGACCAGAATAAGAGTAGGATCAATTTTATAATGACTTGACATCTGAGTGGGATTTACAAATCCCTAGTGAAATGGTTCTTGGTCTGAGTGACTTTAACGAATATGTTGGAAGAAGACAGATTGGTAGTTTTGAGGGTGTACATGGTGGATATGGCAATGAAAGAAGATAGCTAGAGTTCTACATTGAAAAAGAATGGTGTGTGTCAAATGCATTGTTTGAAAAGGAGGAGCTGAGGAAAATACCATACGGTATGGGTGAAAATAGAACTGATATTGATTTTGTGGTGGTTGGTAAAAGCAACAGAAAGTATTTAAAAGACAAAAATGTGATTTTCTGAAAATTGCAACATTGGGTGGAGGTAACCATGTTCCCTTTAAGGTTTTTAGTAAGTGCGTAACCACTCGTACAAGTGCAAAATTGCTAGCAAATATACGACAACTGTGGGACAAATTGTGACAGACATTGCTAACAAAGCGTCACACCAGCCTTCGTAACATCAGTTGAAGGTGTAAAAAAGGTTACTCTTGATAGTAGTAGTTATTCAGTTTTTATCCGGTGTTGTCCCTTTAGCAGAGATGGCCGGATTTACCCCATTCCTTCTGCAATTGCTCGCACTCCGTCCCTCCACTTGTCTCGTCTCAGGGCATCCTCCTTCTTCAAACCAATCTTCTCTGTGTCCTTTTCCACTTGCTTCTTCCAGGTCTTCTTTGGTCGTTCTCGCTTTCTCTTGCCGCTCACTTCAAGATTCAGAGCAACCCTCAAAACACTATTGTCATCCCTCCTCAGCACATGTCCATACCATCTAACTTCATTCGCTGTTGCTAATCGGTCTATAGTTTCCTTCAACCCCAACATGTCCATTTGTTCTTCATTTGTCTTCCTGTCTACAACTCTCTGACTGCACATGGCTCTCACCATAGCTCTCTCCATTCTTCTCAAAATCGCTTTTTTATTTTCTTTTGGACACCATGTCTCACTTCCATACAGTATTGCTGATCTTACACAACAACGATAGACTTTACCTTTCATCTTCAGAGGAAACCTATTTCCAAGCAACAACTCTCCACATTCCCTGAATCTTACCCAACCAATTCTTACTCTTGCTGTAACTGCTGCTTCACAATCACTACTAGCATTTACGAGATGCATTCAATAAGTTTCCAGACTTTTTTTGTACAGGCATTTATAATTGCCGTAAACTCGAGATATTTCACTATACTCCTTATGAGATGATTGACCAATTTTTTCTTGTTTAAGTGCAAATTTATAGCTACAGTAGGAATTAGAGTACACCTTACTAAATCCTGATTGTCACAGCTGGTGAATTTCAAAAATGCAATCTGGACGTGAGGACACATTAGAAGAACGATATGCGATCAAGTTCGGTTTTAAACTTGGAAAAACTGCCACGGAAACGTATGGTATGCTTCAGACTGCTTATGGACCATCTTGCATGAATCGATCATCAGTTTTTCAGTGGCACAAGAGATTCAAGGAAGGCAGGGAGTCCTTGAGGGATGATGAAAGATGTGGGAGGACCTTTTTTTGACAGCATGGGCATAATCTACATTCACTGGGTTCCCACTGGAATAACAGTCAACAAGGAGTACTATATTGAAGTTTTAAGGGAGTTCAGGAAGAGATTACGTCGGAAGAGGCCAGAACTCTTCGAATCAGGTCAGTGGCATTTCCATCAGGACAATGCCCCAGTCCACAACTCCATCCTTGTCACAGACTATTTGACCCAGATGGGCATCAAGACGGTTCCCCATCCTCCCTACAGCCCGGACCTTGCTCCCTGCGACTTTTGGCTATTCCCAAAGCTCAAGGAAAACCTCAGAAGCAATCGTTATTCCACAATTGGGGACATGAAAGAGGCTGTGACGAGGGTCCTAAACACGCTCACACAAGAAGACTTCCAGGGGGCTTTCCAGAAGTTGTTGGAATGGTACAACAAGTGTATTGATGTCGGAGGAGAATACTTTGAAGGGGACTAGAGTTTTTTGTGTGTACGGTTAATAAAAGTGTTCATACCAAAAAGTCTGGAAACTTATTGAATGCACCTCGTAACCTGTCTCTCAAATAACAAAATCCATTCACTCTCTCCTCTTCATCACACAACTTCTCAATTGAATCCATTGTCCCTTCCATTATTCCTTTACATTTCAAGCAAACAAAATGCATTGCCAACCTAGAGGTAGCTCTCTTTATTTTTGCACATTTGCCATGAACCCAGTTTCCACATTTTGTGCACAACACTGAATTGGCCGTGACTCTCCTCTCACAAACTCCACATGGATCTATCTTGCTTTTGAATAGTTCGCCTCCTGACCTGCTTACCATAATTTTTGTTTTTCTGGTGTTGACTTTTAAACCTTTACTTTCCAGTGCATCCTCCCAATTCCAAAACCTTTCCTTCAAGTCTTCCATGTCTTCACTCATGATAACAAGGTCATCTGCATATAGCAATTCATTAACCACACCCCTCTTGCATTTTCTGTAATATCGTCCACCACTATTGCAAACAATAGTGGCGACAGCACAGATTCTTGATGTGCACCAACTTTTACTTCGAATTCCTCTGAATATGCAGATCCCACCCTTACTCTTGTCTTTGCACCATCATACAGGCTCATAACTGCCCGAACTATTACTTTTGATAGACCGTTCTTTCTCATGGCCCACTCCATCACTTTTCTTGGCACTCTATCAAAAGCTTTTCCATGTCCACAAAACACATATAACTTCTTGTTCTTCTTTTGATATTCCTCCTTCATTCTTCTCACAATGAATATCGCATCCACTGTTCCTTTTCCTGGCATAAATCCAAACTGCATTTCATTCAAATTGACTAGCGTTCGTATTTGCCTCTCTAGCGCTCTTTCAACAATTTTCATGGCATGTTCTAGCAGTTTCGCTTCTCTGTATGATCCACAGCTCATCACATCACCTTTTCCTTTAAAGATAGGTACAATTACACTTGTTTTCCACTCATCAGGCATTTTCCTACCATCCAATTCACGCTGGCATAGTTCCATCATCACTTTAACTCCGATTTCACCACTTGCAACTATCATTTCCACACTTACTTCAGATGGTCCAGTTGCCTTTCCTGATTTCATACCTTGAATTGCTTCCACAATTTCATTACAAGCCACTTTTTCCTCTGGTCCTTCTACTAAATCAGTTTCCACCATGCGGTCCCATTCGTTCTCTTCATTCATGATCTTTTCCATGTGTTCCTTCCAAATTTTTGCCCTATCTTCTTCAATAAAACCCAATCGTCCGTCTCCTACTCGCAAGCACCTTCCTCCTTCAACATCCTTCCCTTTTTCGTTCTTCTAAGGAAGCAGAAAACACTATTAGAATTCTGATATAAATTATTCAATTCCTTATTAGCTTCCATTCTCATAGCTCTAGCAACAATTTTTCTCATTTGATTTCTTATTCGTTTGTATTGAGTCTTATTTTCTTCTGATGGGAACCTGCACAGCTCTTTAAATGCCGCCTTCTTTCTTGCTATAGTATGCTTGACCTCTTCATTCCACCACCACATGTCTCCTTGATCTCTACTAGACTTCTTCTTTCCACACAGTTTGTCACATGCCTTTAGAACACCATCATCCTCAATGATTACGATAGCTGACTGTTATTTATTTAGTGCATACGGTAAGCTAATGAAAGATGTCGTTTATCCCCATTCAAATCTCAGGTCATTTGTAAAAAATTTTTTCGAATGCAGTTAAACATCTTTTGTAAACATTGCATGGCAGTAACACTACAGCGATTTACAGCTAGGCGCGCAATGTTTCCACGCTTATATTTTAGAATTAGTCTAACGGCTTCATTTATGACGTCAACTTGCCTATGGTAACGTAACGTTTTTCTTAGTCGCTGCAGAATTTAAGTTTTTTGCAAAAAGTTTGCTTGTTTTGTTGGTTCGCGTGTAACGGTGCCCTTTGTCTTTTTCCTCAGACATATTTTGTTCGTGTTTTATGACACTTTATCTAGTTTAGTGTGTAGTTCATAGAATGAAAAATCTTAACAAAGTAGGTGGTTGCTAATTCTGTGTGCAAAAATGCTCAAAAGAGAATTACACATATGAGCCTAAAACCAAACAATATTTTTATACTAGTGAAGTTCATGAAAAAAGATTGGAAGGATATTGGAGGAGGGAGGTGCATGAGCTGTAAAGACGAAAAGTTAGGTTTTAGTGAAAAAGTGAGAAATATAATAAGGAAAAATTACATCAAGGAGATCAAGTCAAATGAGAATAATTGGGACCACATGACAGAAGCTGGTATAGTAGAGGGACCCATTAAAAAGTTTACCTAAGAAGAAGTGATGTTAGCAATAAAAGTAATAAAGGCAGCTGCATCCTTTGCACTATAAGTAAAAATAGAAGTAGGGGTAGTGTGATGTTGGATCTTAGCCAACTTGTGTGGAATGGCCAAGGAACGCCGATGAATTGCAAATGAGTGTGCCAGTGCCGATTTTCCAAGAAAAAGAGAGATGTAAGAAATTGTAATACATACAGAGGAGTAAAATTGTTTGAGCATGCTATGAAGATTGTTGAAAGAGTGCTGGAAAGAAGGATTGGAGATTTAGTGAATATTGACGTAATGCAATTTGGTTTGTAAGCCAGGCTAAGGAACGAGAGATGCATTGTTGGTTGTGAGAAGAATACAAGAGGAGTATAGAGATAAAGAGCGAAAGTTGTGTGTGTGTGTGTTTTCTGAATATCAAAAAGGCGTTTGATAGAGTTATAAGAAAGTTGATGGAGTGGGTGATAAGAAAGGTTTACCAGAAGTAATGACAAGAGCGGTGATGAGCCTTAGAGAGCAATAACGAAAGTAAGTATGGGATCAGAGTTGTGCAAAGGATTTTTGGTGCGAGTTTGTGTACATCAAGGATCTGTGTTGTCACTATTACTTTTTGCAATTGCGGTTGTCGTAATCATTGAGGTTGCAAGAGAAGGCTTGATGAATGAAATTTTGTATGCAGACGATTTGGTTATGGTGAAAGTTTGGAGAATTTGAGAGAAAAGAATGAAAAGAATCGAAAAAGCAATGACAAGAGCGATGTTTGGAGTTTAATTAATCAAAAAAAGGAGACCAGCCAAAACGATGGTATGTGATAGTATAGGCATGTTTTGAGGAGGAAAAATAATGTGTTGAGAAGAGCATTAGATTTTGAAGTGGTTGGGAGAAGAGGGCGTGGACGATGACTTGTAGAAAGCAGGTGGTTAAACAGGTTAAATAGATTGGGCTAAAAAAGAAGATTTAAGGTTAAATTATGGCCTGTATTTTAATTATCTAAAGCAGGGGTGTGCAACCTGCAGCCCACGACATTAAATTTTTATGGCCCGTTAAAGAAATTTGGAAACTTTGGAAGAATTGAGGCTTTGAAATTTGGCAAAATATCCATCCCCCCCAAAAAAAAAGTCAATCTGTGACAGAATTGGGGAATGTAGGCAGATTTATAGCTATTATAGCTGTGATCTCCAAAAAAAGGTTTTGACTGCCATATTCCATGCATACTGACACTAATCAACGTTGGTCAGCTCACTTGAGCAAGATGCGATCTTCAACTGGGCCGCGGAATTTTTAATAAGTCCGAAATCAGTTTGCCTGCAAAAAAGGTTGCACATCCCTAATGTAGATACGGTCTTTGGTGATCTTCAGCTCTAATTTCTAAGTTGTGGGCTGGTAAGTACCTTTGAATGGATCCATTTTCACTGAAACCACTTTCTTATTTTACTACAAGGATGATAACCAACGTTTACATAAAGAAGAAAAGCATAACCAACAGATTCGATTCTAGAGGCATGAAAACGAGATACCAATTTATAGAAATGATTTCTATTCATCATAGGCACAAGCAACGTTGCCAACTGAATTGATATTTTTCCCCAACCTTGTGGGCGATGCAGCACCTGTGGTCGCCGGACTTTGGATACCTCTCGTCTCATTCTGTTCTGTCCTGCTATATAATCTACGCAGCACGCTTTTGGCTACGCTTTTGGAATTTCTGACCTCTGGTCCAGGCTGTAATGGTTGTTTGTCTTCGGGCGCTGGTAATTTTTGGCGCCCTGCTCTCATTTCGAGGAATGAATTGGGTGACAGCAGCAACAACAATGCAAGCTGCTTGAAAAGTAACTACATCCTATATTGGTCAAAAAATAAGTTGCGATAAATCGAAATTGAGCGCCATTAAAAAATATGGTACTTAACTTCAGTACGCCTGGCTACTGTGTCTTAAAGTGCTTTTTTAAAGGACGTAATTACATAAAACAAGTTTAGTAAAATTCTGTGATGCCAACACTTTGTTGCAAATCTTACGATTCGCAGCTGCATTAGGCATTTTACAAAAACTTTACGTTCCTATTTACTGAAATAAATACCAGCTATTATTTTGATTAAGTTGTTTAAATTCTAGTATTGATCCTCCCTAGAAACTATCTTAAGGTCTGGTGTTAATGATTCAATGTAGGAGTAACTGTAACTGTACCAAGCTATGTCTGTTGAAGATTCCTTTTCTACTTCTATTTTGCCTGAAGATCCTTCGGATGAAATCAATGATGCTGAGCAACTGGGTTTTGTTGAAAAATCTAAAAGCAATGTCATTGCTAATACTCGAGCGGTAATCCAGGGGTTGGAACAATTAAAAAACGAGCATAATTCTATTTTGCATAGCCTTTTGGCTACCTTAAATGCCATTAGAAGAGAAAAAGATGACGACGTAAATTTGGTCGAAGAAAAATCAAATATTATCAAAAAATCTTTGGAAATGATTGAGTTGGGCTTAGGCGAAGCAGAAATGATGGTTTCGCTCTCTTGCCATCTTAATTCGTTGGAATCGGACAGGCAGCGGTCGAAGGCCCTAATTAAACGTCTTTGTCAAGAAAACGCATGGCTTCGCGATGAACTGGCAAATACTCAAAACAAACTGCAACTCTCTGAACAAAAAGTTGTTCAACTTGAAGAAGAGAACAAGCAGCTCGAGTTCGTTAAATCAATAAAGAAATTTGATGAAGGTGACCCGGACCAAAATGCAAGTGCAAGCATGCAGGTGTCGAGCAGCATTGAAGATATTTTTGGACCTGCATCGCCTGGAGAAAGTTCTCCTGCCAAAATCCAGTCTAGCAGCCAGAGCAATATTGGATCTGTTGCAAGTGGTGGTTACGAAATTCCAGCTCGCCTTCGTACTCTCCACAACCTGGTCATTCAATACGCTAGTCAGGGCCGTTATGAGGTTGCAGTTCCTCTCTGCAAACAAGCTCTGGAAGATCTTGAAAAGAATTCTGGTCATGATCATCCTGATGTTGCGACCATGCTCAACATCTTGGCTCTTGTTTATAGAGATCAGAATAAATTTAAAGAAGCTGGGAATTTGCTCAATGATGCGTTAGCAATTCGTGAAAAAACTTTAGGTTCAGATCATCCTGCAGTTGCTGCTACCTTGAACAATTTGGCAGTCTTGTATGGAAAGAGAGGAAAATACAAAGAAGCAGAGCCATTGTGTAAACGTGCTCTAGAAATAAGAGAAATGGTGCTAGGCAAAAGTCACCCTGATGTTGCGAAACAACTTAACAACCTAGCCTTGCTGTGCCAAAATCAGAGCAAGTATGACGAAGTTGAAAAATACTATCAGCGTGCATTGCAAATCTATGAAAACATCCTCGGTCCTGATGATCCAAATGTTGCAAAAACCAAAAATAACCTTGCATCTGCTTATATGAAACAGGGGAAATTCAAGCAAGCAGAAACACTTTACAAGCAAGTCTTGACACAAGCTCATGAGAAAGATTTTGGAAGTATTGATGAAAAAAACAAACCAATATGGATGCATGCTGAGGAACGCGAAGCTTCGATGTTTGCTGGCCAGGCGAAAGATGCTTCTTTTGGTGATTATGGTGGCTGGTACAAAGCAGCTAAAGTTGATAGTCCAACTGTAACTGCCACTCTCAAAAATCTTGGTGCTCTGTATCGTCGCCAGGGAAAATACGAAGCTGCTCAAACCTTAGAAAGTTGCGCTTCGCGATCCAATCGATCAAATCTTCCACCGGGGACTCCTACATCAAGCGAAAAACTTAAGGTGCGTTATAACAAACAACAAGGTAGTGGTGAGGAACCAAAAGCTGAGTGGAGTGGGGACGGAAGCGGAGCCCTGCGCAGAAGTGGGTCGTTCAATCGATTACGTGCGTCACTTAAGCGTAGCAGTGCAAAACTTGTGAGTAGGATAACTGGTCTCCCTGACCAAGACATTCCTGCTACGACTTCTGCTAGTAATATGAAGCGAGCGACGTCACTTGGAGGGTTGAACTCCCGTTTTGATGGCTCGCATCATGTGCAGGATTAATCACCACTGTATGTTCAGTTATTTGCAATATTTTGTTACATTATTACAGAAATTTAAGTTACCCACCAAGCCAATAAGTTGGATATAATTTGATCGGTGCATATATATTCTACATAACTATTGTTTTGTTTGGTTTTGTCACTGCAGGTGCTATCGCTGATTTTACGTGTATAATTTGCTATCATCGCGCCGGACTGTGCTGAAGTCTTTGTTGCTGTTTTGTTCGCTAAGATTTCTTCATACAATCTTCCAAATACTGTGATGTTAATGCTTGCTGCGTGGGGAGATCTGGTAGGAATACAGCAAGTCGAATGCTTGCTGCGTGGGGGGATCTGGTAGGAATACAGCAAGTCGAATGTTTGCTGCGTGGGGGTGATCTGGTAGGTACAGTGACTCGATTTTTGTCTTCCAAAGTGCTTTCCAACTGCTCACAATGTTGATAGTTTTGTAACAAATTGGTGAATGAACTATTTATTTTCTCTGTATGTAATAACGGAAATAAAAATCTAAAAACTAGGAATGCTGCTGAGTTTTGATGGTACAATCTTATAAAACTGCTGAGTGCTGACTTCGGCCTAAATACTAAATACCTTTCTCTGGGTAAATCGTATTGCAAACGAATTAAAACTTTTCACTGCATCAATAAACTTAAGCATGTTTACCCACTTAATCTCCTCCTGGGATAGAAATGCGGCAAACCTAATTCAGTTTAGCCTAGGTCTAGGAGAAAGCGACAGTCCATTTTTTATTACAAACCCAACGAATTAAACGCAGGTGGTATCAATCTTTATTTTGACAAATATTGTGCTGGTGCTCAAAAACATAATGACCTAGGTGACATGGTTTTCGGTTTTCGAAATGCTAGTAAGGTGTGATTATTAGAAGAGTTAGTTGTGATGCATCTAAACTGTAAATGGTGTGGGAAAACTTGTGTGTTTCTGTAGTGAACGGCACTTGTTGATTGCTATTGAATAAATTGATGGTACGTCTTAAACATGTGTGGTCGCAAATGCAAGCTAGAGTTGCATGGGGAGGTTAATTGCAGGGTTTCTTTATCTGCATGTAATTACAAAAAATTGTGGGGAATTAGACTACTTATATACTGAAAGATTCCACCCAAAGCTTCTAAACAGGGCGCGGCTTTAATGCTGAGCCAGATATTTGATTTGATTGTCCAGGCTTATCCTCCGTTCACGAGAAAGCGAATTGTATCGCTCTCATTTGAACGGAATCTCTTCAGTCGCTTGGGAGTTGCCATTTCCGAGGTGCTTCTTGACTTATCCTGTCTTTTTGTTGATTTTTAGTGTAGCTTCTCTTCAGCTCTTTTGTCTACCCTTCAGTTAGACTAGGCCACCACGAAGGGTAAACTGCTTGACTCCGCCACCTGTCTTATAAAGATGGAGGCATCCCGTCAAGTGTCTTGCCCACGAGCACAACAAGCAAGCTTGCCAGCATGTTTTCCATATCATCCATTTTGAGCCGATCGACTAGCAAGGAAGCTGTAAATACCATTTTTTAAAGTCTTTTGGTATGACTCAACTTGGAAATGAACCCCACGTCTACCGACTGCTAAGCAGACGCTCTAACCACAACACCATCACGCCGGTCTTCTGGTGATTTTCATTCCTTGCTGTTAGGATTCGTCTGAAAGGAGTTTTTGTCGTTATCATTATTTTTACACTGTTTTGGCAGGTTTCAGAAGTGCAAAGTTAGTCATTCTTGACATCTGGTGAACCGATACCAAATTTTTTTCTAAATATGTTACTTGACTTGGCAGTGCCTAACATGTTCAATCCTTTTTTTATAAATGTCAACTTCTTTTAAGCCGCAACATTTTTGTTTTCCTGCGAATTCTTTTTTGTGTTGCTGTTATTATCATGTTTATTCATGATGTGCATTGTCTTCATAAAGCAAAATTAAAAATAAAATGAAACTGACGTAATGAAAGGATTACTGGCATCAATAAATGGTAAGTGGACGAAATGACTAATAAGAATACGGCAATCACGATTTTGTTTAAACCTGCTTCCCATTTTATGACTACTGTACTTTTAAAATGTTTATTTAGAAATCAAAAATAATTAAAGCTTTGCACTCTTCATGCCAACGCAGTGTAATATTCATAGTACAGATCAATTGTGCACTGCACCAATCAACAGCCGCCTCAACGTGGTGGTGCGGTCCCCGACCTCGTTTGGGTTGGGTCCAAATTGCTGTTGGCCTTCCCGAGGGTCCCAGTTACCCCGGGCACTTCCCTTTATTTTTTCGCTATGATACCCCCTGAACGACCGCAGAAGGACAGCACACCGTTCCTTCAAAATCGGTTGCCTGTTTTTACTTTTTCTTTTCTCTTGCCCTTCTTTGTCTCCTCATTCTTCATTTCCTCTTGATGAGCGGTAACGTTCATCCCAAACCTGGTCCCATCTGTCCTTGCTCTGTGTGCGCTGGAAATGTGACCTGGCGGGACAAGTCAGTGCTATGCTGCTCCTGCTCCAAATGGGTCCATCTAAGGTGCTCAAAACTTTCCCTGTCCAAATTCAGAGCTCTAGGCAGCTCTCACTCTTGAGCTTCCCTCCCTGCCGCAACACTGTGACTCCCTCCTCAGACACGTATACCTCCACTGTACAATCTGGCCCCCTCTACTGATGCTGCACTCTCGCCCCACCCTCGTCTCCAAACTTCTTATCCCCCATATGCCCATTCTATATCTCCTTCCTCTGTCCCCTCATCTCCGTCCTTTGCTCCTGGCCGCCCTTCTACGCCTCCTCTCTTCCCCTTGACTCTCTCAGGGTTCTTCAATGGAATGATGGAGGTCTTCGCGCCAGGAGCACTGAACTACTTCACTTTCTCTCGTCCCATCCTGTTGACCTTGTCTGTATCCAGGAATCCAATCTTAGCTCATCTTCCTCTTTCCGGATTCCAGGATTCTCTGCTCTGAGTTCTGATCACACCCACTCTCGGTGTGGCATTCTCTCTCCTGATGCCACGCACGCCACCGGCGGCGTTGTCATCATTTTCATCAGGCAGGACCTATTCTTTTCTAAACTTTCCACCTTCTCTCTTTCTTCCCTCGATCCCTACTCTGATTATGTAGGGGTCAAGATCTCTCTTAACAACTCCTCCTTGGTGTCATTTCTTAATGTGTACGACCCGTATTCGCTCCTCCCCAACGGATGGCAGAACCGATTCCCGTTCTCCCTCCATTCTTTCCTCCTCAAGAAATCTCTTCATTCTGGCGGACTTCAATTGCCATCACCTCCTTTGGGACTCAAGAGGTACTTCCGACCCCCGCGGGGAAGAAGTATTTGACTGGGTCATCTCTTCTGACCTCCTCCCCCTTAATGAACCTGAAACACCCACCCTTCTCCATCGCTCCTCTCCTGTCATCTCCTTTGCTTCCTCTTTTCCTTTTCTTGCTCCTGGGAGGCAGCCGGTTCCATCACAAAAGTCATATTTTTCAGCCGGTTCTGTCACAAAAAGTTTTATTTTTTTAGCAAATAAACTGATTAGTTTTGATTACTTTCTCATCAACATTTCAAAATAATGGTTAAGTAAGCATCATTATGTCAAAATTAGCATCGAAATTTTTGATGATGTTGAGGATTGTCTATATTGGTGTATATATTATATACTCGTTGATAATGAACTTAAAAACCTGAAGGTGTATGATCTACTGAAAACACATGCTTGAATGTTGATATTTTATAAAAATGCTGTTATTCTATTAACACAAATTTTGCAATTTTTACATCAAATATTTCCAAATGGCGACCTGATTGTCATCAATTTCTTTATCTGTCTTTTTTTTATCCTGTTATCATCAGCAGAGTGGTTTCTTCTAAGCCATTCCTTGACCGAAGGAGTGGGCTCCCATGAGCTAAACGGGAGACCAATCAAATTAATTATCATAAGATTAGCTACATTCTCAATAGTAAGGCGACTCCTTTTATCTGAATATATGATATTCATTTTTGAAAACCCTCTTTCTGCCTCTGCAGAACGAACAGCAATAGCACTGATAATATTTTTAGCTTTCTGTACACTTGAAGAAACCTCAGCCTTTGCAAGGTTGCTACAGTTTTGCAAGACATTTTCCACATAGTCTCGAAATTCATTGATACTGATTTCATGATGAAAAACTTTACTAAATTTCCTCAGCTTTTCTTCTGCAGATAACCAAGGTACAACTACTTCTTCAATATTCCAAGAATTGGGATCAAGAAAATTAATCAGATCGTGAAAAATATCATCTTGTTCATTGTTTTTTGACATTAAATTGTCACAGTTCATCAGCTTCTTTTTCATATTTTCTGTTACTGCTTCAAGTAGCTTTTGACGAGGAAAGCTAACGACTTTGTTATTTTCAACAAAATGAATATCCTTAAGATTCTGAAGCAGCAATATGATCGATTTTTTTTCCATAGGTTCCCTTGCTTTCTTTAAGCATTTCAAATACCTTAATGGTCCTTTTTACTAGCTGCTTAGCTTTTGTCAGTGTTAAATTTCTGGCTTGAAGAGCATCAGAAAGTAAGGAAATTTCTTGAAGTATATCTATCATTAGTGCCAAATTATCCAAGAAATACCAGTTGCAGAGACGTGCAGCCATACCTGA
The DNA here is from genome assembly GCA_963675345.1 of Trididemnum clinides. Lineage (NCBI taxonomy): Eukaryota > Metazoa > Chordata > Ascidiacea > Aplousobranchia > Didemnidae > Trididemnum > Trididemnum clinides. The sequence goes on along the minus strand of OY776304.1, from coordinate 31,273,391 downwards.
ATGTCAATGTTTTGCTTCACTAGAAAAATATTTGTACAATGCTGGATATGCACGCCACACAGCAAGCGCAGATCTTAGACTGCAAGCAGCCCACCTTTGTCCTATAACTCTACCTATTTTCAAAAGTTGTTGCCCAAGCATTTCTGAAATTTTGAAAAGTTGCATTTGGTTTTTGTTTGATTGGTGAAAAATTGTGTAGATTTTATCCATAAATATTTTGAAATGATTCACCTGTTTTTTATCATTGACAGAATCGTCAAAAATAAGTTGCAAACGATGATTTAAGCAATGCCAAAGGATTATGTTAGGATAATCATTTTTAAGTCTAGTGCCTACCCCGGAATTGCGACCAAGCATTACACTTGCTCCATCAGAACAGAAAGCAGTCAAATTGTTTGTCAAATATTCATTATCAAACCCTCCATTATGCAAACTCTTTAACAGAGACGCGTATATTTGTTCAGCTCCTTGTCCTTCCAATTCGACCAAATCAAAGAAAATTATTGGTGAGACATCACAATCTTCAAAAAAATTTTAAAAACTGGTTTGTTAGATATGGTTGATGCTTCATCTACGATGACACAAATTTTTAGATTTTGTGCAATGATTTTGGTAAATATTTCACTCTTGATATCCTTTGAATGTGATCAACTATTTTTACTGCAGTTTTCCGAGAATGAAGTCCAACACCCATATCAACTCCATTTCTTATTTGAAGTTCAATCTCATCTTTAATATCGGAAAATGGCCTACATCTTTTTGCCAAACTGTAGACTGTATTAAAAACTCTGCAAGTCGAGGCAATATATCTCTCATTCATTTTATCAATGCTTTTCGTAATTGCATCACCTGCATGATACTCTTCTTGCTTTACACATAGCTTATGTGCCTTTGATGAAAAGTGTTCCTTCATTTTTTTCCTGAGAGACGCTTGCATAATGGTTGTAGTCTTTCCTGAGCCTTCGACTCTGCAGTTTGCCTATTCAGTTGAAACTCGAATTCCTTTTATGTTCATAGAGTCACATTTGGCACAATGATCACAATCAAGTCTCTTGTTACGAGCAATCAATCCATCACATTTTTTTTAGAAAATTCTCGTGTTGCATTGTATTCCAGCAGTCTGGCAGAGATGCTGCTGAATCTGTCTGATCTCCAGGTGATACAGTAGTTGCAATACACTTATCAGATGTAGCCGTTGCATCTGTCTGATCTGCCGGTGACGCAATATTAGCAGTAGGCATATCAGAAGCAGACGTTGCATCAGCATTATTCATTAAAGATGGATGTATATCATCTGCTGCAATCTCAGTTGCTTCTTCCACCGAGCTTTCAGTTCTTGGGATTTTACGCAAGAAATTTAGTATATTTCTTTGTCTTTTCATTTTAGGGCTGTAGTCTATAAAAAAAACGCACTTCAGTAGCACAATTATCCTAAAAGTTAGTGGTAAAATTTATTTTTTTAGGAACACGTTCTCTCACTCCAGGACTTGCTAACAGCAGCTTCTTTCACTATCATATTCTTTAAAACCAAACTATCTAACAACCTATTCTTGAGATTAAAGTAGTTGCAAGAACAGGATGCAACCCCAGGTTCCAGCGAATGGTGCGAACCGGCTTAATCCCTTCACTGCTAACAGCCACACTAAAAAGCAGCAGTCGTCGCATGACTTGTACTTATGACGCAACAATTCAATTTTCAGACAAACAATCACAAAAGGAAAATTACTACAATTATAAAAATTAACAATGTACAACTGTTACATGTGAGCTTGACCATTGTACATTTTGAAAAAAACACGCGAGCTACTTGATCTCAATAATCGGTGTGTCAGATAATATGCAAAAATCCACTGACAGTAACCAGTAATGCTAACCGGTTCGCGGATCTCATAAAATTCCGGGAGACGGTTCTATAGAACCGGCGCGAACCGGCTGAATCACACCACTGGTTCTGACCATCTACCAATTTTTCTGTCCGCCTCTCTCTCTCTCTCTCCGGCCTATCGCCACAACAAGGGTCCCCCTTCCTTCAATTTTTAGAAAGCTCGCTGGGATGGCTTTGACTCTCACTGTCCTTCAGCAGAGGAATACTAGTCTCTTTCCTCTGCTGCTGCTCTCTTTACCTCTCTGGCACTGAATATGGTCAAATCTTCCATTCCTTTCGGCCGCATCAAACGCCCTCCTAAAGCCTGGTGATCTTCTGAGGGGGAAGAAGCGGTTAGTGAAAGACGCAAGGTTTTCGCTGCCGCTCACAGAAGTGATGAAGATCGCCAGGCTTACATCTCCGCTTCTCGACGCGCCTCGTCAGTCATCGCCAAGGCTGAGGCATGGCAGACAACTTGTTCTTCTCTTTCACCTAGGTCTAACCCTAAATCTGTGCACTCTCTTCTTCGTTCTATCGCTGGCTCTCCTTCCTCGTCTTCCTCTTCTTCTAACTTTCCTAACTGTTCTTATTCCCATACACAAGATGGGAAAGCCTCTCGACTCTCCTGCTTCCTTCCGGCCTATCTCTCTCACCTCCTGCGTATCAAACTTGTTTGAACGCATCATTCAATCCCGTCTTTTCTTCTTTCTAGAATCTAATTCCATTTTCTCTCCCCGCCAGGCCAGTTTCCGCCCTGGACGGTCTACACTCGATCAAATTCTGTACCTTTCTCAGTCCATTTCGGATGGATTTAACAAACCCAGGCCGGGCTCTCGGACGATGCTCTCTACTATCGATTTCTCTAAAGCTTTTGACTCTGTCTGGCATCCCGCTCTTTTCCACAAACTGATTTCGGCTGGCTTCCTTCCTTGCTTTGCTCGTTGGAATCAATCTTTTCTTTCTGATAGGCGCGCTTGCGTGGTCTTTCAAAATCACAAAAGTCGCTCCTTTCGGGTCCGTTGTGGTGTTCCGCAAGGATCCGTCCTTGGCACTGTACTTTTCTCTTTATTCATTAATGATCTTCTGGCTTCTCTGCCTTCTTCCGTCAGCTGCTCTCTTTACGCTGACGATCTGGCCATTTGGTCCTCCTCCCCCACGAACTGCGGTGAAGGCACCACAAGGAGCTCTGTTTCGATTGGAGCGCTGGTCTGAGCAGTGGTGTCTTCCTCTCAATCCAAGCAAATGTGAGGCCTCGTTCTTTTCAGTGGATTCCAACCAGGCTAACCTCCAGCCCAACCTCCTCCTACTCGGCTCCCGCCTCCGTTTTGATCCCACTCCAACTTTTCCCGGGGTCACCTTCGACCGCACTCTTTCCTTTTCTAAGCATGTATCTTCGCTGAAGGCCAAGTTTTTCCCACGTCTCAATCCTTACGCTGTATCTCTGCTTCCTCATTGGGCCCCTCTAAGGAGTCCCTCTCTGTTCTGTACAAATGTTTTCTTTGGTCCTTTCTCACTTACGCTTCATCTGGATGGTTTCCTTTCCTAAGCGCTACCAATTTCACCAAATTGGAACGCCTTCACCGAGCGGCCAGTCGCGCCATCACCGGCTGCCTCTCGTCCTTCCCTATTCCTCTACTACTCACCGAGGCTTCTCTACCTCCCCTACGAGTCACTCTGACTCACTTCACTCTTTTTTCTTATGAGCGGGCTCTTCGTCTCCCAACCTCTTATCCTATTTCAGGTTTGGCTAGACTTGGAATGAAACCAAGACTCCGCAGATCGTCCTGGAGAGCTCTTACGTCCACTCACACGCTCATGCTTCCTTCTACTTGTTCTAGGGAGGCTCTTGTTGCTTGCCCTCCCTTTCCTCCGTGGAATCTGCCCTCGTTCACCGTGGAGTCCACCCTTCCCACTCCATGCTCTCGCTCTGATCCCCCTCACTCTGGCCAAGGTGCGGCTCTCGCCCATCTTGATTCTCTCCCTCCTCGTGAGGCCACTTTTTCCTTTTCGGCAGGCGCAGTATGTTCCAGTTTCTCCGCTGAAGCCTGCGCCATTCTGCACGCTCTTTGCTGGTCTCGGCAGCACCAACATGTCTGCCATTTTTTTCTCTTCTCCTCCTGTCTGACTCTCGTTTTGTCCTAGCCACCGTTTAAGTCTTTTTAATATAAACTTTTTTTCATCTCACACCAAATTGAGATTTACAATTAATATTTAACCAAATAGTTTTGCTGGCTTCCCTAAGATTTGTGCCTATTATTATGAAACCACCAAGCAAATGGTATTCAACGCAATGCGCACGCATAACTGATCATATTTGACAGAATATTCTAATGGATTCACAAAAAAGTAGTTGAAAAAAATTTCTTTCACTTGTCATTAACTGTGTGCCAGGTTGACGGAAGTCCTGCTTACCGTATTCTACCGCCATTTGGCAAAATTCAAACCATTGTTTTCTAAATCTACAAACTTAACGTTTTGCGAAAAGGAAAACCAAGGAGGGGAGCTCATGCAGAACCTCTTTTGTTCTGCAAAAAGGGAAGCAAAGGAGGGGAGCTCGTGCGAAACCCTAAAGCTTACAAAACCCCTCTAATTGTTGCACGGAACACTATGGCTTTGCAGAACCCCAGTTGAAGAGCACTATTGTAGAACAACTGAAGTTAAAATTCTTAAAATGTTGCAAAATATTCAAAAGAGCGAATAACACAAAAAATCATAGCTGCTGTGCATATCGACGATGTTGAGACGATTTAGGAGTCTGGATAAGTTGAAGGAGTACAATTGCTCACATGAAATACCAAAAGCAGCCTCTATATTTTGTATGTGGAAAGAGGTAAAAATAAACAATTGATGGAAGCATACCCTCAATGAAATTCTCTATCGTAAAGTGTTGGACTAATATCCGAGCATTATCAAAAAAAGCGAAATACAACATATCTTCAACTTTTCATATCACAGAAATTTCACAGACTAAATAAAGAAAATTGCCTTCCAGATAATGAAACACAAATCAAACCTTTTTTAGATAAATTATAGCCTGGCATATGTACGGAGAAATATCGAAACAGAAGAACTTTGGTATTATCACATTTATGACGATACTCAAATGCTGGAAACTGCTGTAGTAATAATCAGCTGTCAAGAATTGTGATCATGAAGTAAAATATAAAAAATTGTTGGGCATTTTGAGAGTAGACAGAAAAATAGTTATGACATTGACGGAAACTCTATCAAAAAATAAGCTGTATCGAGATGCATGTACCAGCGATCCGGATCGAGCGGTACTTCTGTATAGGAATCGGTATCGCTTTAGCGTTGCACGAAAGTATTGCGGATTTGTATCGCTTTTGGATATTGCCGATTGCAGGCTTGACAATTGAAGTTGAAGAATTCATTCTAATGCAAACTTTCTGAATAATAAATCCTTGTAGCTTTAGCTTTTTACGATTTGCTGGTTAGGAGGTTTCACTATTTTGTGGCGATGATAAACGTAAAGTTACATTTATTAAGACTAGGCTACTATCATGCTAGGCCTCTATAAATTTTAACATTAAATATAATGTGAGCCTGATTAGTTTAGTTAATTTTTCTTTTTAGAAGAATATAAATCATAATGATTTTAGGAGAATCTCCACACAAGTGAAATTAATAAATGACGATTCCATTAAGAATATCAGTAGACTGAAACTTTATAGAGTAAAGTTGTGACTGGAATCAGTCAATAGTAGAACTCACACTTTATTAACAAATCGATTTCACTAAATTAGCATCATCAGTGTTCTGCAAAGCAACCGCAATGATAAATTATATATACTTACGTCAAATTGAACTAACTCTATAATAAACCGAACTGACTGCAACAAGAAAAACACTGCACACTTGAAGCTGATACAACGATATGAAGTTTTCCTAACCGGAGCTGCTAAGTAACTAGAAAATTTAACAGGTTGCCAGAGTAATACATATGATAACGATTATGACAAGGTATTACTAATAATCAGATTACGTAAAAAATGTAATAATGAAATACTACAGGCGTAATAAACAGTTTATATAGAAGAAGATACCATTACAATAAATTTATAATGCAAAAAATAAGTAATAAACAAACAGTGGCATGAAAAAAAGGGGGGGTCAAAAAAATTTTGGTAATAAAGTTCTATTTATATTTATTGTAGCTTTTAATTTTCTGATCCATTTGCTTTCGCTAATATCAAGGTTATGGTAATATCTAGGTTCCTGTAAAAATATGACATGGTAGCATTCAGAAATGTCTGGGTGAGAACTAATGAAGTATTTGTGGTGATTATGGAAATGAAGCAGAAGAGCAGCTTTATCAGTATGGTTTTGTGTGTTATTATTTTTCCAAAACATACGGTGGTTAGTCCATCTAACAGAAAATTTGTTTTTAGTTTGTCCGACATAAATTTGATGGCATAATTTGCATTGCGCTGCGTATATTCCGTAGTTGTCACAAGTAAGGCGTTGTGTGAGAAATATTTTTTTGTTGTTTTCAGTAGTAATGAAACCAGTAGATATTGCCATATTAGGGTTTTTACCGTGTTTGCCGCATAGGGAGCATTTATTGCACGGCTGGGAAATCCCGCTATGATCATCGTCTTTGGTGGTGTTGTATTGTTGTATTTGTTCATATTTATCCTCCATTCACGAGAAAGCGAATTGTATCGCTATATTTTGGACGGGACGTCCGCACTCGCTTGGGAGTTGCTATTTTCGAGGTGTCTGGGCCACATGTCTTCCACATAAAGGCGGGGGCGTCCCGTTTAGTGCCTTGCCCAAGGACACTACAAGCGAACTTGCCGGCTTGTTCTCTACAACCTCCCATAAATGCCGAGCGCCAAGCAGGGAAGCTGTGGATACCATTTTTTAAAGTCTTTTGATATGACTCAACAAGGGGAATAAACCCCTAGTCTACCGACTGCGAAGCGGACGCTCTAACCACTACAATTTTTTAGTATTTGACGGAAAGTGGGAGGGTTTTTATAAATTAATGAAGCAGAGGGAATGAGCTTTTTTTCTGTTTTGTCAAAAGAAAGAAATTTAGTGAAAGGAGTAGCCCAAACAAGTATTTTAGATTTAACTTGTTGACTACAAGTAGTACCGTCAGGACTAAAACGACTATGCCAAGTAGTAGCTATTTTTAAGATTTTATTGACCAATGACAAGTTAAAATTTGACTTAAGGCATTTGGTTTTGAGTTGTTGTAAACTGTTTAAGTATTCGTCAGTAGATTCATTTAATCGTCTCATTCTAACCGCTTCCGAATAAACAATTGATTTAAACACATGAGGAGGATGGTATGACTGACCATTTAAAAATAAACGATTAGTTGCTGTGGGTTTTATGAAATTTTTTGTAAAAAAGCCACAACTATAAGAGCTGTCAATTTTATGCTCTACGTCAAGAAATTCTAAAGTGGAGCCAGAATCCGCGGTGTTGATCATACGGAAAGTCAGATCCAAGTTGTTTTCTTGAAAGGTTTTAAGGAGACAGTTCTTGATTTGAAGGGTGGTTCCCACACCGTATGACAACCAAATTATATCGTCAATAAAACGTTTAAATAGAATAGATTTATTAAGGATGTCAGATATGGGTAGGATGACGTAGTGCAAGGTAATATTGGCAAGTGATACTGAATGATTGTCTCCCGTAATTATACCAGTTTTTTGAATGTAAAAGTTTTGTTTGTAATGTATTATGACATTGTGGAGGCAAAACATAGCTAGATTAACCAAAATATCGATAACAGGCTGAGTAAAGAACGAATGGTAAGTAAGAGCAAATGTTAAAGCTTTTTCCACCAAAGACCTAGGAATGCTAGGGTAAAGAGATTTAACATCTCCTGCTACTATGTACAAATTGTTATCATTAAGGTCTAATTTCGCATTATTTTTCCAATTATTAAGTTTAAGAGATAATGTTTGCTGTCTCTGCAGTATTTATCGAGTTTGCTGGAGGAAAACTTAACGCTGATAGGTTGAAAAATATATTCAAGGAGAGCCGTAATTTTAGAAGTGGTGATATTACCTGCAGTATTTATCGAGTTTGCTGGAGGAAAACTTAACGCTGATAGGTTGAAAAATATATTCAAGGAGAGCCGTAATTTTAGAAGTGGTGATATTACCTGCAGATTGGAGAAGACGTGTAGGAATATCAAAAATAGAAATATTCTGCAATCTATCTGCATCAAGTTTGTGTGTTTTAAAAAGTGGGTAAGCATAACTTGGCTTATCACATATAAAATATTTGGCTAAAGTACCGGGAATCTTTTTATATTTAGTATGATTATAGAGTTTAATTCCAACGGTGTGTTTAAGCAAATCGTCACTAATTGCCCCATGTTGGTGCAACTCAATAATTTTATCTTCAGCAGTTTTTCTTATTTTGTTGAGATAGCTTTTGATGTTGTTAGTAGTTAAAGTATGTAGATGAGAAAATTTACTCAATTCTTTTTCGATAATGCCATTATAATCGTGATAATTAACTAAGACAATCTTACCATCCTTGTCGAATTTGCAAATAACAATTTGTTTATTCTTTACTGCTATTCTAAGTTCTTCGACCGCTTTTCGTTCTGATTTTTTTAGATTATTTTTTTGTCTATAATCTGTTTTTACAAGTTTTTCAATTGAACGCAATTAAGCTGCAATTCTTTCTGTATAATTTACGACCTTTTCGAGCAAGAGATCTCTATCAGGTCGGTTGAATTTCGGAATCTTTAGTTTTTCTGGTAGCTTGTCAGCGGAATCATGGAAATTGATATTATCTGGCAATACGTTGTCCCATTCCATACGTCTAATATGTGCAAGAAAATTAAGATGCTCATTGTCTTCAGTTTTCTTACACCAGTTGGGAGTAGGTGCAAAGTTAAGTCCATATTTAAGTATCGCTTTGTGATTGTCATCAACAGTCCCGTAGCACTCCAACTTCGGGCCCCCTCCCCCAAAGTAAGCGCAAGAGCCCCTGCGTTCAGGTCATATCACTTTAGAGGTGTAAAATTGAAAAGCTGCATTAAGAAAATACACCACAATTTGTACATAAGTAAACAGGCTAATGTCAGAATAAAGCATGCCGATACCGAAGGTGCAAGTCATAAAAAATTCGGCACCGATGCCAGAGTTCAGTAGGACATTTATGCAGACACTGCGAAACGAAAGCAATGACACTGAAAAACATGAAAAAGTTATAAAAACACACTATCATTTAAATAGTCTGGAGCGAACCTTTTTGTTCGCAAATGCTGTTATGACATTGTCATAATCAAGAGATCGGGCGCAGTCATTTTCGATTGACAACATGGCTAATGAAGATAGTCTACTGTCTGTCATAGACGTTCTATTAAAAGTTTTGATCAGTTTCAATTTGCTGAAGCTTCTTTCAGCGCTGGCAACAGTCACGGGGCAAGTTAGTAAGATTCGAAGTGCGATGTACACATTCGGATACAATTCAAATAAATGAGTCTTTAGAAGATAGTTCAGAAAGTCTTGAGCCGTATTGAGATTGCGTTTTTTTTTGTAAAATTAAAACAAACCGCTGTAGCTCAGCGCTCATTTCATCAGAATCATTGTCACCGAACTTTTTTTGGAACTCTTTACAGCAAGTAAGAAGAGCATTTTCTTGTTGCACAAGCAAAAGTTTGTCTCGTGTGTACAAAAACGAAAAGGCGGAAGAAACCTCACGTAACAAATTAAAGCGCTCCTTTATTGACATAATAGCCTGGTCTACTAATGGATAGAAAAAGTTGCTTTTAAATTTCAGTTCAGGAGTAGCTCGTTGTTCCTCTTCACCTTGGTAATCAAACAATCTTCTTTTCTTTCCACTTCTTGACGGAGGAAAAGAAGGATCAATATCCAATTCCTGTGCTATTTCAACAGCAGATGTTGCGGCACTGTCATAACCCGTTGTGCGATAGTTTTGCAAAAACTTTTCAGTTGCCTGGATTTCCGTTTCCATTGTATGAAGGGAGACTCCATACGATTGAAGAATCTTGCTTGCTTTATTGACTTGGAATAGGATATCATACCAAATAAACACCGACAAAAGAAAACTCCATTTTGATAAATGAGCTATCAACGATTTTGTTTCTGAGGCAGCTCTTCCATCTTTTCTTTCTATGGAAATGGCTTCCAAGTCTTTCAGTGCCAGCAACACCTCTTTTAAATTGTATCGAAGAGGTTTGATGCATTTAATTCTGCTTTCCCAACGAGTATCAGATTGTGACTTTATGGACAGCTCCACATGTTTCTTCAAAATTTCCCAACGCTGAACAGAGGAAGAAAACAGCACATACAACCTTGTAAGTACTCCAAAAAATGTCAATGCTTCCGTCGATCAATTAGCACTGTCAACAACAACTAAGTTAAGGGTATGGTTTGCACAGGGCACGTAAACAGCTTTGGGATTGATGTCTAGCATTCTTGCTTGGACCCCAGAATGTTTTCCTTTCATGTTAGCACCATTATCATATGACTGACCTCGACAATCAGACAATTCGAGTTGCAGTTCGGTCGCTTTTTCTAAGAAAGCGTCCAACAAGCCTTTCCCAGTACTGTCACTTATTCTCAAGTAGCCAAAAAATGTTTCTTTAACAACAGCAGCTTCTTCATTACATAGTACATAACGGAGAATGACAGACATTTGTTCATGATGTCACATATCTGGAGTGCAGTCCAAAATTATAGAAAAATATTTTGCCAATTTCAATTGCTGTAAATTTTCTTTTTCAACTTCTGTCGCTAGCAATTCAATTAGTTCATTTTGTATGGTAGGACTCAAATAGTGATCTTTAGTGTTTTTATTCTTGATTCTGTCTTGAAGCTCTTTTAGGATCGGATCTCTTCTTGCTAAAAGCTCAAATATACCCAGAAAAGTTCCATTGCGAGGAGATCCTAAGACTTCTTCAGATCCTCTAAAAGCAAGATTCCTTTCCGATAGAAACAAGGCAATGTCGATAAGTCTCTCTAAAACATTTCTCCAAAAACGTCTTTCATTGAAAAAAATATTCATCTCGCGTTTGTCGATAGTGGATGAATTTCTTATCCTTTCAGCTAGCAACATCCATTGACTGCAGCATTCTTGGTGGGAAATGCCGTTGTCATGGCCTTTCAGTTTTTTCGAAAAACCCTCCCATGTATTTATACCACTACAAAAGGGGCTTAGTGTTTTTCCAAATAGCTTACAACAAAAGCAAAAAACTTTATCTGATTCCCCAGAATAAACTAGCCACGACCGTGAAACACTTTGACCATTAGGTAACACACGCTTATAATGGTTGGAGGAAAAACGTCGCCTTGGAGTTGTGTTATTATATGGAAAATTCATTATTAGTTGATGTGGTCCACGCTTTACTATATCACATCGTTGAGCATCAGAAATACTTTCAGGCCATTTACATGGGTCATCAGGGATAGGGGTAAATTGAGATTCAGTTATTTTTGATATTGAAGGTTGCGTATTGGCAGGTAAATCACAACTTACATTTTCTGGAAATTCACAATCACTTTGATGCTGATCGTCATAGTCTTCTTTTTCTTGTACACTGTAGTTTTCTTCATCCCTCTCGGTACTAGTGCCAGGTCTACTCTGCTCAGTAATCTTGAAAAAATCTGTCATCTTGGGCAATTTCGCTACAGCATCTCGAGCAGTGGCTGCTTCTTTTCTCTTTTGAGCACCACTTTTTGAACGTTTCATTCTATACAATGTCAATAAAATACTTTATCTGCACTCTGCAGTGTATATATAGCCAAACCCGGTATTTATAGCCAACAGGTATTTATAGCCAACAGGTATTTATAGCCAAACAGAATTCCAGACCATTCTATGATTGTTGCGTACCAACGGCATTGTTACGTCAATCGAATATTTAAGATTCTACCAGAAAATCAATCGAAATATTCTAGATTCTGCGAGATAAAATGACGTTGCATTCACTTATGATGTCACAAGCCAATTTCTTCCTACATTTTAAATCGGTTGTAAACAAGTCTGCTGAACTGAAAATAGTCACGTAGCCAAAAAGCAATTTCAGACTAACTTGGGCCCCCAAAGTTGGCCTGGGCCCCCCCCAATTGGGGGGTTTGGGGGGCGGCTGCTACGTCTCTGGTCATCAAGTTCAAAGTCAGATTTATTTAAGATTACTCTTCTCTTCAAAAGCCTTGAGCGACCTTCTACGTTTGTACCTTTCTCTGTCTTTTTTGTTTTTTCGCTTTTTCCGATTTATTAATTTACTCTTGAGGAATTTTATTATGGCAGTTTATTGTTTATTGAAGAATTATGGTTTATAGTTTATTGAAGAATTTTGAAGAAATTTGAAATTTGAAATTGAAATTTGAAGAAATTTGAAGAATTTTGAAGAATTTGAAGAATATTGAAGAATTTTTCTTTTTATTAGGCTTTCTCAATATTAAAACAAAAATCGAATATTTCGAAATACAGAGAGTTCCGGTTATTATGGCCTATTCGGTACAAACGCCGTAGCCTATATTAAGCGGAAGACCACAATAACCGAAACTCAAAATTGCTAGAAGTTGGAGGACCTTTTCAGTCTAAGAAGAAGAATAGAATCAAAACACTTGCGAGCGTGCTGCCAAAACTAAAAGTTGCTGGTTCGAATTTATTTCAGAATCGATCACAGAATTGTAATCGGGCCTTATCGTTTAGGCTCAAACCCGAAAATACAGGACCAAATCCAGTGCGAACATCAAAATTTAATTGAAGTTCAAATCGGGCCCGAATTTTCGGCGAAGGTTAAATTTACCGAAAGAACTAGTTGACAGGCAGCTTAAACGTATATCTATGGTATGCGACTGTACATGTAACACATAAAAAAGTATTGAATATTTTAAAATTGATCTTTGTTTATTGAAGAATAAATTGTTTCAATTGCTTTATCAGTAGAAGACGACATTAAAAGCCAGTCGTTGTGATATATCTTTAATCTGCACCACGAAAAGCCTCCTTCTCACGGAGCGCTTAAACATTGCTTTGCAAGCAATTTTTGTGCAACTTTCAAAAATGTGGAAAATCACTCCTGATGTGACCGCCCGGCAATAAAAGGGTTGAAATCGCTTGCTGTGTCGCAACAATTGCCTTGTTTTAGTCTTCTGTACGCTTGAATGTTCGTGTAAGGAGAGTGAAATTACAATGCAAAAGTATAAATTTGAACTCTAAACGGGTACGATTATTTAAAAACTTAAGCCTGAACGCAAACGCGACCCGAAAAGCCCTGCCCGACTCACAACTCTGGTTGATCACGTCCTACAAAGAATCATTGATAATACTCGTCCAGCGTCGTCTGACGATTATACGCTGCAAGAAAAAAATTTAATCTACTTCAATTTTTTCTGCCATAATGCGATCTCTTTGTGAGCGAGCAGTCATGACTGCAACTAGGAGTGATTTTGACAGTCAAAAGCTGTCTAACCAATACTTTGTTTCAACAAATGGTAATTGCACGTCAAAAACAAACTCTGCTCAACCAATGGCCACAACAAGCGGAGATTCGGTCACGAGAAGCGAGGTAAATGCTTTGTCAATCGGTTCTTCTTCTACAAAAAATTGCCTACTGTTACCGGAGGGCCATAATAAGCGGAGCTCCTGTGTTTGTGAATGGACTGGTATAGACTAAAAGTGTCAAAATACTTGATTCGGCGTTATACCTATACAGTTCAGTATTGTTTTAATTTTATTTTTCGTATCGCTGTATTGGTATCGTGCCCATTTCTGTCCATAAAAAAGTGGCAAAAATTGTCTTAGCTCTCTGTATTTTGCACAGCTTATGCTGCCATCAAAAAATGAACTTGGTTGCGGTTATATTTTTGACCCGAATGCTGTTGGTTACAAAACATTTATTAGGCCTACCACAACCGAAATACTACGTAGTGGTGAGCAAGAACGACTTAAAATAATTTAAATCATGAGTGGTATTTGAATAAGTTGCTTATCTTAAGCAATAAGCGTATTTAGTAGAACTGCTGTCTTTCTACTGGCTACTGGCTAATGATATGCTGCTAGGTTACATTGTTTTTGTTTGTATCGGTTATACACGCCCACTAAAGTATTGCTGTTGAATCAATATTGGTTTGCCATCGCTGGCTACAAAAATCTTATTTGTTGCTCTTGGAATCAAAACTCATCAGTATATTTTTAAAAACACAAGTTTTTTTTGATGTTTAGGCAAGCACTCACGTAATGATTTAATTAAAAGTATTTTTAAAATGGCAACCACTTAGTCATGGTGAGGTTTGAACGCATGGCGGTCTAATCAGTGGTGATATGAAGCGATGCTTTTACCAACTCATCGAAGCTGCTTAAGACAGTAATAAACAACAAACGCCGTTGTTAATGTGGTGAATATATTGTATGATAAAATGTTTTGTAAGGCCATAAATTGCAATGCGTTAAGCGATTGTATTGTTGATCCATTTCATGACCTCTCTATTCAAGTATCCGAACACCGAATAAGTTGACGTTTGCTCACAGCGCGGACTCAAGCCAAAGGAAACAACACCAAACACGAAAAACTTTCCTGTATTATTCACCATGTACGGACCTCCAGAATCTCCTTGACATGTTGTGGTAAAACCTCCTCCTCTGCAAGAAAGAACTTAGTAATTTTAGTTTAATTACTTATGAAAAGCTTGTGACTTATTGAGATTTTTCGTCGAATCACACAAAAGCAATAAAATATTGATTTGTTAAAGGCTCATCGATTTCGGTTTTCAACAGGCCGTTTTCACTTAACTTAATTCTTATTCAAATAGCAACATGTAGCAACCGAATTCTTTACGCAGCACACCCTTCGGGCAACTTCTTTTGTATGCAACCTTTAGTCTAAACGAGGTCGAGGAGAGTTGCCCTGCTCTTGGAGTAACCAAGTTTTCTAAAATAGCCAGATGCTGAAGGGAAGGTTGGGTTACAACTACACGTATAGCCGATCTATATGTTCAAAAGCTGCACGATGTTTGACTCATCTTTTGATGGATTACCAACAACAAGAAATAGCCTTCTCTATAGCGTTTTCTTTTTGAGTCCAGTCACATGTAGGTAATCCGGGATTAAAAAAACGTACGTGAAGTTTAAGAATCAAATCACACAATTAATCAAATTTAAGTTTTGATTTAAGAAGGCAAGCCTATGAAAAGTAGGCAAATCGCCACTAAATGTTGGCAAGGAGTTTAAGTACGATAGGCTTATTTTGCTGTAGAGCAGCTTTCCGGCGACTGCAAAACCAATTTAAAAATAAATAGATATTAGGAAAATATGTCAACCTAGCCTACATATTGTTCAAGCGGCAACGGTTCATTGCCACAACAGATTACAACAACTGAGTCAAATTACTAATAACCAGAGAAAGTTTTTATTGAACTACAAACTAAAAAATAGATTTAAAAAATAAAAAAAATTGACTTTATAGATCTAATAACATTTTAACTGAATGGCTAGATGTTATTTGAGTCTTTGTATTAAAACGAACATTTATTTATTGTAAACACACAAATCCTTAGCAAAACTTGAAATGCGCACGCCTTATACAGGGTGAGTCACTGGAAACGGATGTTTTTAGAAAGCAATTTGCTCTCCCAGAGCAAGTGGTTAGGGAGTGAAAAAGGTAGTCTTTAAACCTGCTTGAGATGCCGATTAGTTTGTTGTTATTTGTTTATCTTTTATGTTAATTTTTGTATTTGTTAGTCATTAATTTTGAATTGCTTTTTTTCTTAATTTTAAATTGATTTTAAATTGTTTTTCCTCATGCTACGGCGGAGTCTTGAACACCACGTGTTTGCTTGTGATACCTACGTGAAAAATGGTGAATTAGTGACTGAAATGCAACGTCTCTTCAAGCGAAGATTCAACATCGGTCGTCACGGTAATGTACCAAGGCGCAATTCCATTCTTAGGTGGGTTAATGCACTAAGAACGACTGGTTCATTATTGAAAACCAAAACACCCGGTCCTACCAGAACCGCCAGAACACCAAGAAATGTGGATTGAGTGAGAGAAGCAATCATCCGAAGTCCCAGGCGCTCTACTAGGCGACACTCTGCAGAACTGGGAATAAGTCAGAGCATTCTGCAGCGAATCTTACATAAAGACCTAGCCTTTCAACCATACAAAATTATGACTGCCCAACAATTGAATCCGCAGAATTACCAACAACGTTTGTCGTTTTGCCAAACAATGCTCGACATGTTTGAAGAAAATGAGGATTTGACCCTAATAATGAATGATGAAATCCATTTTCATCTAAATGGTACAATTAACAAGCAAAACTATTGATACTGGGCTTCAGAAAATCCTCGTGAATTACATCAGCAACCACTATACAGCCCAAAAGTGACTGTTTGGTGTGGTTTGGGAAAGTGCGGGATATTTGGTCCATTCTTTTTCGAAGAAGGAGAAGAGACAGCAACCGTTACTTCAGACCGCTATATTGGAATGTTTGAAAACTGTTTCCTACCTGAGCTTCGCAGACGAGGAATCAATAGGGCATTAATGTGATTTCAACTAGATGGGGCCACTGCTCATACAGAGAGATCGTCCATGACTGCTGTTCGAGCTGCATTCCCTAATCATGTCATTTCACGCTTGGAGATCTCCCGTGGCCTCCGCGCTCACTCGATTTTTCCATGTGCGATTTTTATCTCTGGGGATTTTTGACGCGTTTATGCTGGGAAACCCTGCACACTTGGAGAATTGAAGACTGCAATACGTGAAAATATCCGAGAAATAGGTGAAGAAACTTTAGTGAAAGTGGAAGCTAACTTCAGAAAGCGACTTCAAATTTGTGCTCGTGAAAATGGCCATCATTTGTCAGACATAATTTTTCGCTCCTAAATATTCGATAATGGCATAGCTTAGTAAATGTTTTTATGTACATTACAAAATTTTTGTTAAAATATTCGCAGAGTTTTGTTTTCCTTAAAAACATCTGTTTCCCGTGACTCACCCTGTATAACCAGCCGACTCCGCAATCACCAAGTGCAACGACTGAAATGTAAATTCATGTACTGTTTCACATTCTCCATCTGAAAGTTTCTCTCCATGCCTAACAGCTTTCGCAGCATGAGAAAACTTCTTTCTCCAAAAGCAGCTGTGGGCTGAGAATGATGAAGTAAACTTAACAGTTGGTGAAATGTCTGGTCTTTCCATGCTTTGGTTGGTCTAACCCTCATTTTCCATGGGATGGTGGTACGGCGCGAATGGCAATCCAGGTTCACACTGTCAACCTAATTGAATTAGGCTAGGGGAAAAAGTGGCTGCGCATTTCCAACCAGTCATGAATGCAAATTACCAACTGGTAGCCCCACCACCAAGGCGGATTGCCATTGGTGGGTACCCAAAATTTGCCAAAATTCTTTTGCCTAGAACAGGCATATCCAAAATTGTGGTCCTAAGTAGTGAGTCCCTCTGCATCTAATATATAAAGCGAAATTCTATCTGTCTATCTGTTTTAACTCCTCCAAAACTGCTGGAGGTACAAATATCAAACTTGCCACGATTGATCGCCACCCCGTCGTGAGTGACATAAAGGTATTTGTGACGTCATCATGACGTCGTAACCAAAATAATTTTTTTAGAATTTGCATTACGTGACAGAGGACAACCACTTTTTGCTGAAACGAAAACCAGCTTCCGACTTGCCACATTTCCAAAACTTTCATTTCTTTTGGGTGTAAAATGACATCACAATTAACGATTCATTGATCAATTTGTTTTTTGATCTTTCTCAAAAAATACTCAACGCAGAAACGCAATTAAATGTTCTTTTAGGAGATATTATTAAGCTGCTTCCGATAAAAACAATTTTACAGCAATTATTGTTTATTTGATTATGCTGCAAGCAATTCTTTATTTAAACACTTTAAGACTTTTAAGTATTTTTCTCCTCTTTTTCGCTTGCACGCTTAAACTGGCTCTATGACGTCATAAAATGTCTGGCACGATTAAAACAAATCTTCGCTACCGCAGATCATAATATCAAGATGTTTTCAAAAATTGCTCTCTTTTTGCAAAATCAGTTAATAAAAAACTGATTTGTAATCTCATTTCTCAATTAATTTTCAATTTTTGTTCAAAAAATTAAAGGTTTTTTCTGGAGGAGTCCGATAGTGTACAATATGTACAATTAATATCAGTTTTTACACAGAAAAACTGAACTTTAAGACTTGTGGTGTAACTTTTTACCTCTCCCAAAAGTGGTGAGCTCAGTGAGAACATGTGACTTTAATACATAAACATTATATTAAAGTACTAACAATTACTGTCCTTTGAAAGATTAGGAAATTTGCTTTCTAGCAATATGTGACTCTAATTATCCCTCCGCCGTAACAACTGTTACAAGTACTGCCATATACATCATGCATGCAGTCCAAACGTCAGGATAAGTTGTGGCAAGTGATGCATTTTCAACAATCAAAAAGAAGCCATTTCTTCAGCAGATTTTAAATGGGCAATCCTTTCTCTAAACAACGTTTTGATGGAGAACATTTGGCTCGGAAATAATGGAGAGACGTTATCAGAAAATTTGTTAGAAAATTTTCTTGCTTCAACCTCAAGATTCAGATGAGAAGCGTTTGATAGAAAACTTGGTTTCAAAACTTGATATGACGTCACCACTGATTTCATTCCTCCAAAACGATTAATTAGTTGGCAAGAAAGTATGTCCATCAGCTGAAGAAGCACAGTTACGCAAAATCGCTTCTTAGGATTACTTAACGTTATTCCTTCGGATATTTCATCGCAGTAGGTTTTTGTTTTCTTTGCTCTTTTGTTTAAAAACTGTCTTGGCAAACCCCATGTAAAAGCAATAGTAAAGCTTTGTTTAGTACTGCGTCAAAACTCCTTCTGAGTTGAACAATGTCTTCAGCAGCAACAGTTTGCAGAAGTTCATAGACAGAAATTTAGTCAATTGTTTTACACTGCATAGCTTTCGAAGGAATGTTGACGATCTGCAAAATCTTGCATTGCACAACCAGCATGCATACAAAGTCAAGTTTTCTATCTGTTTCTTTATTGCCATAGCTTCACTCTCTCCTTTGGCTTCATGCTGGTGAGTATTATGCGAGTCAAGCATTTCATAACGTCACAAAATCTTTCTTTCAAAACATAGAAAGCATCACAACGACAAGACAACCGAGTTGAATTTAAAGCTTTTATGTAGGATTTAAGCAAGAACGATCATGGACATTTTTAAGCTTTTGCCACCGCACAATACTATCTCCGAAAAAATTATATTCCGACTCAATGGTGTCGTAAAATTGACGGGTCCTAGTCACGGCTTTCATGGCATCTTTTAACACCAAATTTAAATTGTGCAAAACACAATGCACGTGGTAAGCATGTGTGAACTTCTCTTCTTTCCTTATCTGTGTATCAGTTTTCTTCAAATCCGCCTTTTGAAGCTCATACCATCGCAGAAACAATTTTCCACTCTTTTTCTTGCATGTATTTCTACGCATGTTATGATTCTAGCTTTCTCCCAGAATAGAATACATATATTAATTACTTTTTTGCAACCCAATTTTTTTAATGGTAACCTTCTCAACCTTATGGAAATAAAAGAACATGCTAAGGACTTCCTTTGCAGAAAAAGCTTTCTCCCAGACAGCTTTTTGGAAGTGGGACCAATTACCCAAACATAATTTTTTTTCTGGTTTTGGGCTTTGCACCATTGATACTATGCCTACTTGCATTACTCTTCTTAGACATCTAAAAAATATAAAGCTAAAATTTTAATATAGCTTTGAAAAAAGCTGTTTTAGCCATAAGCTTTTCGTGACGCTCTCATCAGTGGCGGTATCGCGTCAAAAGCGAAGATCTAGAGTGAATGAGTCTTTTATGTGAATAATTTGGATGTTACGTAATCAAGACAGGCCAATGATTGCGTTTGTATTGCAAAGCGCGCCAAAGAAAGATTTCGCAAGTGCGAAAGTTAAAGAAGGCGCGGCAGGAGGCAAAATGCTACGATTATCGAAAGAGTTTGAGAGTGTAAACAAACTCTTTCTGTCTGCATAACACCGGGCGTCGGGTCTTGATATAAGTAGCCTCTAAAAGATTGAGATGGAAAGAGCTGCGCGCTGCGGCAAGGATTGAAAACCGCTTATCATCATAGTTTAATGCGCATCGATCATTATCTACAAAATGCTGACCAATGGCGGAGTCACAATCCGGTTTGGTGTCGGTTCGTTTGCACGATCTGTGTGGTTGAGATCGGCGTGGACGAGTCAATTGCTGTCTTAACCATTGCGGAACATGTTGCTTGATGCGATCCTGTAGTCGTTGAGATGTTCGCCCTACGTACCGACTATGACAGTGGCACTTGTATTCATATATGACAAAGCTTTTCTGAATGGCAGGTAGAACATCCTTGCGGGCCACAGGCAGCATGGGCTTAGACGTAAAGACCAGGCGGGTGCTGACGGAACCATAGCAGCTTTCCACGGCGGTTTTGACTTCTTTTTCTAAGTTTGTAGATGGCTTACCTATCCAAGGGACCCTCAAGTACACAGGACACTTTTCAGGGCCAAATCGCTTAAGGGTGGAGAACTGAGCAATTTTCTTGGTGATCTGAGTGTTGATGATGTTTTTAGGATAGCCATTGTCCAGTAATATCTTCTTAATCCGTTCTATTTCTTCATTGAGTCTACGCTTGGTGCAAGTCATTAGAGCTCGATGCACCAATGTAGATATTAGACTTATTTTGCGTTTGAGAGGACTAAAGGACTCCCAACGCAAATACTGGCCAGTGAAAGTGGGTTTACGGTATACACTGGTCTCCAAGCCAACATCTGTTCTTTCGACGTAGACGTCAAGAAACGGTAGACATTTCTCTTTCTCTTTTTCAAAGGTGAACTTGAGGGATGGATGAAGGCAGTTAAGTTTGGTCAGAAATTCATCTGCTTCAGCTTCGTGATCGAAGATAGCAAACGTGTCGTCAACATATCTGAAGTATGTTGAAGGCTTTTGCGTTTGAGAAAATAACTTTTCTTCATAATATCCAACGAAGATGTTGGCCAAAGCCGGACCAAGTGGTGATCCCATAGCTACTCCGTCTGTTTGCTTGTACATGGTGTTATTGAAGCTGAACTCAACTGAGGATGTAGCGCTCTTCATCAATTCAACAAACACGTCCTTTGGAATGACTGGTCGGGAATTAGACTGGTCGTAGAGGGCTTCCGAACAAATTTTGATGGTTTCATCAAGGGGAACGTTGGTGAACAAGCTGGATGCATCAAAAGAACACATGAAGACATTAGGGTCGATGTCAAGATTTTGCATGGTCTTAGCAAACGTCAACGAATCTGATATGCAGTGTGACGAAAACCGCTCCAACACAGGTTGTAATAGGCTAGCCAACCACTTGCCAAGTTCATGATGGGACGAACCTGTCATAGACAGTATTGGGCGAAGTGGAGTGCCTTCTTTGTGTGTTTTCGGCAAACCATACATTCGAGGTCTTTGCGATCCAGTTGGTCGTATTGCGTCATATATCCACTTCGGCATGTGATCGGCTTTGACTAAGTCAAGCAACCGCTTCTGAAGGCACGATTCAATGATGGCTGTGTTGTCATTGCTGGAGACCGGACCAAGTCTTCTAAATTTCGATTGATCATCAAGTATCTTGTTCATTTTATCGACGTAGTCGCTTTTGTTTAAAAGGACAACGCCGGAGCCTTTGTCGGGTTTGGTGACAATGATATCATCATTCTTTCGTAACCGGTTAATTGCACGAAAGCACTCTTTGTGCATTGTGAAGTCACGTGAGTCTATCGTGCTGTCACTGTACAAATGAGCAAGGTCGGCGAGTCGGGCTTTCAAAGCAGTGCGTTGTTCAACAGAACTGGCACTGTGATGTAAAAGCTGTGCCCACAGTGACTCAAATTCGGCGAAGATTTCTTCTTTGCACAGATACCTGGGTGGCAACCCAAAGTTAAGACCATGCGACAGCACGAAACTTTCAGTGTCAGACAAGACATAATCTGAAAGATTCAGAACATGCTTAGTAGTATCACCGAGAGCATTGCCGAAACGGTCACGTCTGAGTAAAGCAAGCAATCGCTCGTTTTTGTTCTTCCATTTTGATTTCGTTCTTTCATCAAGTAGTGCCAGGTATCTGCAGAATGTGATTGTGTCGAAGAATGTTAGAAATTCGCGGGCCGCCCGCCAATGTGATTGGTTAATTGTTTGAAGTTTTCTTGATTGCTCTGATAGCTTTTCAACATCATCTGTTAGAAAAGCGCGTTCCATCTCTGGGCTGTGCCTGGCTCGTGATCGTTCAATGCGAGCAACGATGTACTTAGGGGCAACTCTTTTAGAAATGCAAGCCTTGAGAAAGGCTGCAGAGAACTTAAGAGTTCTGACTTTTCCTCTAGTTCTTACCACATTGTTCAAAACAGCTATTTGCTGTTTGGTGTACCGAAGGCGAAAGTACACAAAAATCTTGTTGGTGGTACAAAATTTTTATATAGCTTTGAAAAAAGCTGTTTTAGCCATAAGCTTTTCGTGACGCTCTCATCAGTGGCGGTATCACGTCAAAAGCGAAGATCTAGAGTGAATGAGTCTTTTATGTGAATAATTTGGATGTTACGTAATCAAGACAGGCCAATGATTGCGTTTGTATTGCAAAGCGCGCCAAAGAAAGATTTCGCAAGTGCGAAAGTTAAAGAAGGCGTAGCAGGAGGCAAAATGCTACAATTATCGAAAGAGTTTGAGAGTGTAAACAAACTCTTTCTGTCTGCATAACACCGGGCGTCGGGTCTTGATATAAGTAGCCTCTAAAAGATTAAGATGGAAAGAGCTGCGCGCTCATGTCGAAGTGGATATATGACGCAATACGACCAACTGGATTGCAAAGACCTCGAATGTATGGTTTGCCGAAAACACACAAAGAAGGCACTCCACTTCGCCCAATACTGTCTATGACAGGTTCGTCCCATCATGAACTTGGCAAGTGGTTGGCTAGCCTATTACAACCTGTGTTGGAGCGGTTTTCGTCACACTGCATATCAGATTCGTTGACGTTTGCTAAGACCATGCAAAATCTTGACATCGACCCTAATGTCTTCATGTGTTCTTTTGATGCATCCAGCTTGTTCACCAACGTTCCCCTTGATGAAACCATCAAAATTTGTTCGGAAGCCCTCTACGACCAGTCTAATTCCCGACCAGTCATTCCAAAGGACGTGTTTGTTGAATTGATGAAGAGCGCTACATCCTCAGTTGAGTTCAGCTTCAATAACACCATGTACAAGCAAACAGACGGAGTAGCTATGGGATCACCACTTGGTCCGGCTTTGGCCAACATCTTCGTTGGATATTATGAAGAAAAGTTATTTTCTCAAACGCAAAAGCCTTCAACATACTTCAGATATGTTGACGACACGTTTGCTATCTTCGATCACGAAGCTGAAGCAGATGAATTTCTGACCAAACTTAACTGCCTTCATCCATCCCTCAAGTTCACCTTTGAAAAAGAGAAAGAGAAATGTCTACCGTTTCTTGACGTCTACGTCGAAAGAACAGATGTTGGCTTGGAGACCAGTGTATACCGTAAACCCACTTTCACTGGCCAGTATTTGCGTTGGGAGTCCTTTAGTCCTCTCAAACGCAAAATAAGTCTAATATCTACATTGGTGCATCGAGCTCTAATGACTTGCACCAAGCGTAGACTCAATGAAGAAATAGAACGGATTAAGAAGATATTACTGGACAATGGCTATCCTAAAAACATCATCAACACTCAGATCACCAAGAAAATTGCTCAGTTCTCCACCCTTAAGCGATTTGGCCCTGAAAAGTGTCCTGTGTACTTGAGGGTCCCTTGGATAGGTAAGCCATCTACAAACTTAGAAAAAGAAGTCAAAACCGCCGTGGAAAGCTGCTATGGTTCCGTCAGCACCCGCCTGGTCTTTACGTCTAAGCCCATGCTGCCTGTGGCCCGCAAGAATGTTCTACCTGCCATTCAGAAAAGCTTTGTCATATATGAATACAAGTGCCACTGTGATAGTCGGTACGTAGGGCGAACATCTCAACGACTACAGGATCGCATTAAGCAACATGTTCCGCAATGGTTAAGACAGCAATTGACTCGTCCACGCCGATCTCAACCACACAGATCGTGCAAACGAACCGACACCAAACCGGATTGTGACTCCGCCATTGGTCAGCATTTTGTAGATAATGATCGATGCGCATTAAACTATGATGATAAGCGGTTTTCAATCCTTGCCGCAGCGCGCAGCTCTTTCCATCTCAATCTTTTAGAGGCTACTTATATCAAGACCCGACGCCCGGTGTTATGCAGACAGAAAGAGTTTGTTTACACTCTCAAACTCTTTCGATAATCGTAGCATTTTGCCTCCTGCCGCGCCTTCTTTAACTTTCGCACTTGCGAAATCTTTCTTTGGCGCGCTTTGCAATACAAACGCAATCATTGGCCTGTCTTGATTACGTGACATCCAAATTATTCACATAAAAGACTCATTCACTCTAGATCTTCGCTTTTGACGCGATACCGCCACTGATGAGAGCGTCACGAAAAGCTTATGGCTAAAACAGCTTTTTTCAAAGCTATATTAAAATTCTGTACCACCAACAAGATTTTTAAAGCTAAAATTATTAAAGATTTGATTAATGCATTGTTTAATCCTCCTTTAGTGCATGAAAGTTAACCTTCAGCTAGTCAATAAACTTCTTGGAGGTTGTTTGATATACTCGTAAATCAAAGTACTTATCTTGAGTCATAAACAGAACACAAATGTTAATTTACGAAAGAGCAAGAGACTGGGTATTAAGATGTAGTAACATGTACAATCAAATTCTGAACACAATATATTTAGCATCAACTTAGGCTGTCACAACTCCTCCTGTCTTTTCACAAAAGTGGCATATTTTTTCTACAACTGCAACGCTTTTGAGATTTTGCTATAATCCATGCAACGATCAACGAACCAACTAGTTATGGTGCATTTTTCTGATTTGGAACCTTGTGTGGTTCTCGAAATGTAAGCCGATTTAAAAAAAATTTTTCGAGATACCTTCTTTTGGCTAATGTAAAAAATGGCAGGGTGGTCGGAATGTTATAGGAAAAAAAATTTTTCCATATATTCCGGGACCGCCAAACTGCAGAGGCATAAAAAAATTTCAAACTGATAGTTGGTGTCATTCTCTTTTTTGAAGCATTTAGTCCAATCGTATAGTGCATAATCGTAGATTTTTTGCTCGCAAGGGTAATGACAGAAAGCATCGAACAAAGATGTTGTATCACGTTCTGCCAAAAGCTAGGTAGTAATCAAGCTGAAACAATTCAAAAGACTCAGCAAGCTTTTGCGGATGAGGCCTAAAGTCAAACTCAAATAAAGGAATGGTATAATCGCTTCAAAAACGGTCGAACGTCAGTGGAGAGTGAGGTACGCTCTGGCAGGCCATCCACAAGCCGAAATGAGGAGGTGATTGAGAAGGTTCGCCAAATTGTGATGGAAGATCGACGTCTAACATTCAGAAAAATTGTTAAAGAGGTGAGAATAAGCAGAGGATTGGTTCACTCCGTTTAAACTGAAGATTTGTGCATGCAGAGAGTGTCGGCCAAATTCATTTTCAAGCAGCTGACGGAGCAATAGAAAGAGCTCAGTGTGGCAATCGCCCAGGACATACTGGATTGTAAAAACAATGATCTAGAACTTACAAAGACAATCACAAACGGTGATGAGACTTGGCTTTATGGTTACGATCCAGAAACCAAGCTTTAATCTTCAGAATGGCAGCGTCCGGAATCACCAAGGTCCAAAAAAGCACGACAAGTTCGCAGCAATATGAAAATGATGTTGACCTGTTTCTTCGATTCCCGCAGCATAGTGCATCACGAATGCGCACCAGAAGGCCAAACAATCAATAAAGAGTACTACTTGGAGATTTTACATCGCCTTCGTGATGCTGTGCGAAGAAAGCGGCTAGGTATGTGGACAGGGAAGAACTGGCCGCTTCTCCATGACAATGCTCCCGCTCATTCCGCCCTTGTAATCAAAGGTTTTTTGGCCAAAAACAATACCGTACTTGAGCAACAGCCTTTTTTACTCTCCTGATTTGGAACCATGCGACTTCTGGCTATTCTCCACGTTAAAAACTACGCTAAAAGAGACGCGATTTCAGTCATGTAAGAACATTATGGAAAAAATGACGGCGGAGCTCAGGAACATTCCAGAGGAGGAGCTCTAGAGGTGCTTCCAAAAGTGGAAGAGGCGCTGGGAAAAGTGAATGCACTTGCAAGGGGAGTATTTTGAAGGAGATTAAATAAAATTTTTAATATTCATTGTGTAGTGTGTTTTATGCCCAAAGATCGGATACTCTTTGGACAGACCTCGTATGTGCAGAAAACATATAAATCTTTGGTAACTCTCCACATAAGAGCATGATGGGTGAAGCCGGCTTGGCCTGCTGAACCGACATTCTCAATCCCGACGTTACTGATGGAGGCTCTGCGGGCGACGCCGTCGTATATGCATGGTGTCCACAAAGTCTTTAGACAATTTTATAAATTCATTAAAAAATTTTTTTAAATGCTATCAAAATAGTTCTTTTTGCATATTAATCGGTTGTTATTAAAGTTTTTTATAATATCACTTTATTTTATTTTAGAGATAAATTAGCTAAATAAAATAATTGATTTCCAAACACGTTAAAAATGACTACTCTACAAGAAAAAGCACAATGTGTTTCTTGGTTTATCAAAACGAAATCTGATATTCAAAGAAGTTTCAAACCTAAACGAGCCCCAGCTCCTCAGTCAATTTGCAATTGGCATAAGCAGTTTGTGGGAACGGGAACGTTGCTACTAAAATCGACGAGTGGATGGCCAAAAACTTATGAAAAAGGCATCGAGCGTATTCGTCAGTCATTTAGCCGTAGCCCAACAAAGTCCATCCGCTGTGCTTTCGTTCGGGCTACGTGAAAGATGTTGTGTACCGCACCAAAATAAAAGACATCAGTGACCTTAAGGAAAGAATAACTGTCGATGTGGAGACAACTGATGAAGAAATGTTGAAAAGGGCGTGGACCGAAATTTAATATCGTTTAGATTCCTCCGTGCTACAAATGGGGCTCATATAGAAATTTATTAATACTTTGATTAAAAACTTGACTATTTACTTGATATTAATAAATCATTTCAGAGATAGAGTACATTAATGTTTTAAATAAAAACTAGACCATTTAATTGATATTATTTAAACATTTCTGACATTTCAATGTCATTTGTAATATCAATAAATTTTTTTAATTGTCTAAAGACTTTGTGGACACCCTGTACTATAAAGCAAGGATGTTTTTCTTTTGCTGATATACTGCCAGTTAAGATATTAATGTCTATACTCTACAGCATTGTAATAAAATTCCCATTAAAATCAACAAAAAGTTATAACTCTAACAATTTTTAAAGCTGTAATTACAGAGAACATTTGTTTGAAGACAACCTGGCCTGATGGGAGCTACCAAAATATGGTGAATGATTTTAGGAAAGTCATAGCCACTTTTGCCACTCTGCCGGAAACAAGACCAATAGCGCACATAAAAGAACTTAATACTATAAATATAAATAGGAAAGGGGCAGCAACACATTGCAAAATAGGCTTACCACTAAATAGTTTATCTCTGTAATTGTGAAAGCAATCCCCTTTTCACCGCTACCATCAATTTTGATAGTGTTTCAATCCCTTTTCCCTCACAAGTATTAGCAATAATATGTGGCAAGATTCTTTGTGAGCATTACCAGTCATGATTTAGAGAACGTAATGATCACGATTTCGTGTAGAAGAATTGTAAAAGTTCATAAAGTTCATTCATTATTCGCTACTGCTCACACAAGAGCCTGATGGTTGAAGTCGGCTTGGCCGGTTGAACCGAATTACTAAACCCGGACAATACTGATGGAGGGTCCCTGCCGGGCAACATTGGCAAAGCCGGATAGTTCCATATCAACAGACTTCATACAGTTTGCTGTAGCTTCTACAAGCTGTTAGAGAGTCAGCCTGCCTAGGGATAAGCCTTGATTTCTTAGAAATGATTACAATTTACTCTTGTCTAATCTATACAATAAAGTTCTTCTTTCTGTCTGTGTTTACTCCTTTAAGACTACTGGGTGTAAAAACATCAAAAGAAAATGCGCAGAAAGTTTATGTCATGTATAGCTTAAAAGCAATATCTTTTTGTCTCAAAATAAAAGATAAGTATCTTTACCCCTGTCATTTGTTGAGGGTCAGCAATTTTTGATTTGGAAAAGCCTTGTTTAGCAAAATTTCAAAACTTGTAGTTAAGTGTTATCTCTTTGAAAATTCCATACAAAACAAGTAAGTAAGTTAAATAAACACAAAACTGTTTTTTCATTTGGAAAGAGTGTAGTTCTTCCCAAGAATTTTAATTTTCTGAGGGGTGGTAAAAAATTTTGCAAGTTTTCTAACTGAAATGATGGATGGCAACTACTTTTTGGTTAGAAAATATAAACCAATATTTGTTTAAAATACGTAAAGTTATATATAGCTGAAACGCGCATTTTCTGAGCTTTCAATTGAAACCGGTGTTCTGCAGTTAATTATACTGTACACTATCCGGCTTTGCCGGCGTCACCCTGCAGGGACCCTCCAACAGTGATGTCGGGTTTAGTATTTTGGTTCAACCGGCTGCGCTGGCTTCACCCATCGGGCTCTTGTCTGAGGAATAGCGAAAAGTTAATGAGTATTATGCACTTTCAAAATTCTTGAAAGGCTGTGGGGGTTGTGCTTCAATCTGTGAGATGTACTACCTCTGCAGAGCCCTTGAAATTACCATAGGGGGTTTCAAGCCTTTGAAATTATCATTAGGGTTGTGATATCACCATAGATAAAATGGTAAATTCAATTAAAAGATATCTGCGGGAAAAGCAACGAGACAGGATAGAATTGCGGTTAAAATGTTAAAAGAATTAGGTGATAAAGGAAAAACAATTCTGTTGAATTTTCTACACAATATTCTCAAAACAGGAAATATGCCTAAAGATTTCTTAAAATCGGAATTTGCTGTGATTCCTAAAAAACCAGAAGCAACCAAATGCAGTGATTACAGAATTATTACAGATTGCAGAACAGGTCTTATGTCACATGGCATAAGGCTTCTTCTTAACCGATTAGCAGCCATCAGCGACTTTGTTTGCGTGCGGAGTATACCTCAATTAACGTATCATATCTTGTCACTTTGGCAAGAAGTTTGTAGGTTTTTGTAGTTAATATAAAGTTTAAAGTTATATAAGGACTATTTAATATTAACATGCTTGAAAAATAATTGGAAATATTCTAAACGTGACGTCATTTTTTACTGCTGTTTTAAAATAATATTCGCACCAATGTGGTGATAAAAAAGACAAAATATAGAAGTATTAACGTTGTGTAATTTTTGCAAGTTGACTACTTTTGTGTTTTACTATGCCAATTATAACCATTTACAATGCCCTAATTTGGGAGTGTGAGTTTAATATATTTTGAATGAATAGTATGAATAGAAAAGCTTCAGAGATGAATAGAAACCGCTTCAGAGAGTAAAAATCCGCGCAATATGTTGTTGTTGCTGTTACCCGATCCCTTCCGAGGGATGAGGGAATGGCCAAAGACCATGGAATCCCAGTATCCCGGCAATTCTCCAGGGCCTGGACCATAGGTCGTAGAGAGACGAAGAGTCGCCAAAGAGCGAGCGGCGCAAAGAGTCCATAGCTGGACAGTACAGAATGAGATGAGGGCTATCCTGGGACGGGTGTCCGCACGTGCTGCAGAAGGATTCTAGATTCTGCCAATCCTAGAGAGATAGGAGCTTAACAGAACGCTGTGTCCGTTGCACCGAAGACAAGAGAGAACACAGCGAGTATGACGAGGGAGCACAAGTTTCTCGGCGGAAATCGAGGGAGCCTGTGTGTCGAAGAATTTAGATGAGACAGTACGCCTCCAGTCCGAGAAAAGACAAGAATGGATACGAGATATAAGAGCAGATTGGCTACAAGGAATTACAGAGGGTACGAGTAGCGCTCCCCGTCTGGCCAGCTCATCGCGTCGTTCCCCGGGAGAAATGAGTGTCCGGGGATCCATTGTAGCCTGATAGAACAGGAAGAGAGAGAAGACAGTTTCTTCCAGATCTCCCAGAGAGATTGAGGTAAAAGGAAAGATGGAGAAGAAGACGAGGTGGCGAGGACAGAGCGAGAGTCAGATAGTAGGAGAAGAGAAGTGACAGACTTGTTGGTGCTGCCGAGACCAGCGAAGAGCTTGCAGAATGGCGCAGGCTTCAGCGGAAGAACTTGAGCATACTGGGCCTGCCGAAAAGTAAAAAGTGACCTCAGTGCCACAGAGAGAGCAGTTGGCAAGTACGCCGGATGGAGTCGCCTTTGCGAAAAGGAAAAGGAACAGAGCCGTCTGTCCAAAGCACCAAGTCGTGAGGTGAGAGAGAGAGAGAGAGTCAAGGTGGGCGAGAGCCGCACCTTGGCGAGAGAGAGAAGAATCAGAGCGGAAGCGTGAAGAGGAAAGGGTGGATTCCACAGTGAAGGAAGGCAGATTCCAAGGACGTGAGAAATGGCAAACAAGGAGAATTTTCCTAGGAGAAGTAGAAGAAAGCGTGAGCGGGTGAGTGGACGCAAAAGCTCTCCAGGAAGATCTGCAAAGTCTTGGTTTCACTCCAAGTCTAGCCAAACCTGAAATGAGAAAGGAGGTTGGGAGACGAAGAGCCCGCTCATAAGACGACAGAGCGAAGTGAGTCAAAGTGACTCGTAGGGGAGGTAGAGAAGCCTCAGTGAGGAGAAATGGGATAGGGGAGGACGGGGGCAGCGGGAGATGATGCGACTGGCCGCTCGGTAGAGGCGTTCCAATTTGGCGATATTGGTAGCGCTTAAGAAAGGAAACTATTAGGGTGAAGCATAAGTGAGAAAGGGCCGAAGAAGGTTTTATGCAGAAAAAAGAGGGACTCCTTATAGGGGCCCCATAAAGAAGAAGAGGAAGAAGAGATACAGCGTAAGGCCTTGAGACGAGGGTAAACTTGACGTTCAGCGAAGAAACATGCTCAGAAAAAGAAAGAGTGCGGTCGAAGGTGAGCCCAAGAAAAGTTGGAGTTGGATTAAAACGGAGTGGGGAGTTGATTGCACCAGTCAATAGTCGCCTCAACGTGGTGGTGCAGTACCTGACCCCATTTTGGTTGGGTGGAAATGGCTGTTATCCTTCCCGAGGGTTTCAGTTACCCTCGGAATTCCCCGCATATATCGTTGCAATTTGCTGTTGTGACGACAGGTTATTGTCGAGAGTTGTAATATGTTGTCATACGGTTTAGATCAGAGAAGCATTAGGTTTACCGTTGTAAAAGTGGTTCTAAGTAGTGAAAGAACTTGTAGTAAATGCTTATTTGTTGAAGTGTTTAATTATATTTTGAAGTGTAGTAACGAAATAATTGATTTTCTTACAAGCAGTTCGTAATTTCCAAATTTTTGTTGGTGGATTTCCGTGACAAACGCGAAAGTACACCAGGGATACCGCGATGATAAAAAGTTTGAAGAGCACTGTTTTACATTCAATGCGAGTTCTAATTTCAAAGAAAAAACAATCACAGAGTAGTTCGGAACAGTAAGCTCAAGCAAAATAGGTAAAACAACAGCAATATATGGATAGTTTTTTGTCTCCTTAAAATGATGAAGTATAGGAGAAGGCAGTCTACAGAACCAAAAAACTTAAAAAAATTGTCAACTATCGTTTTCTCTATTGTTGTTAGTGGAAGCGATAGATGTGGAAGCGGTTGACGAAATAGCTGCTTCCTTATTGCTGCTTAGAAATGAGATTTACATGGAATGGAAATGAAGATTCACGACCACAATGTATGATTTATTGAAACCAACTTGCAAATGAGAGCATGTGCCCAAACAAGTTGTGGCGCCATTTTGAAAAGAAGCATTTCGAGTTAAAGACAAAACACTCGAATTTTTTGAAAGAACGGTAGACAAGTTGAAAGCAGGACAGAAAATTATGAAGCCTTACATCAAAGTTGACGCGGTGGTGTAGCGATTGGAGCGTCTCCTTCGCAGTCGGTAGACCTGGGGTTTGTTCCCCATGTCGAATCATACCAAAAGACTATAATACCAAAAGACTATGGTATCCACAGCTTCCCTGCTTGGCGCTCGAAATTTAGATGAGGTTATGGAGAACAAGCTGGAAAATTCGCTTGTTGTGTCGTTTGGCAAGGTACTTAACGGGACGCCTTGCCTTTATGTGGAAGACAGGTGGCCCAAATGCCTTGAATGGCCCGCAGAAGGCAATGGCTAACTACTGCGATATCTTGTCAAGAAAACTTCATGAACATAAGATTCATACTATCATTCTGGCTACCAGGTATTTTTGATAAATTCATTTTATTTAGCTCTTCTGGTAATGATAACGTTTATTTAAGTTGATACAAGTTCTTACCGAGCATGCAAAAAATTTAAATATCCGTCGACGTTTCGAACAGCTATACAGCTGTTCTTCATCAGGACTAATAATACTCGAAAGCACGAGTGTTCATGAAGTCACCAGAAGTGGATAACGACTTGACGGACATAAACACAAACACACCAAAGTTAATAAAAAATCTTTGCACGCGTCATACCTGATCAGTTTGAGAATCGCAAAAGCTGGCTCACTCTATACCATTGGGGAGATGTTAGTTTTACCAGCTATAAAAGATACAGTGAAAGTTTTCTTTGGTGATAAAAGTGAAAAAAAATTTAAAAAATTCTTATTTCCAATAAAACGGTCACCTGCAGGATTGACGAAATGTCTCCATAGATAGAAAACCGACTTATTCAAAGAGTTCATGAAAGTACACTTTTTCCTCACGACTAGATGAATCTACTGATGTACAAAGTCTATGTCAACTACTTGTATTTGTGCGTTATGTATGGAACTCTGAACTTCATGAAGATATGTTGTTCTGTGAACCAGTCAGTCGAAGTACTAGTGATAAAATTTTTAAGACTGTTGAATCTTGTGCCAAAACAAAAGGTCTTGACTGGAATAAATGTGTGAGAATATGTACCGACTGCGCACGGCTGTGTGTGGTAGAAGCAGTGGTGTGGTGGCCAAAATACCTAGATTTTATCCAAACATGTCATGGACACATTGCAGCTTCACAGAGAAGCATTAGTATCAAAATGTTTGTCTGGTGATTTTAAAAATGTTTTAAACGCTTCCATTAAGATAATGAACTTCATAAAATCAAAACCATTGCAATCGCGCTTATTTGAGAAATTCTGCGAAGAAATGAGAAGCAACCATAAATCACTTCTTTTGCACAGAGAAGTACGTTGGCTCTCGAGAGGTAAAGTGCTAAAAGACTTACAGAACTCTGTGAAGAAATTGCTATATTTCTGGAAAATGAAAGTGATCTTACGAGGTATCTGCGCAACAGAGAATTTGTTCTGAGGCTTACCTATTTGCAAAATATTTTTTCAAAACTAAACGAACTGAACTTGTACTTGCAAGGAGCAGAAGGTATTGGTATATTTGCAGTTCATGATAAAATTCGTGGTAAATGAAAAAACTTGTTCTATGGAAAAACTGCATTGAGAACCAAAATTATAATCGTTTTGAAACTTTTTAAACCTTTATAACAGAAAATGAAGAACAAGTTAATGATGTATTATCAGTGAGATATCTGAACACTTAAATAATCTAAAAGGGAGCCTTGATTTATATTTCCATAAAGAAAAGAAAAATATCAAAGAGAAGAAATGGATTATGAACCCATTTCAACCTGGCATAAAGACTGGGATATCCACAAAAGCTGAGAAACAACTTTTTGATTTATCTGAAGATACTTTGTTAAAAATGGACTTCAACAGCAAAAAATTGATACAGTTTTGAGTGTCTGCAGAAAAGTCGTATCCAGTCCTTTCCATTGAAGCATTAAAGGTGCTTCTCCATTTCTCAACTTCATATCAATGCGAAGTTGAATTTTCAGCAATGGTAGGAATAACAAACAAATTTCGAAATAAACTTCAATTGGCAAATTTCTTACACCTGAAACTTACACACATTGATGTTGATATCAATGCCATTCTTGACAACAACAAGAAACAAGCACATTCTTTTCACACGCCTCATTATTAGCATTTATATGTTTTGGAAATAAAATTGAAATAATCAATTTTTGCTTCATTTTTCATTTGTATTCCTGTATAATAAAAATTTCTTCTTAGTGAGCCACAAAATTTCAAATCTTTTGGTGTCCCGTGAAAACAAAAAGTTTGGGAACCCCTGAAGTAGACAATTTGATTGTCACAGTAAAAGCAAGTGTTGTCAAGAATAGGAGCAGAGCCGCTGATTGTGACGTCTGTGGAAGACCTCCGCAGCAAATAGTAACTCGTTGGGGGAGTTGGTTAGATGCTGCCAACTACTATGCTGAGAAACTTCCACAAGTGCGAAAAATTGTTGATTCATGGACTGGTAAAGAAGGGATTGTAAGAAAGGTAAAAAATATGGTGAATGATCAAAAGCTTACCAGTCAGTTGACAGTTATCAGCCAATGCTATGGTGGGCTGACAAACTTAATTCTTAAAATGAAAAGTTGTACATACACAGTACAAGAGGTTTATGATGATATTAACTCTCTTGATTTGGGAAGTGACCCTCTGCCACTAAGAAAGTACATTAAGAAGCGATTAGAAAATATGATATAAAAACAATTGAGGAGCTAGGCAGACCAGATATTTCTCCAGCACTGTATGCAAAATTATTAAAATACCAACCTACTTCAGCCTTGTTAGAGCGATCATTTTCCGTTTTGAAATCAATGCTTCGTGCAAACAAAAATTTCCCAGACGCCAAAATTGTGTACTACATAAGATTGTAGCTTAATGCTTATTGATTACCTGCATTAGAAATTAGAATTTTTGTTGTGATTTTCAAGTGAAACAAAAATGTTTTGTTAGTCGTTCGCTCGTGTTATTGTTCAAAATACACGTAAAAACTTACATACGTGCAGTCAATTATGAAGATTAGCATTATAGTGTCATATATTTCAAAAAATAAACTCATATTTATCAATTTTTTAGGAAATAGAAAATGGTCATACTTATTACCAACTTTTAATGACGTCATTTACAAAACATTTTTTCTCTCTGCCAACTTCTGGTGACGCTGCTTGTAGATCTGCTTTAACTCTTTACTGATCTCTAGTGGAGCTCCCCCGAAATTGACGCCAAATGGACCGTTATATACTACTTACAAGCTGTTACTGAATCAGCTTGTTTAGAAATATACCTCGGATTTTTAGAAGAAGTCTACTATATGATGTAGTGGGACCTAATACCTTGATTCCCCATGTGGTTTTTATGACCTACTCTAGCACTGTATGATGTTATGAATGGTGGTATTCCCTTTCAACTGACGGTACATAGTATGCTGTAGCCTAAACTACAAGTTAATTATGTTGATTTATATTTTAAAATTAGCTATGTGAGGGCCAATCAGGGACGGCCAAATTGGCTAAGACTCTGATTCCGGTAAAGTCATGCTCGACGCCAGAGTTGGCCAGATTTTTTGATTCGAGGGGCCAATTCGCAACTGTATGGTCATTGGAGGGCCGAATGCAGTGCAATTTACGTAATCCTTGCAAAAATAGGTTGTTAAAGTGTATTGTAGTCAGGGATGTGGAAGCGGTTAATTTTCAACAGCTTCCGCTTCCACACCTATCGCTTCCGCTTCCACCAACAAAAAACGAGAAAACAACCGTTGACAATTTTTTTAACTTTTGTGGGTCTGTAGCCTGCCTTCTCCTACACTTCATCATTTCGAGAAAACAAAAACCTTCATTTATTGCTATTACTTTACCTACTTCGCTTGAGCTTATTGTTCTGAACTACTTTGTGTTTTTTTTTCATAGGTATTAGAACCCGTGTTGAATGTAGAACAGTGCTTTTCAATCTTTTTGTCATCGCGAAACCCTTGATGTACTTTCGCGTTTGTCACGGAACCCCTATTAACAAAAATTTAGAAATCACAAATTGTTTGCAAGAAAATCAAATATTTCGTCACTAAAATCCAAAAACCAATTAAACACTTCAACAAATAAACAGTTATTATAAGTTCCATCACTACTTACAACCACTTTTACAACAGCTAACTTAATGCTTCTCTGATCTAAACCGTATGACCACATATTACAACTCTCGACAATAATCTGTCGTCACAACAACAAATTACACCGTATAGCGTTGATTTTCCCTCTCTATCCTCAACTAACTCTGACTTTGAGTTAACTTTAACTCTAATCATCATTACCGTCTTTCTGTCAGTCCCCAAAACACGTATTGACTCCGATCTTTTTGGATAGTGAAGTCCAAAATTTCTGTCGTATATATAGTATACATATGTAAAGCGAGCAAAATTGAACTGCACCAATCAATATCCGCCTTAACATGATGTTGCGATCCCCAACCCCGTTTGGGTTGGGTTAAAATGGCTGTTGGCCTTCCTGAGGGTCCCAGTTACCCTGGGCACTCCCCTCACACAAACCATTTTTTTGCCGTGCAGCCCCCTGAACAACCGCAGAAGGGTAGCACGCAGCCTCTTTAAAATCGGCCTGTCTTCTCCTGCCTTTCTCTTGCCCGTCTTCTCATTCTTCTCCTTGTCCTGATGAGCGGCAACGTTCATCCTAACTCCTGTCCCGTCTTTCCCTGTTTAGTGTGCGCTGGAAATGTGATCTGGCGAGGTTGGTCAGTGCAATGCTGTTCATGCTCTAATTGGGTTCATTTAAAGTGCTCACTACTCTCCTTTTCTAGATTCAGAACTCTTGGCAGCTCTCACTCCTGGAGCTGCCCTCCCTGCTGCGCTCCTGTTTTTTTGGAGATCCCACACCTACCAGCACTGTGACTTCCTCCTCGGACTCCTCCAGCTGGTATACCCCCACTGCTCAATCTGGCCAATCTGGCCCCTTCTGCTAATGCAGCACTCGCACCCCACCCTCACTTTCAAACCTCTTATCTTTTTTCCGCCCACTTTGCATATTCTCCCTCTGTTCCCTCACCACTGCCTCATGCTCCTGATTGCTGGCTGTTTATCTTTAAGTCCTACTTTCTCTTCACTTCCTTACCTCCTTCAGGGTTCTTCAATGGAATGCTGGGGGTCTCCTAGCCAGGAGTACTGAACTGCAACACTTTATTTCGTCTCATCCCGTTTCCCTTATTTGTATCCAGGAATCTAACGTATATTTATTTTCCTCTTTCCGGATTCCTGGATTCTCTGCTCTGCGATTTGATGGCACCCACTCTCGATCAGGCATTTTTTCTACTGATGTCACAGACGCTAGCAGCAGTGTCATCATTTTCGTCAGGCAAGGCTTATCCTTCTTTGAGATTTCTACCTCCTCCCTTTCTTGGCTTGACCCCTACTCTGATTATGTAAGTCAGCATCTCTTTAAACGACTCCTCCTCGCTCTCATTTTTTAATGTTCATGCTCCCTCTATTTGCTCTTCTCCGAAGGATAGCAGAACCAATTTCTTTTCTTCCTCCATTCTTCCCTCCTATGTGGAAGCGGAAGCGGTAGAATTTTTGTGCTTGAGCTTCCGCTTCCACAGAAAAAGGACCGCTTCCACCGCTTCCGCTTCCAGCTTCCGCTTCCACATCCCTGATTGTAGTACAATAATAACAATAAACTTCACCTCATTTGCAAGGTGTTTGGCAGGCCGGATTAAACTGGTCGGCAGGCTGTAGTTTGGCTACCTGGCTCTACACCAACAAACTTTGACCATTGTTCGGCGGTTAATGTCCAAACAAAGCCTTTAACATGCTTAGAGCTATAATGACAAGAGATAGATTCAATTATTTTCTTTCTTCATACATGTATATGTTACAAGCCTGCTTTACTGGCGTCGCCTTCAGGGCCCCAATCAGTAATATTCGGTTTTGTATTTGCAGTCAGTTGTCTGTAATGTCCAGAGGTGCGCAGTAAGTAGCAACATTTTTAGTAACTGTGACTTAGATACTTTTTTGCTGAAGTAATGAAACATTGCTTGAATTACAGTGGACGCCGGTTGATGTAATCACATTGGGAACATCTTTTAGTGATAACAATAACCGATTGATAACATTAACAGAAGAAATGAAAATTGCCATTTTAGTGTATCATAAAGAAAAAGTTACACGTGAACCAAGACAAAAAACTTATTTCATAAAGCTGAAATAATAACTTACCACAAATGCAGTGCAGTGCTCTACTGTATTTACTAAGAAAATTGTCCAGCTTTATCTGTTTCAAATCTTTTCGAAGCAAGTCATTTATAAAGGTCTCGTACTCATAATACAATTCAAATTCAGAAAACCTATTTTGTACTACAAGCCTTAACACAGGAAGAGCTTCCCCTCAATTCCCCATTTGTTGGAATGTGCACTGCTAGTTGATCTTCCTCTGCTTCATCGGCACAGCTTAATCTATTCTCACTAGCCTGTGTAACAGCATCATAGACGTCGGCCTCCGTTAACTTTGCAGCCACCTGGAGGTTATTGTGCACTGCCATCCATCCTTCGAAGTCGGATGGCGTCAATTAATTGTCTGGTTTGCCAGAAAAAATATCAGGATTCTTAGAAGCAAACAGATCACTGGGTATTTATGTTAGAAGTAGACAAAATTGTTGCCAAGTTTGAAAACTTTTTGATAACAATTATCAATGTACTGATTACAATAAGCAGCATATTTGTAATGTATTTTGTACGTTCGGGCAGGGATCAGGGATTCTGATAATATTAATGGCATTTTCCATGATTACTGTAGTTATCAATTATACACTGTAGTTGTCAATTAGGCACAGTAAAAATTACAAGTTACCTTCTATAAATTAGAAATTTTGCACCCTTTAACTTTCGCCGAGTCTCTTGAAATTGTCAGAGATTATGCAGGAATTTGTGTTGTTATATTCAAAGTCAGAAAGAATAAAAGCAAAATCTTAAGTCGTTTTAAAGTAATTCTATAATAAATAACAAGGAGTGGACATATTTGCTTTCCTCACAGCCAAATATAGTTAAAGTTGCTGTCACTCATTTAATTAAAAGTCGCTATGACACCTTAACCCGGTTGCGTTGGTAAGCAGATGTGAAAATGACTTGAAAGCAATACGAGGGCATTGGCATAACAGTTATCATGTACCATCGCCAAACGTACTTGCATCAACACTTTAAACACTCTATTACCATAGTCGAATGGCTCTACGACAGTCCTAAGATGAAGGGGTGTCGCAAACTCAAAACCAATCTTTTACAAAACATTTTTACTTTCTAGCGATCTCTTATGACACTACATACAAAACAGTTTAATTCTTTATTGACCTCTAGCGAAGCTCCTCCGTATAGCTTTCCTGCAATTGACCTCAAATGGATCATTATATACTACTTTTGTAACTTAGGGCTACAGAAAGCTGCATGCCGTTGAAATAATAATCCTAATAATTTGTGAAGCACTTAATAATAATATGATGGTAGCATTGATTTTCAGCAATGCTAGTTCTTTGTACAAACCAAAGCAGTTCGCTTTATTACTTATAGGAAGCGGGTGAGCAATAACTCAAGCTTGTATGTATTTTATGAAAACTATTATTGTCCTAGGTAAACCAAGTGTTACTACTGGTTTATAGAATCTTATTTCGTCGCAGATTCTTCCGTGGAAGAATCTAATGACATTTTGGATAGGTCACTTGTGACATATAGGCTAGGCAATGCAAAGTTTTTTGCAAAACTTACTCATATCCCGCACAGAACATGTAATCAGTTAGGCGAAATCCCAAATCCTCAACCGTACGATTCCGGGTGCGCTCAAACAATCCAAAACTGGTCCAACATTGGGAATGGTTTTGGGTCGGTAAATCTGTGTGATATAATTGATACGAAGCTCTGTCTGGGTTTTCGGTCGGATTTCTTCCCCAACCAGAAACTGTGCCCACCGTTATCCCCAAATTCATCTGCAATGAAAAATTAATGGCGGAAATAAGTTAGAGAGCAAGTAGAAAGCTGATTTTAAATCAACAAATAAGGATGTAAAACCAACAAAATCAGACCAAAAATTCAGGTATGTGATTCTATAAAAATAGTTGGAACTTGTTTATGAAGTTGATCGAGTTTACTGCTTGCTTATTACAGCAACATTTCAACACGATTAACACGTTTCCTGCGATGGGACCCATCGGTGGGACACAAAAATATTTTTACATGTTTTTTTTTAATTTAAAAATTAAAGCATTTTTAGAATGAATTGTGATGTTCCAATGAGTGATTGTAAAAATATGTAAAAATATTTTTGTGGCCCATCGGTGGGTCCCATCGCACGAAACGTGTTAAGGTTTTCAGTTAATGCTTGTAGGTGA
Source organism: Trididemnum clinides (assembly GCA_963675345.1). Classification (NCBI taxonomy): domain Eukaryota; kingdom Metazoa; phylum Chordata; class Ascidiacea; order Aplousobranchia; family Didemnidae; genus Trididemnum; species Trididemnum clinides. The sequence goes on along the minus strand of OY776304.1, from coordinate 31,233,135 downwards.
AGCAATTATGATTTATTTTCCTGATTTACAAAACTCAGATAGAGGATCATAAAAATCAATTAAAAGGCCGATTCCAAGTGCACACAAAGCAGTTTAAAAGTAAAATCCAATCAGTTTTAGGAAAACCAATTTACTACTAGCGTTAAGGCCTACAGTAGTGGCCTAACTAACGTGAATACGATGATCAGTTTGCCTTCCTTTTTGAATGAGGTCAAAGAAATGTGCAATTTTTGTATGATATGTTTAAACCTTGCGTGTAGTCCAATTATGACCTTAATACAATACCATCACGAAGTACGGAGGACCTGGAGGGCAAAGCCCCCAGCCCTCAAATCCACCATTTGAATTTTATTTAGCTTTGTTACTGGCTACCCATTTCTTTTTTTGAAAAAGCACCCCTGATTACCCTCTCAACCACATTTCTTTTGTGCAGAAAGTTAGTTTTGTGGTCGAGTTTTGTCAGAGCTTATATCTTAGCAAACTTTCCAAAGAGAAAACATTTTAAGAGCAGCAGCAAAAATTTTAAGTGAAATGCTAATAATTACACCAAGCGCGCATGTTCGGGGTGGCCTACCCTAGAAGGCATGAAGGTAGTGATGTTGTGTTTTAGGGAACACACTTCACGATGAATTCGACTGCCAGGGAAGTTTCGACAAGTAGCAAATTCATCGAAGGCACACGGGTTAAATAGAACAAAAGATGGAACCAATCACGCCGAACGAAAAAAACTCGGAAACAGGTTTAGATTAGCATACTTCTTTAACGTTACAACACGACGCTTTCCTGCGAGTCCGCAAAATATAGAATGCCATAAAATCATTTTACTAACCGCTGCATAATCTGCATTTGATGTAGGCAGGCAAATTGGTCGGACGAAATCGGTCATGGTAACCGTAACACTAAGATTGAGTAAAGCAAAATCGGCGTCTAATGCGTTGGTATGTGTTCTACTGAAAGCCGGATGTAATACGACATTGTTCACTCTGACGTAGCTAAAACAACAACAAGTTAAATCGTGTCACGAATATTAATCCGTAGCAGTTTTGGAAATGATTTCTTCCAGTCCCGTAGCACTCCAACTTCGGGCCCCCCCCCCCAAAGTAAGCGCAAGAGCCCCTGCGCACAGGTCATATCACTTTAGAGGTGTAAAATTGAAAAGCTGCATTAAGAAAATACACCACAATTTGTACATAAGTAAACAGGCTAATGTCAGAATAAAGCATGCCGATACCGAAGGTGCAAGTCATAAAAAATTCGGCACCGATGCCAGAGTTCAGTAGGACATTTATGCAGACACTGCGAAACGAAAGCAATGACACTGAAAAACATGAAAAAGTTATAAAAACACAGTATCATTTAAATAGTCTGGAGCGAACCTTTTTGTTCGCAAATGCTGTTATGACATTGTCATAATCAAGAGATCGGGCGCAGTCATTTTCGATTGACAACATGGCTAATGAAGATAGTCTACTGTCTGTCATAGACGTTCTATTAAAAGTTTTGATCAGTTTCAATTTGCTGAAGCTTCTTTCAGCGCTGGCAACAGTCACGGGGCAAGTTAGTAAGATTCGAAGTGCGATGTACACATTCGGATACAATTCAAATAAATGAGTCTTTAGAAGATAGTTCAGAAAGTCTTGAGCCGTATTGAGATTGCGTTTTTTTTTGTAAAATTAAAACAAACCGCTGTAGCTCAGCGCTCATTTCATCAGAATCATTGTCACCGAACTTTTTTTGGAACTCTTTACAGCAAGTAAGAAGAGCATTTTCTTGTTGCACAAGCAAAAGTTTGTCTCGTGTGTACAAAAACGAAAAGGCGGAAGAAACCTCACGTAACAAATTAAAGCGCTCCTTTATTGACATAATAGCCTGGTCTACTAATGGATAGAAAAAGTTGCTTTTAAATTTCAGTTCAGGAGTAGCTCGTTGTTCCTCTTCACCTTGGTAATCAAACAATCTTCTTTTCTTTCCACTTCTTGACGGAGGAAAAGAAGGATCAATATCCAATTCCTGTGCTATTTCAACAGCAGATGTTGCGGCACTGTCATAACCCGTTGTGCGATAGTTTTGCAAAAACTTTTCAGTTGCCTGGATTTCCGTTTCCATTGTATGAAGGGAGACACCATACGATTGAAGAATCTTGCTTGCTTTATTGACTTGGAATAGGATATCATACCAAATAAACACCGACAAAAGAAAACTCCATTTTGATAAATGAGCTATCAACGATTTTGTTTCTGAGGCAGCTCTTCCATCTTTTCTTTCTATGGAAATGGCTTCCAAGTCTTTCAGTGCCAGCAACACCTCTTTTAAATTGTATCGAAGAGGTTTGATGCATTTAATTCTGCTTTCCCAACGAGTATCAGATTGTGACTTTATGGACAGCTTCACATGTTTCTTCAAAATTTCCCAACGCTGAGCAGAGGAAGAAAACAGCACATACAACCTTGTAAGTACTCCAAAAAATGTCAATGCTTCCGTCGATCAATTAGCACTGTCAACAACAACTAAGTTAAGGGTATGGTTTGCACAGGGCACGTAAACAGCTTTGGGATTGATGTCTAGCATTCTTGCTTGGACCCCAGAATGTTTTCCTTTCATGTTAGCACCATTATCATATGACTGACCTCGACAATCAGACAATTCGAGTTGCAGTTCGGTCGCTTTTTCTAAGAAAGCGTCCAACAAGCCTTTCCCAGTACTGTCACTTATTCTCAAGTAGCCAAAAAATGTTTCTTTAACAACAGCAGCTTCTTCATTACATAGTACATAACGGAGAATGACAGACATTTGTTCATGATGTCACATATCTGGAGTGCAGTCCAAAATTATAGAAAAATATTTTGCCAATTTCAATTGCTGTAAATTTTCTTTTTTAACTTCTGTCGCTAGCAATTCAATTAGTTCATTTTGTATGGTAGGACTCAAATAGTGATCTTTAGTGTTTTTATTCTTGATTCTGTCTTGAAGCTCTTTTAGGATCGGATCTCTTCTTGCTAAAAGCTCAAATATACCCAGAAAAGTTCCATTGTGAGGAGATCCTAAGACTTCTTCAGATCCTCTAAAAGCAAGATTCCTTTCCGATAGAAACAAGGCAATGTCGATAAGTCTCTCTAAAACATTTCTCCAAAAACGTCTTTCATTGAAAAAAATATTCATCTCGCGTTTGTCGATAGTGGATGAATTTCTTATCGCTTCAGCTAGCAACATCCATTGACTGCAGCATTCTTGGTGGGAAATGCCGTTGTCATGGTCTTTCAGTTTTTTCGAAAAACCCTCCCATGTATTTATACCACTACAAAAGGGGCTTAGTGTTTTTCCAAATAGCTTACAACAAAAGCAAAAAACTTGATCTGATTCCCCAGAATAAACTAGCCACGACCGTGAAACACTTTGACCATTAGGTAACACACGTTTATAATGGTTGGAGGAAAAACGTCGCCTTGGAGTTGTGTTATTATATGGAAAATTCATTATTAGTTGATGTGGTCCACGCTTTACTATATCACATCGTTGAGCATCAGAAATACTTTCAGGCCATTTACATGGGTCATCAGGGATAGGGGTAAATTGAGATTCAGTTATTTTTGATATTGAAGGTTGCATATTGGCAGGTAAATCACAACTTACATTTTCTGGAAATTCACAATCACTTTGATGCTGATCGTCATAGTCTTCTTTTTCTTGTACACTATAGTTTTCTTCATCCCTCTCGGTACTAGTGCCAGGTCTACTCTGCTCAGTAATCTTGAAAAAATCTGTCATCTTGGGCAATTTCGCTACAGCATCTCGAGCAGTGGCTGCTTCTTTTCTCTTTTGAGCACCACTTTTTGAACGTTTCATTCTATACAATGTCAATAAAATACTTTATCTGCACTCTGCAGTGTATATATATTGTCCCGGTATTTATAGCCAAACAGAATTCCAGACCATTCTATGATTGTTGCGTAACAACGGCATTGTTACGTCAATCGAATATTTAAGATTCTACCAGAAAATCAATCGAAATATTCTAGATTCTGCGAGATAAAATGACGTTGCATTCACTTATGATGTCACAAGCCAATTTCTTCTTACAGTTTAAATCGGTTGTAAACAAGTCTGCTGAACTGAAAATAGTCACGTAGCCAAAAAGCAATTTCAGACTAACTTGGGCCCCCAAAGTTGGCCTGGGCCCCCCCCAATTGGGGGGTTTGGGGGGCGGCTGCTACGTCTCTGATTTCTTCGTTGTTCTGTTATTTGAATCTCTAGAACCCAAAAGCTGCATTCGTGACCTTTGCATGTAAGTTTTTGTGATAATTTGCTTACAATATTGTGATTGTAAGATTATTGTGACGCAACATTAGTCGTTTGTAAGATCCGTTAATTTCTACTTATGTAGCTTAACAGATCAAAAGAAATTTACTCGGCGGGATATATTTTAGTAGCAATCATTGAGAGGTAGCTGGCCGGATGATTTTGCGTGCTGGGCTAGATCCGGGCCGCATGTTGCCCATCACCGCCGCAGAGGCTATACGGAATCATTATGCTGTTGTAGTAGGTAGTGCAGTTGAGGTTAAAGTTTGTTTGTAAATATATTTCTTGCAGTTCGAAGAAGAAATGGTGGTGATTTACAGTTGGTAAATTTCCTTCAAGGTCTCAGCAGAGCTTGTGTTCTAACAGATTGTTTGATTGGTACACTGCGTCGCCTTAATTTTATAATACAACTAGCTGGCGTCGCCCGGCAGTGACCAATCAGTTATGTCAGGTTAGCGACATCGGTTCAGCCGGCTTCAAACAAATCGCTTTTGATACTATAAGCAATAAATTGGTAAATTGGTACTAATAGAGATATCGCCCCTATGCACCTAATCTTGATCGCAATATGATTGCTTTCAATTAAGAGAGGTCTTAGCAACTCTCTATCATTTCACAAATTCTGTGCGTTTCTTCAAATAAATGAAAGAAAACAAACACAAAGTTGGGAATGGGTGCCGTAATGGCTTTTGTTTTTTACGATACCACAAATCAGTTATTTGGTGGTATGTATATTTTGCGACTTGGTAAAGTCCCTACTTGAAAATGCTAAACAGTAAAGAAACAAACAAATCATTAGCACAAATGATGTCCCTAATCCTGATCTTCCTGTTGCTTCTTATGCGGCACGTTACCGAGGAAATTTGCAAGTGTTAGATGTTAGGACCACTACTTAATGCTTTTCCGTAATTGCATGCCTATTTGTGCGACCTAAAGCCTCTGGCTGGGCGCATGTTACATGATCTTGGCACAAACGCATCCACGCGATAAGCAAACTAACCCAAAATGAAGCACTTACAGTTAAATTATTACAATAGCAGAGCCCCATCAGTAATTTCGAGGTTAAGAATATCGGTTCAGCCGGCTGTGCCGGCTTCACAGAATTACAAAGAAAATTGCTTCAGCATTTTGATGATACGTAGCTAGAGAATACTATGTGTTGCAAAAGATAAAACAGGACCATCTTTATCTCCCTTCTTTTTCTAGGGGGATCACCAATATTTTGATTGGAGTAGGCTAATTTAAAAATTTTTAAAGACATCACTATTAGATAAATCTTTTTGAAAATTTTGATAGAACCATGCTTTTAAAAATAAAAAGATAAAATATAACACAGAGCTTAGTTGCTTTAGAAATTGCAATTTTGTGAAGCCCAGTTATCAAAATTTTGAGTGTTTTTGACCGGTGAACTACATTTCAAAACTTTTAGACATAGTTTTGCGATTAATTTTTTTGAAAATTGAGATAAACATTGGTAAAGAAACATGTATTGATGGAAAGTAGTCAAAATGTACCAAAAAACTAACTTTTTATAAAAATCGCAAGTTACTTTGGTTTAGCAGGAAAATTTGTCAACTAAAAATGGAAAATCATGTATGGCAACCAATTTTTGATCACCCATTATAATGTAATTCTTAGCCCTAACTAATTAGAGTCACATATTGCTGGAAAGAATATTTTCTCAGTTTTCAAATGATATCAATTGATAGTATCTTAATACAATCTCTACGTATTAAAAGTATCGTACCTTTTTTTTCAAGAATTTCTTCAAAAAAATAGGGGTGCGATTTATCTACTCTACATGCCCGTAAAATTGGCATGAAATCAAATGGGGATATTGTTACAATTGCTTCAAGCTCATGTATGAGGATGAAGATTAGCATGTCATAACTGGCATAAGTGATGATGAGCTAAATGACTATTATGACATGGCCACTCATGAGAATACAATATTTGATGAACAACTGAGAAGAATGTTTGACAGCGATGATGATGTTATAATTGTCTATTTTAGAATTATAACAAAAATGTTTCAATATTTGTAAGCAAGTTTTTGAAATAAAGGTAAATATCTTATAATATTTGATTTTATCAATAGCAGTTTGATTCCCCATATTTTACGTAGTGCGTCGTATCTGCGAGTCAAACCCAAATACCCACTTTATTTGCCTCAGACTAAGGGTGCGACCTATCTACTAGTACGGCCAATCTACGAGTATGTACGCAACCTGTTTTCACTCAGCTTACCACTTTTTGGTAAAAAGTTACAGTAGGTTACAGGTGTTAAAGTTTAATTTTTTGCATAAAAACAAATTGTAAAGATCCATATCGCATATTATCGAATCGCCTTGAAATAGCCTTTAGTTTGTTTAATAATTGCGAAGTTTAGTCGAGAAATGAAGTCACAAACCAGTTTTTAAACAAAGTGATTTTGTAAAAATGTTGCATTTAACAAAAATCATCATATTATGATATCTGTTAGCGAAAAGCTGTGTTAATTGTACCAGGGGTATAATGACATCATGAAAAAAATTTGAAGCGACAAGAAAAAATGAGAAAAAGCATGCTTGGAAGGCTTAAAATGCTTTAATGAAGAATCTGTTGTTGCATCGTCAATTAAGCTGTAATTGTTTCAGATCTGTTTTTATCAAGAGCACCTTGTTTTACTTCAATTAAAAAAACAACTTTTGGAATTAATTGTTAATTATGACGTCATGTGACATCCTAAAAATAAAAAATTTTTAAAGTTGGTAAGTCGGATACTGATGCTCTTCTCAGCACATCAACATCCCTCCTCAAAGCATGCTCATACCATCGCACTTCACTCGCCCTGGCCAGGCTGGCCAAAGTCTCTTCCAAATCGAGCAAATCCATAAGATCTGGGCTATAACTTTTCTTAATCGATTTAACTTTACACATTGCTTTTATTGTTTCTTCTTCAATTCTTCTCAAAATTACCATCTCATTATCCTCCCGACACCATATTTTACTCTTGCAACGGGTTCGTGAAGCAGAGACCCTTGGGGTAGTCTCCGAACCCGAGACAGATTGCCGTGAAGCTGTGCTGGTACGTAGATGAAACGCGCTTTTCTTTCCTCACGCTGATATTGTATTGTCTGCTTTTCTTGAATAAAATTTTATTATTAACACAGTACTGAAAATTGATACAAAAGACAGATGGGGTGGCGTTGTTTAGCGACGTTGGCGTTGTTTAGCGGTTTCAAACTAGTTTTTGACCCCAAGCACCTTCTTCCTTAACACAGCTTCCACACAATTACGATCGACAAAAAAGAACAACTTATTCAACTTTCTTCAACGATGTTATCTACAAGCTTCTCCTTTGCGATCATTTTCCGACTCAAAAGCACAGGCTTACAAACTAGGTTTCCGATCCGTCCTGTTGCGCGTCTACTTTGAGAATAATGAATCAAATAAAGTGTGAAAAGAAGACAATTACTACTGCGTCGCTTGAGGGTCAACCTTGCCAAATCTATCAACTAATCAATAACAGACGATACTTGGAATAAAACACACATAACGACACAACGCGGGTTCGAATCACAGGTTGCCTACGCAAAAACTAGATTTAAAGCATTACATGTTGCCAGATATTGTAACAATATTTACAACTCTAGTATAGATAACATTACCAACCTTATAGAACTCAGATCAACCCTACTTTTCTTTTTCAATAAAAGTTTCCTTCCGTTAAGCTACTCCCCACATTTTCTGAATCTCATTCATTCTATTCTTGTTTTTGCTGTCACACTGCTACACTTCCATCACTGACATTTATCCTGTAACCCAAGTAACAAAAACTCTTTACAACCTCAATCTTGTCATAAAATGATAATTCTTCAGCTGGTTTCACATATCCTTTTATTGTCTCGACTCACCTTTAAAAACAAAAACTTTTGCCGTATACACTCTCTTCATTTTCATGCATCTGCCATGCACCCATTTACCACATTTTGCTTGCGGCACCAGATTTTCCATTACCCTCTTGCCGCACTCGGCATCTGCAACAACTTTGCTCTTGATCATTTCTTCTTTCAAACCACCCACCTCACTCTGGTCTTCTTCAGATTAACCTTCGGTTCATTTCTCTCAAACAGCTCATTTCATTTTAAAAACTCCTCGCTCAAATTCTTATACATCAACTCATAAAAACCAAGTCATCTGCATAGAAAATTTTATTTATCAAGTCTTTTCGAGCATACTCCGTTATTACGATAACGGCAATCGCCAAAGCAGTGGCGACGACACAGATCCTTGATGTACTCCAACGTTCACCCAAAATTCTGTAGATAACTTCGACTACACTCTAACTTTCATCTTTGCCCAGTAATAGAGATTCATTACCACTCTAAAATTACTTCTGGTAAACCTTTTTTTCTCATTTACCACTATACCATCTTTCGCGGAACTCTATCAAATGCCTTCTCAATATCCACAAAGCACATATATAAATTTTTCTCTACATTGCTATATCCTTGTTACATTCTTCTTGCAACAAACAATGCGTCTATTATTCCTATGCCCGGACAAAACCAAATTGCATTGCATCAACATTTGCTGATTCTCAAATTCTTCTTTCCAGCATTCTTTCAACATCCTCTATAGCATGCTTTTACAAGTTGATTCCTCTGTACGCATTACAATTTCCCACATCTTTTTTTCCCTTGAAAATTGGTACCAACAAATTTGCTTGCTATTTATCCAGCATTTCTTTTCATTCAACGCACGTGGCAAAGTTCCATCATCACACTAATCCCTATTTTTCCACTGGCAGATGACATCTCTGTGCATGCTTCTAAAGGTCCAGCTGCCTTTCCTGGTTTTATTGTTTTTAATGCTATGACCATTTTTCCCATGTAACTTTTTCAAAGACTTCTTTAACCACTATAGCTTCTGTCATTTGATTCCAACCATCCTCTTTATTCATTATTTCCTCCATGTGATTTTTCTATATTTTTTCTGCCTTTTTTCGTAAAGCCTATCTTTTGGTCCTTCTCTCTCATGCATCTACCTCTTTTAATATATTTTCCATCTTTTTTTTATTAACTTCAGTAGTTTAAAAATGTTGTTTGGTTTTTCGCTCAATTTTTTTAATTCTTTTACGGCTTCTTTCTTTATAGATTTAGCAACGACTTTCTTAGTTCGATTTTTCTTATACTTATACCTACACTTGTTTTCCCCCGATCGATTTATGCACATCTTTTTGCACGCCACCTTCTTTTGTTTATTGCTTTCTTCACCTTCTCATTCCACAACCAAGTATCACCATAATTCCTTCTGCCATTCTCCTTTGCATATCATCAAATCCTTTTAAAATACCAATATTAAAAGCATTGCATACATTAGGCGCATCAACAATAACCCACTCCTTCAGTCTTTCTTGAAATCTTTCTTTCATATTGTTTTCCTTCAACTTCCAAACTCTCCTTTCCTCAGTTTGTTTGTTCTTCATTAATGTCTTCAACTTTTTTTGTCTATGTCAGCTCCCAAACAAAGTTATAAAATGGAACACTTAAACCTAATTTTAGATTGCAAAACTTTACATTGAGCAAGCTTACTAAACGACTTCATCATTAAACATAGCAAGGGTGTTTTTAAAGAAAAAAATGGGGCTCAAATACCTCGAGCTCTTTACCTACAAAACAACAACAAAACTAATAAGAAATAAATGTGGTTTGCTACTCTACATATGCAGACTGTCGCGTTGCAATAGAAATTTCATGCTATTTCAATTTAAATTTACGTCTCAAAATTGACGCGACTTGCAGTATCGATCGAATAATTAAGTTTGGTTGCAACTTAATAGCTAGGAAAAGATGGCTTCCACTAAGATACTTTAACCCAGGCACTTTTCGATCAAAAACAGAACAATATATTTACAAATCACTTTACAACTTCGAATTCCTTCGCTTGCCAAAACACAGAACTAAAGCACTTCAATAAATAACTATCAGAAACTTACTAAACTAAAAACTACCAAAATAATTGCTTAATTCCTATCGCAACAATCACCACACAACAACGCTTTTTACAACACTCTAATCTCTTCTCTGATCTACTATTCTCTAAATGAATAAAACCTCGCCGCCTTATATATACAACTGGAAAATATTCTAGAACATCACGTGACACAAGAAAAACACCGTTAATAAATTACGTAATTGGTAGTAACAAAAAAAAAGAAAAAATCTTCGAGAAGAAACAAGAATCACTAGAATACGCTAGAAAACTAAGTCACGTAGACACCCATTGTGACTTCAGAAAGGCATGTGAGTTACAAGTTTATTTATAAATCCGAAAGAAAAAAAGGCCTTTTTTAAAACAGTTTAGCAAGTTAGGGCTACAAACAATTCAGATTTACGATAAAAAAATGATCACTGCAAAATAAAACAATGGATTACAATAACTGTACATACATAAAAATTATTCTTTTAATGCAAATTTACTTATTTGTGACACAGACAAAGTTAAATAGTGGGCTATCTCTAACTCAACCAAATTGTCATGAAAGCGCCGTGAAAACTAAACGAAGTTCTAAGAGCATGTTTTATAAACAAAGGGATTTACAAATTTCAATGGTAAAGGTTTTCTATTTACAGTGTGATTTACCATTTTTTACTTAAAGGTAAAAGAGATTACGCTACAACAATATTTCCATGGCCAAATTTTAAGGTAATCAGAAATGGTTTGTTTTTTATGCAACGCAATCTTTTAATAGCACAATTACAAAATAACGTAAAAATTACCTTGAATTGGGATTTAGTGCATTTCTGTCGTTCAATCTGTGATGAGCTCCGAGCCAGACATGAAAGTCTTCGGCTGAAGAAATGGGTTCACCATCACGTTTCACGCAGTGTCCTGCTGTTAGGACATATCTGCAATAAGCGTAAAAGTTTTATTAAATCAAGTAGAAACCGACGTAGGGTATACTGGTATAATATAGCATCTGCAGCCGACTATGATCAGTTGTTATATGGTTTACAAACCGGCTCTGCCGGCGTATTCTGGCAGGGCTACCGGTCGGCTTGGTTAGAAAGTGATATCGGTTTAGACGACTGTGCCGGCTTCACCCAAATAGCATTTCCGAGAGCATTAAGGATGAGTTGACACAAATAAGGACATCCCCATTATTTCCCTGATACCGATTGTCCATCCGGTACTTTGAATTAGGACTGGTCTTATTTACAAACTTTTTATCATGTCACAAATTCTAGCGGTAAATTCCAATAAGTGTTAGGGTGCAAAGTCAAAATTGGAAGTGGTGCCCTAAATGTTTGTGTGTTACAATTACAGAAATAATTTCATTTTTATTTAGCTCTTCTGGTAGTGATAATGTTTATTAAAGTTGATACAAGTTCTTACCGAGCATGCAAAAAACTTCAATATTCGTCAACGTTTCGAACAGCCATACAGCTGTTCTTCATCAAGACTAATAAATAAACGAAAGCACGAGTGAGGCAATATAAATAGTTTATTTATTTTATTTATTTATTTATTTGCCATATTTATCCTCCATTCACGAGAAAGCGAATTGTATCGCTATACTTTGGACGGTAAGTCCGCACTCGCTTGGGAGTCGCCTTTTTTGAGATTTATGGGTCACCTGTCTTCCACATAAAGGCGGGGCGTCCCGTTAAGTGCCTTGCCCAAGGACACAACAAGCGAACTTGCCGGCTTGTTCTCCACAACCTCCCATAAATGCCGAGCGCCAAGCAGGGAAGCTGCGGATGCCATTTTTTAAAGTCTTTTGGTATGACTCGACAAGGGGAATGAACCCCAGGTCTACCGACTGCGAAGCGGACGCTCTAACCACTACGCCATCGCATCGGTTTAGTGTGCTACACAATTGAAAGAAAAAGGCAAAACAAAAGGTTTAAAAGCGAACAATAAACAACTGTAGATTACGCCAAATTATCATAAATTTCAGAATAAAAACAATTTTTATAGCAAAACTGCAGACAGTGACACTGTTTCGACCTATCAGGTCTCTTCAGTGCAGTTGGTGACCGACAAGAAGCTAGAGGCTTTTAAGACCTTCCACCAAGTGGATCTAGTATAGATCCCGCAAGCGTGGCGGTCTAAGCTATTCTTTATTAAAAACCTCTAGCTTCTTGTCGGTCACCAACTGCACTGAAGAGACCTGATAGGTCGAAACAGTGTCACTGTCTGCAGTTTTGCTATGTGCATCGCTAGCCTCTTGCATTACTATACATGTAAGACCTTGTGACCACTAGGCTGTGACAGCACTATTGTTCTAGCAGTTGCTAGACTTAGTGCACCTGCGACAACCGCCACTCATTCACGAGTGATACGGCTTCGCAGAGTACTGACAGACCTTCCACCAAGTGGATCTAATATAGATCCCGCAAGTGTGGCGGTCTAAGCTATGCTTTATTAAAAGCCTCTAGCTTCTTGTCGGTCACCAACTGCACTGAAGAGACCTGATAGGTCGAAACAGTGTCACTGTCTGCAGTTTTGCTATGTGCATTGCTAGTCTCTTGAAAAACAATTTTCTTTATCATTGATTGCATTTTCAGAATTATGAATAAAAAAAGATTCAAGAAATCGGCGTTTGGTAAAATCTGTTTCAAAGGTTAAAATTTTGCTATAATCCCAGTCAACTCAGTGATCTTTGGTGATGACATGCTTAGCCAACGCCGCTTTTTTATTAAAATTGTTGTCATCAACTTTTGCCAGATTTTCTGGCCTCAAATCCCTTTTATGCTCAGCCAATTTTGTTTTGTAAGCCCGTCCAGTTTCCCCAATGTAAATACCAGTGCAATCTCGACAAGGAATCTGGTAAACTACACCAGGTCTAGACGACCTTTCAGCCGAGTCTTTTGCCTTTGGTAAAATGTCTTTTAAAGTTAAATGCGATTTGCTACAAACCAAAATTCCTACGTTTCTTAAAATTTTTGACAAAGCCTCAAAGTATCTTGGAACATAAGGCAGCACAACACGTGTTTTAATTTCCTTGTTATCAAAAATCTTGTTGGTGATACAGAATTTTAATATAGCTTTGAAAAAAGCTCTTTGAACTATAAGCTTTTCGTGACGCTCTCATCAGTGGCGGTATCGCGTCAAAAGCGAAGATCTAGAGTGAATGAGTCTTTTATGTGAATAATTTGGATGTTACGTAATCAAGACAAGCCAATGATAGCGCTAGTATTGCAAAGCGCGCCAAAGAAAGATTTCGCAAGTGCGAAAGTTAAAGAAGGCGTAGCAGGAGGCAAAATGCTACGATTATCGAAAGAGTTTGAGAGTGTAAACAAACTCTTTCTGTCTGCATAACACCGGGCGTCGGGTCTTGATATAAGTAGCCTCTGAAAGATTGAGATGGAAAGAGCTGCGCGCTGCGGCGAGGATTGAAAACCGCTTATCATCATAGTTTAATGCGCATCGATCATTATCTACAAAATGCTGACCAATGGCGGAGTCACAATCCGGTTTGGTGTCGGTTCGTTTGCACGATCTGTGTGGTTGAGATCGGCGTGGACGAGTCAATTGCTGTCTTAACCATTGCGGAACATGTTGCTTGATGCGATCCTGTAGTCGTTGAGATGTTCGCCCTACGTACCGACTATCACAGTGGCACTTGTATTCATATATGACAAAGCTTTTCTGAATGGCAGGTAGAACATCCTTGCGGGCCACAGGCAGCATGGGCTTAGACGTAAAGACCAGGCGGGTGCTGACGGAACCATAGCAGCTTTCCACGGCGATTTTGACTTCTTTTTCTAAGTTTGTAGATGGCTTACCTATCCAAGGGACCCTCAAGTACACAGGACACTTTTCAGGGCCAAATCGCTTAAGGGTGGAGAACCGAGCGATTTTCTTGGTGATCTGAGTGTTGATGATGTTTTTAGGATAGCCATTGTCCAGTAATATCTTCTTAATCCGTTCTATTTCTTCATTGAGTCTACGCTTGGTGCAAATCATTAGAGCTCGATGCACCAATGTAGATATTAGACTTATTTTGCGTTTGAGAGGACTAAAGGACTCCCAACGCAAATACTGGCCAGTGAAAGTGGGTTTACGGTATACACTGGTCTCCAAGCCAACATCTGTTCTTTCGACGTAGACGTCAAGAAACGGTAGACATTTCCCTTTCTCTTTTTTTTTTTTTTTTTTTTTTTTTTTTTTTTAAAGGTGAATTTGAGGGATGGATGAAGGCAGTTGAGTTTGGTCAGAAATTCATCTGCTTCAGCTTCGTGATCGAAGATGGCAACCGGCGCGGTGGTGTAGTGGTTAGAGCGTCTGCTTCGCAGTCGGTAGACTTGGGGTTCATTTCCCTTGTCGAGTCATACCAAAAGACTTTAAAAAATGGTATTCACAGCTTCCCTGCTTGGCGCTCAGCACATAAGGGATAGTGTGGAGAACAAGCCGGCAAGCTTGCTTGTTGTGTCCTTGGGCAAGGCACTTAACGGGATGCCTCCGTCTTCATGTGGCAGACAGATGGTGAGGCCAAGCAGTCTACCCGTCGTGGTGGCCCAGTCTGACGAAAGACATGCAAACAGAGCATGAGCTCATACGCGTGAATGAATGAATCGAAGATGGCAAACGTGTCGTCAACATATCTGAAGTATGTTGGAGGCTTTTGCGTTTGAGAAAATAACTTTTCTTCATAATATCCAACAAAGATGTTGGCCAAAGCCGGACCAAGTGGTGATCCCATAGCTACTCCGTCTGTTTGCTTGTACATGGTGTTATTGAAGCTGAACTCAACTGAGGATGTAGCGCTCTTCATCAATTCAACAAACACGTCCTTTGGAATGACTGGTCGGGAATTAGACTGGTCGTAGAGGGCTTCCGAACAAATTTTGATGGTTTCATCAAGGGGAACGTTGGTGAACAAGCTGGATGCATCAAAAGAACACATGAAGACATTAGGGTCGATGTCAAGATTTTGCATGGTCTTAGCAAACGTCAACGAATCTGATATGCAGTGTGACGAAAACCGCTCCAACACAGGTTGTAATAGGCTAGCCAACCACTTGCCAAGTTCATGATGGGACGAACCTGTCATAGACAGTATTGGGCGAAGTGGAGTGCCTTCTTTGTGTGTTTTCGGCAAACCATACATTCGAGGTCTTTGCGATCCAGTTGGTCATATTGCGTCATATATCCACTTCGGCATGAGATCGGCTTTGACTAAGTCAAGCAACCGCTTCTGAAGGCGCGATTTAATGATGGCTGTGTTGTCATTGCTGAAGACCGGACCAAGTCTTCTAAATTTCGATTGATCATCAAGTATCTTGTTCATTTTATCGACGTAGTCGCTTTTGTTTAAAAGGACAATGCCGGAACCTTTGTCGGGTTTGGGGACAATGATATCATCATTCTTTCGTAACCGGTTGATTGCACGAAAGCACTCTTTGTTTACAAATTTAGAAGGTGTTGTCCGATTGCCGAAGTACTGATATGGTTGGATTGAAATAAATCACGATTTGATTGAGCTTGATTTCTTATTGCTTTTGGTAGGTGCTATTTTATTCTATTCTGCAGTCTTTGGTCGTTTATCAATACGTGTGCCGCTGTGATTGTCGGTACGTAGGCCGCACAACCCAAAGACTACAGAATAGAATAAAATAGCACATACCAAAAGCAATAAGAAATCAAGCTCAATCAAATCGTGATTTATTTCAATCCAACCATACCAGTACTTCGGCAATTGGACAACACCTCCTCAACAATGAAAAATGCTCCTCTCACTATGATGACAACCAATTTTCTATTTTGGCGAAAGGAAGAACACTTTTTCATTTATCTACCTTGGAAGCAACTTTCATCAAAATACTTCAACCAGAGCTTTGTCGCCAAAAAGAATTCGTCTTCACACTAAAATTACGTCATTGATTCGGACTCGACGAAACGTCTGGTTGTCTACCAATCAGAACGTTCCGATGCTTTCACCAGCTGCTTTCGCTATAAATACCTTGCCATCAACACCAGGCTTCATTCTAGTGATAACTCCTAAAGAGAGCTAGACGAAAACGTTAGAGTTTTCATCTATTCTTTGTAAAAGAGTACAATAAAATGGTCGATGACTAAAGCTTTAAAGGCTATATTGGCAACATTTTACACCATAGCTATTAAGAAAATCTTTTTATTCGTCCAATAAAATAAAAATAAGCTTGAAGATAAAATAAGCACGCAACGCAAAATCAAGCGCTTTTTTTTTTAAATGAGCCTTTCATTTTCTCTGACGGTGTTTCTCAAAATAAGCATAAACATTAGAAATAATCCAGAAATAGTAACCCTGGCTATACTTCTTGCACCCAATCACCCAGTTGGTCTTGCATATATAACCCATTTTCAAGAAAATATTTCCTTCCATAGGTGCGATTTTACATTTGGTGACTATGATTTTACACCGTGGTGTTGAGATAATGACGTACTTTGTCTATTTATTTTTCCATAAATTTGAGTTTCATAAACTATGCTCGTAATACTGACCTCTCTAATCATAAGTGAAGACTGTGCTTGCATGCAGGGTGTAAATATGCTCACAAAATTTTATGCGTTTATCTGATTTAAGTGCATGGGGGCATAGATTTAACCCTTAAACGTCAGATGTTAACTTCAGGCAACATACAACATTTTACGCTCTAAATCACACGCAATTAATTTTAGCGCTTAAATGCCGGTTGTAAACTAAAATCCACATACCTACGATACGATTTATAGCATTTGATTCGAAAAAATTTGTTTGCTCTTACAATTTATGGCCAGAGTAATTGATGAACAAGTACATGTGCCAACTTTTGAAAATCCCTGGTGGTTTGGCATGAAAAAAGACACTTGCTGTTAGTCTTCACTTTTTGTAAATTATTTGTAAATTAGTAGGGGCCTAAAACGTCTTCTGTCGATTTTTGAGAAGAGTACCATGTTCATGTGTGAAATGAGACTCACGTTTTTAAATGTTAACTGAAGGCAACATTAGGCTATGAGATGCCTTATTGCATTGTTTTTTTGATAATTTATTTGCTTGTTATCACCACTGCAAATTATATTATTATAAGCACCACTGCAAGCAATGTATTCCAAAAAAGCCCAAAAAATGGGACTACAAAATCTTTGTTCTCACCGACGACAAAGGAATTGTTTACAACTTTGACATATATTGTGGCAAAATCCATCCTGTTGAAGGATTTCCAGATATTGGTGCAAGTGGCAACATTGTTCTGAAATTGGTCAGCATTGTGCCTTCAATGATAAATTACAAACTATTTTTTGATAACTGGTTCACAAATGTTGGTTTAGTGTGTGAGTTGCAAAAGGTTGGAATACTGTCAACTCCGGATATAAGAGACACGTCAGGACCAGCTCAATCAGTCTCTTGTATCCGGATATCCCTTATAACCGAATGTACACAGTTTGATCCGATATCGTAAGATCACGAGTTTTGAATGCTCAAAACACCCTTTTTGAAGCTTTTCATACATTTCCCTCATACAAACGTTGCAATGGGCATTAGACTGCTATCGTAGTTGAAAGTCGAAAGGCAGCTACAGAAGTACGATTAGCCTATAAAGCTGAATTTGACATCTCGCAGACAGAAATCCCTTGGCAGAATGGGTTATCCCTTATAATCAACTGAAATTACTATAGAAAATTATGATTGGGACTTTGAAATTTGTCCCTTATTAGCGAAAATCCCTTATATTTGCATCCCTTATAAGCGAATAATTTTTGTATTATTTCAAATTGAAAATGATTGGGACCATTTAAAACCATCCCTTATAAGCGAAAATCCCTTATAATCGCATCCCTTATATCCGAAGTTGACAGTACAATCCTTAGGAACAGTGCTGCCAAATCGAATTCCTAACATCAGCTTGCCTTCTGAAAAACAAATGAAAAAGAAAGGAAGAGGTTGTGTTGAAGAATGCACAACTTTGGTATGTGGGCAGAGAGTGTGGGCTGTCAAGTACTTTAAGAAACGTTGTGTGATGTTTCTCACAACTTATGCTTCTGTTTTGCCTTTAGTAGAGAAACAAAAATATGACAGCAAAGAAAGAAAGAAGGTTCCCATCCAAGTCCCAGCAATTGTCAACATCTACAACTCTCACATGGGAGGTGTAGACAGACTAGACCATATTATTGCCCTTTACCGAAGTTGGATTCGTTTACGAAAGTTTTACCACAAAATTTTCTTTCATTTTGTCGACATGATGTGTGCCACTGCTTGGAGAGAATATCGTGAAGATGCAGCAAAACTGGGATGCTTTGCTGCTGCTGCTGCTGGCATAAGTCTGCTAAACTTCAAAACCGAAATTGCGGAGGCATTCTGCAAGCAAGGAAAAACAGCATGGAAAAGAAACGGCAGGCCATCCTGCACTGTTGAGCAGGATTTTGAAGCAAAACGCAAGAGGGGGCCTGCCAAACCAATACTTGGAGAATCTGTACGAAAAGATCAAGTTACCCATTTTCCAGAGTTTGTGCAAAACAAAGGCAGGTGCAAGATGCCAGGCTGCAAAGGCATTACTAAAGTGTTTTGCTCAAAGTGTAAACTCAATTTGTGTTTCACCCCAAAATCTAATTGTTTTCTGAAGTTTCACACACAATAAAACTTGAAAACAAATCTAGTGATTTTTGAAGTTTGAGGGTCTTTAAAGACAGATGTTGCTTTCAGTTAACAAACCCCAAATTCCCCCACCAAATTGGGTAAGCACACATAAACATAACTAATATATAAAAACACTCTATTTAAGCCAATAAGAATGCTAAAAAAATTTTTAGCTGCTAAAATGAAAATTCAGGCGTTTAAGGGTTAAAGTTGCAGAAGTACAATAAAGTGATTGATGTACTTATAGACATTAAACCATGAAGTATTAGGCCTTCTACTTACAACTTTTTTGTAATTATAGGTCTGGTTATGAAACTTAAATTTACTTGCTGCAAATATATTCTTTGCTCCCGGCCTAAATCGCAACCAGGCCTAAATCGCAAGTTGGGATATGGCTTAAGCGGACAACCTATCTACTAGTTGTTTGAGCAAAAAAGAGGATAATTTGTTCTAAATTCTGCCCGATTTTATATTAAAATTCGGCATTTTGCTCCACTTTGCTACAGGTGGTAAAAATATCCAAAGGGTTGAGAGTGCTCAGGAGCGGGTAAAACTGTAGAACAACTAAAAGTATGCTAAAATTTGTCTTTTAGACTGGAAGTCCTCCTTTAGCACAATTATAATAATTTTTGTACTTGTCATTGCAAAATATAATAGAAACAGAGTTAAAACTGATAAGTAAGTACTGTTATACAGGGTGTCCGTAAAGTCACTATACAGTCTTACAAGTTACTATACAGACACCCTGTAATATATTAACAGTACAGTAAGATATTGTATTACAATATTTATTTGTAACAAAAGAAATAACACCTTTATGTTCATAAAAATCTCAGAAAATACATGTGTTACATCCGAGAAGACTGTAATAATCAAGGCAAACAATTTCTATGACAAATATTCAAATTGGAGGCCTTCAGTTTCAATACATTCTCGACAACGTGACACCACACCATGACAAACTTTGGTGCACAAGTCATGATCAAGGTTGGCAAATGCATCAATAACAAATTGTCGAAGATCTTCAACACTTCTTGGCTTTCTCGAATACACAGAGTCTTTGATGACTCCCCAGACAAAGAAGTCCATTGGCGTTATGTCTGGAGATCATGGAGGAAATTCAATGGGCCCTCGCCTGCCGATCCTATTATCAGGAAATGTCTAATCCAGTAAATTTCGGACAGCTGTAGCATAATGGGGTGGGGCTCCATCCTGTTGGAAGTACAACTTATTGAAATCTGGTCGTTGTTTCAATGCCGGTACGATGACATTTCTCAGTTTGTCCAGGTACCTTTACTCAGTTTGTAAGACTGTATAGTAACTTTACGGACACCCTGTATATCATTTTCCTTTAACAGTCATCATGTCAGCTGTTGTATTTTTAAATATATATGATGACAACTTTCCACACAAGGTTTAACTTCAACTTACAACGATACATTAGAATTACAAGAACGCAATTGAACGAATGAAAACGCCCAAACACCTGCTTGATATATAGTGCCATTCTAATTGTAATTGCGTAATCTGGACCTGTTGTTACTTTACTTATTGCATTGCGCCAGAAGCATGTGCGCTTACGGGGTTTGCATAATTTAAGAAGGCAAGGCGCAAAGCGGTGTTTCCAGCATAAAATAATCGCACAACATCAGCATTAACACTACTATTTTCATTGCAATCAAAGTGACAATAAAGAACATGTATTGCTGCTGCTTGTGGGTGTTTTCACTAAAAGGATGCCAAAGCAGCATCGTGACATTTAAATTATAACGAAACAGTGCTTTGTTAAAACGTTGAAGAAAACAAGGAAAAAGCATGCTTCAAAAATTCTTGAAAGCCAAATTGATTGCGGCATCGTTATAACAGCTTAAATTGTTAATTGATTTTGTCGGAAGCAGCTTGCAAATGTCTGCAGTAAGTCCTTTTCCAGAAAATTCTACAAACCATGTTACCTTCAGCTTTTCGAGCAGTATCCAGAGATTTTGCACAGTGACATTAACTATTCCTGTAATAGTGCATCAACACCACTTTTTTCCCAAAATGCTATTTTACGTTTGTCAATATTTTGATCTTGCCATATCCTTCCCCATGTGCTTATACTGTTGAGCAAGTTTAGGGAAATATATTTTGATTTATTTCTGTTCCTTCTGTAAATATCTTTAATATTTGATAATTGCTACTACAGAATTATTCATCAGGCGACAAACAATTTCATATCTTTGTCAGTGTCATTTTCGCGGTTGCTCTTGACTCTTTCTGCGTATGTTATAACAACCGGCTTCAAAAGACGTTTCGTTCTCACTATTCCTACAGCAGTATAACGGGTATACGCAATTCTTCAGCCGTGGAAGCGACGTAGAAGTATTATTAAAATTTATTAAGTACGAAAGTTGCCTTTTTCGGAAGGAAATGAATCGTAATTTTTTAACGTGACGCCTCACTTTACAAATATCTTTTTGTTTTCGTCGTTGGCTTGGTATCTCTAATGTTGGTAAATACTGAAAGTTGCAATTAGTCGTCTCGCGTGCTCAAGTAGCACACTTTATAGTAAAAAAATTGGTTTTCCTCTTATGCATAGTTTACATCCGTCTCGGCCAAAGTACTGTGTCTCAACTTCAGCGTAGAGGTAAAGCGAATGTTCTGATTGGAAATGACCTTCGAATCTATCGGCAAGAAGTCAGATTTAAGGGCACATTTTAATGTAGTACTCTTATCTCTTTGATTCAAAGAAGATATTGGCAACTGGCAATATCTGAATGATATTTTTGAAGCGATTTGTTGCATGGCATTTGATACAGCCTCATTTCTTGTTACGAGAATATGGGTAAATTCGTAAAAACATTTGACTACAAGCAACAGCAACAAGCCCTGAAACAAATAGAATTTCGAAAACGAACTTTATGAGCTATTTCTTTTTCCCAAAACGTAAACTGTTTCTCTTTCTTGCCATGAGCACACAATATTGCTTGCTACAAAATTGAGTTGTATGCCCATCTCAAGCAATTCAAAAGGAAAATGTTTCTGCACCTTGAACAATATGCTTCTGGAAGTACTGGGTTTAGTTCTGGAAACGAAACCTAAGAACTCCAGTCTGGTGTCCAGTAACTTTTGTCAATGGCATTCACCTTTAGTGTTTTGATCTTTTTAAACAGCTACTGTTCTTCGTCGATCAGAAAGCAGAGCTTCAGCTGGAGCACTCAGCTGATTTCTGTTTAAGTTATTGATCATGCCTCGGTCAGAAAAATTTTCCCCTAAAGCGTAATCCCTATTTGGTTGAATAAAATTTTATGCAGCTGCATTATTTTCTTCAGTAATAAACAATACTTTATGGCAAATCATTCGTCTGAGAACATGCAATAAAGTGTGCTCAAATCTGCCCAGTGATATAGATACGTACCAATGCTTTTGAAAGCAACCTTGGGCATAAGAAATTTTATAAACTGGCGATATTGCATAAAATTTAACCCTTAAACGCCCAAGTGTTTCGCCAACCACTATCACCTAAGTGGGTCATTAGCGACCCGGGGTATTGAAATATCTTTGTTCAAGCTTTCAGTTTGTTTATCTTCCTAAAACATGGTCATGAAACTAATCAACATGTTTCAAGCTGATTATTATTTACAGCTTAGTATAATGGTTCAAAAAAAACCGACAAAATTTGCAAAAATTGCAAGTGTAATATTTTCCATTTTGTACAAAAAGTGACCTATCAAAAGTTAAGATGAACAGCGCATACTACCAACAACAAACGACTATTGCAATGACGTGTAACATCAAAATTTAGCACAGAAGGAATGAAAAATAATAAAACGATTGTAGTTTGTTAGCTTCTTACACAATAGGCATGATAATGCCAAAGCACAAAAATCATGTGGCACAATAGGAACATAAAACCGTGACCTGTTTGTGATCAATGCAAGATGGCTCATTACATTCTTCGAACGCGTCAGTTGGTTTGCGATCCAGAGGAGATGAACAGATGTAGCACTGTCTCTTTTACGCTTTCCACCCTAATATGCAGCTGATTGAAAAGTGCCAATGTCAATTTTGTACTCACATTTTCGTAATGATAGCTTAGTATCTCTTGGAAGTTGCTTGACTCGCACTCGTCGCTGTAGCCGTGGATGAAGCAACTCATGCCTAAGCTTTCTAAAAATATTTGGCGTCGATAACTGACGCCAAATATTTTTTCCCTCTGTGGAAGTTTTGCTCAGAAAGTCACCATGCTATTGATACCTGCAATATTGAGGCAGTTGAAGAAGTATGCAAGTGGTCAGCGCTTGGTCCTTTTCTGCACATTGTAATTATGACAAAGTTGGTCAACTCGGTCAACAGCTGCTTTATTAGCATTGTAGTCTAGTGTTATAGGAAAACTTGAATCTTCATCAATTTTGCTGTGATTGTGCATAGTTGAAAAGCAGAACCACAGCTTGTTTTTCCTGGGTACATTCAATACTAACGTTTGGCTGTCACTAAAGCTAACCAGCTTGATCCAATCCTTTTTGCATTCTATATTGCAAATTTAATGGGAAGTTTTTGTTAGTTTCTCTCATCGTTTCCTGCAAAAGGATTTGTTTTTGGTGTAAGTCCGCAGCAAGCTGGGAACTGGTAAATCAATTATCAGTTGTTACGTTCACTCCGAAAAAATGCATTAATGTCGAGAGGAAGTTCACAACATGAGATGACAACCCAATATTTATTTGATTTCCTTGCCATTCAATATACAGCATGCCATTGAATGTGCAGCCAGCGAGACAGTCACACAACAAAGAGCTTCAACTTGCACTTGTCTAGCTTGTTGAGCATATACTAGAACGAAACTACTAACGATCTAGAAATGACCTCAGTTGTTCATATACGGTTACATAAGCGCTGACAGCATCCGTGATTCTCAAATAACTGTTCCCACATTTGCCGAAATGCAGCAGACTTATCATCCGTGTTACGATATCCACAACTGTCAAAACCGAGATTTGCTAAAAGTTGCTCAAATCGATTACGGTCGAAAGAAGCAAAAAATATAGCTCTTCCTGATGGGCCAGGTGACCACAACGAATAAAGGGATTCGCACTGATAACGATACACACCAATGAGGTACAGAATATCGACATTGCCTTTCATTTCACACAAGTCAAATGACATTCATTCATCTGGGTTTTTGCTTTTTTTTCTCAGGTCTCTTCTAGCACGCTCGTTAGTGTATTTGACAACAAGCTTAAGCATATTTTCATCAATAAAGTAAGCAAAAGAATCAACTTTATTTTGGATGGTTTTTGCAGCACCAATTGGTCTTCATAGGTGTGTCACAGATTACGTGCACGTGTTTTTGATGGTGGGGGACACGTGATAAACCGCACACGGCCATTTTTTCCTGCAAACGAGCTTCTGGCCGTAAGATCATCACTGTCATGCTCAGAGGAGTCTTCGCTATCACTTTCTTCTCCACTACCGACAGTCAATTCATCATCTGCACTTGTGGTCTGGTTTCTGTCAATAGAAGAAGCGTCATCACATCTCTCAGGTGATGATTAGCCATCCACAAAATCTTCGCTCTCAATGATTTCTCCATCGTAAGAGTTGTCTTCTAAATCAGATCAACTCGTACCACTTTCCCAGCGGCTGTTGCTGCATTCAGTAGCCTTCTTGCAATCGTTGTTTAGATTCTTTTGGAATCTTATACCGGCTTGCAATCAATTCTTTGATGTTGCTTTTTTTCTTGTAAAACTCTAATTTTTTGTCATAAACGTTTTGATTTTGCATTACACAGTATGAAAAATGCGATGATTAACTATATCTCATATTGTTCGATTTAATTTGATGTTTGTGGCACTTTATAATTAACTACTAACTACATAAGTTGCAGTTTAAAAAAAAAGTTACACTATTACCTAACATGGGTCGCTAGAGACCCCATAGGTTTTTTCTTTTATATCCATAATAACTTATTTATCAGTGTAATATTTTCGAAATTATAAATGTGAAATGGAAGAAGAATAAATTCTTTGGGAGTACTTGAAGTCTCACAGAACGTAGCCGGCTATTTCAAGAGATACAAGGAAAAAACAGAAGGCTCGGGTCGCTAGCGACCCACTTTGGCGTTTAAGGGTTAACTACATTTTCTTATAATATTTAGATAATAAAACTCATAATTAATTTTTAAGTTACAAAACGTACGTCTTGAGCAAAAACGTTTTGTTGGAGGCTTAGTTCGAACTTGTTCTTTTGTGTTATAGCAATTTTTTCCGAACGAAATTTATTTATCTTCTTCACTAAATCTTTTTACGGAACTAGTTGCGGCAACAAACTAAAAGGACTAATATTCCACAAAAATAACTAAAGGTTGTCTAAAGACTTAAAAGCTGGGTTTCTAGGTCGTCTGTGCGAATCATCAAAGGCGTTGCCGTGGTCGACAGCTTGAAACGTGCCGTATTTTTTCCCTGGGCTTTAAGGGTCAGTGATGAATCTAAATTGCAGAATGTTAGTCCCAACACCAGCAAGCCGTACTGCCATTAATCAGTACTCAAGAGCAGAGCAGCCTTACTACTGCTGTGATATGGCAAAACCTAACATTTCAAATCTCATAAACAACCTTGATATCTTTTGTTTTATGTCAAGCTACTGATCAGCAATCGCAAAGAAATACTTAATGTTTGTACAGTTGACAGATTTTAGGCAAAACTGAAAAAATATTGTTCAGTTGTTCCCTTGTTGAACAATAATAAACGAAACCTTGTTGAACAATAATAAACGGAACCTTGTTGAACAATAATAAACAAAACCTTGTTGAACAAAAATAAACGGAACCTTGTTGAACAATAATAAACGGAACCTTGTTGAACAATAATAAACGAAACCTTGTTGAACAATGATAAACGAAACCTTGTTGAACAATAATAAACGAAACCTTGTTGAACAAAAATAAACGTAACCTTGTTGAATAATAATAAATGAATACAAAGTCAATATTTTCAAAAACATTATTTTTGCAGTTGCTGAGTTTTGACTTATTACGGCAGATTATTTAAATAAGGTAAAGCACCATAATGTGAAAATCGAATTTAGGTTTTTGTTATTGTAATTTTTTTTGTCGTCCGACCCCTTCAAAGGAATGACTCCTGGCGAAAGACTGTTAAGTCCCACAAGCCGGACAACTCTTTGCCGCCTGCAATCAATATCATTAATAGATGATGTAGCGCCCGAGGTCCTGCGGCGTAAAGAGTCTGCAGCAGAACAAGAGAGAATGAGATAAAAATTGCTCTGATTTTGGTGATCACAGGCGTTGAACAAAAGATTTAAAATTTTGCTGATTCTAAGGAAAAAAGCATTCATTTGAAAGCTGTGTGGGTAGCCGGAAAGACGAGAGTAAACATAGCAAGCCCAAGAAGTAAGAGCAAGTTCTTTTAGTGGAGACTGGTCTGAATTGTGTAGTAAAGTATTTTTGTGAAACAGTATCTCTCCAATCCATAAAAAGAGATTAGGAGAACAAAAAAGGTAAGAGAGGAGACTTACAAGCAATTGCTGAGGGCTGAAACATTGCATCTCGTCTGGCCAGCTCATCGGCTGAGTTGTAACACTGTTGCTGTATTTTTACCAACGTAATGGAGCTCCAATCACAAAAACATCATGAGAACTGCATTGTTTTTGGTTTGCCAGCATAAAAACCTTAGGGTAAGATATTTTCAAGCTGAGATAGCCCAGAGAAAATTGAGGGGGTAGTCAAGCAAGTTTGTCGTACAGATCCACCAAAGACTTTGGACAAGAGACTCTGCAAAAGTTGTTGCTTCTTCCCAATTTCTGTTTACAGTTCTTTTTTGGAGATTAACTTTATGAAAGTGATTATTTAACTCATTTTGTTACAGAAAATCATTTATCTTGCAATATTTCGTTGCTCCCACCATTTTTCAACTTCAAGACATGATTTTTGTGATCAACTTTATAAAATCGAATTCTGCTCATGCTATATTTTTCTTCGGAAATCCATCATACATTTAGATTTAACTAAAGCAGTAGTTCTTAACTCTCCTTTTAACAGCGACTGCTAAATTAACCCATTAAATCCCAAGTATAGTAAAACGCAATATTTTTGAGTACATTCAATTTTGCAAGGCGAAAATACTCTTAATAACACATCTTTGCTGATAAAATATTAAATTTATTTTTTTAAGTGCTTTTTTTTATTGTTCCAAAAATGGAACATTGGGAAGTGGAGACTAGGCTTTTTTGCGTAATTTATGAGCTCGCTATAAACCGCATTCAGAAAATCAGCGATAGCGCTGGCGAATGATTTTTGTTGCTTTACTCTTTATGCGCCACTTTTTCTTCTACCAAAATTTTTTTTTCTGGTGCAATATTATTGAAACTGACATTTACCAGTTTTTCTCGCAATTTTATTGCTTAAACACAATGCATATAAAATGCGATCAAAGAATCTTATGAAACACATCAGCACATTTTATGTGAAGCAATACATCACATTGTTTGCACATGTATATGGTATTTTTTTGCATTGTTTGCAACGTCCTTGTTTTGCAGCAGGTTCACAAGCATGAAAAACTCCTCCAAATCTTGTTCCATCAACCGGCATTCTGCTGGGATCAGGTCTAATCGTTTTATCAGGTGCTTTGCCAAACAATGTTCGAACTATTTCTCGACGAAACTGCAAATGGCTCATTTTTCCTTTCAACTCTTTGTGCAATCGCCAAGCAGCCACAACTGACATGTTGAGAAAGTTGGCGAAAAGACACCACCACCATTTTTTACTACGAAGCCGTGGCCTGTAGTCACTCAAAAATCGATCTAAAAGATCTACGCCGCCCATATGCTTGTTATAGCTTTGGATCATCCGAGGTTGCGCAATACTAACTGCGTTTCTTGTTGCTGAGCTCCACCTTCGCACAGGGACTGTTGGGTCAACGCCTTCATGGTTACTAACTACACAAACTGGTCGGTTGTCATTCCATTGGCAGAGGGTTACTTTGCCATCACTAAATACTTCAAATGCTCCACGTTCTCGTTTTTTCATGGTGGACAGATTAGAGAATGGACAACTTTCTGTTCTATTTTGTCGAACAGTGCCAGTGTAGCGAAGACTTTTTTCAGCCAAGTCTCTGCAAAGAGTTGTAGAGCTAAAAAAGTTGTCAAAATACAAGATGTGGTTTGAATTTTCTTCTAACACCTCAGTCAGCTCATTTACAACTCGTTCTCCTAGTGGTCCTTCTTTTGAATCACTCTTTCCAGTATAAACTTGAAAAGCGAAAGGATATCCTTGAGAAGACGCCAGAAACCAGATTTTCATTCCAAATTTCACCGGCTTGTTTTCATGTACATTTTAGTAGAAAAATGTCCGAAATATGATACCGTTTGCTCGTCAACAGAAAGACATTTCGAAAAAACTCCAAACTGAGCAAAATTTCTCTGCATTAGATTTAGATACGGTCTGACTTTTGCTAACTTGTCGTTTTTTGCTAACTTGTCGTTGTCAGCTAAATGCAAGTAGCGTTTTATTTCCTGAAATCTATTTCTCGACATCTTTCTTTTTACCAAATCATTACCGACATCTTCATCGTTACACCAGTATAGGCGCTCCTGAGGAAGTGAACAATATCCACTGAGAAGTATGATTCCAAAAAATACATCCAACTCTACAGGAGATAGAAAGAAATCATGATGTAATTTTTGTCGAGCATACCTTTCCGACTCGGACATAATAAGCGAGCAAACATCTTCACTGAAAAACTGTTGAAACATAATGTATGGGGAAAGACCACATAATTCTGGATGTTGTTCTTCAAGGGTACCAGGTCCTTTGTCCGGCAGCTGTATATTAAACTCCTTCTTGCTCCGCCATTTAACTTTACACTGTTTTTTCGAAATTTTTGGTTTTGATATGATACTCTTATCCTGACCATCTACTTGTAACGCAGAATGAAAAACTTCTAAATGTCCAGCTACATCTTGCATACCAAGGTTTTGTTCAACTAAGTTTTCGTCATCGTTTTCTTCGTCCCTAACTTCGCCTTGATTTTCTGGAGGTAAAACCACTACTTTGCATTCCTCGTCGTCACTTAGATCATTGACAAACTCAACTGCTTCATTAAGAGTAATAAATTTTCTTGACATTTTATCTTTTTACATTTAGGAGTAGCTAATATTTCTTAAATCTGCAAAACTGAATTTACTGTTCAAACAGATTCTTGGTGAAAACAAACTATGTTTTAATGATGGAAAGATGGCTGATGCAACTTCAGTTGGATATTGCGTCATGTAAACTGTAATATATGTTCACAATGATAAAATCTACAAATGCTTTAAATCTAAATGACTGGTCTTTTGCTAATTGCTGTAGTACAATGATAAAACCTACAAATGCCTTAAATCTGAATGACTGGTTGTTTGCTAATTACTGTAGTAACCCCCTACGACCGCTAAAGCGGCGCGGTTGACATCTACTGCCTTGAATTAGAAAAAAGTCTAGTCTGAACAGCCCAATGTTCCATTTTTGGAACATCGGTAAACAATAGCGAAAAACAACTGCTTGAAGATAAAGTTATGACTTCAAACTTACAGATATGTCAGAATGGAATAAAACCATGAATGTAAACAAAATTTTCGGCTGAAAAAGTGTTACACATCTGCGTAGTAAAGTTAAACGCGAATGTCGCTTATTAGGTCACAAAAGCGCCATACTTCAAC
Organism: Trididemnum clinides; assembly: GCA_963675345.1. Lineage (NCBI taxonomy): Eukaryota > Metazoa > Chordata > Ascidiacea > Aplousobranchia > Didemnidae > Trididemnum > Trididemnum clinides. Next base: position 31,203,560 of record OY776304.1, on the reverse strand, counting down.
CTTGACCCTAGGGCAATTATACGCTCCAGTGCACAATAATTGATGTCATTAGAAATGGTAACTCAAGCACTTTCAAAATATATTTCGTTTGTAAAAAAATTCCAATTACAAGTTACATTAAATCTTATTTGAAAATATGTTCCAAAAATGGAACATTGGGCATTAATGGGTTAAGTTTCTGGCTTTTGCGGACATCTTTACGGCCTAGACCAGGATTGGTGAATCGCAGAATCACTTTTTTCCGAAAAAGGTCTTCATTTTGGCTTCGGGAAACAAGTATGGGGCTTACGTCAAAATCAGAGCCAAAAACCGGTTAATTTCAAAAAGCAAAGAAAAAAGGAAAGGTCTTCATGTTGCTTTGGGGAACAGATATGAGAAAATAAGTCAAAATCAGCGCCCAGAAGAAACTGATCATTCAAAAAAAGTTCTCTACATGCCTGTTCAAATTCATCCATATTTTCAGAAAAATAAATGTTGTACTAACATTTCCACTGGACCTCCACATGCCCCTGAACCTTGTCCACTTACTCCAGTTTAAAATCCCTTGAGCTAAAAGATTTGATGCCGGAAGAAATTAGAAAACTGCCCACATTCTAAACCAATTTTAATTCATAATATGTGCATCATAATTTCTTGTCCAAGTGAACAGCAAACTGTTTGTATCGTATTCTTCGAATATTTAACTACTGCTGTTTTTCATCTTGCAAGAAAATCTACTTCTTGCTTTGTTGCGTATTTGCAACGCATTAGCAATAGAAATGAAACAATTGCGCTTAATATCAAACAAAATGCCCAATTAGGGTAATTACATCATTCATTTGCACTAAAGTGGTTAAGTTGGCCAAAATATTTTCGTAAAATAAACGTTGTGTTTCCCAAATAAAATCAAAGAAGGAATCCTTGCGAAACCCTCAGTACTCACAGAATCCCTTTAAATGTTTTGCGAAACTCTAGGATTCTGCGGAATTTCGGTTGAAGATGCCTACATTACAGTCAAGAAACGAATGTAAAGTGTAAAAAATTCTTGCGATATGTGACAGAGAGTGTGAGAAAGATGAAAAGACGGAGAAAGAACTTGGGCTCTTCGCCGGTAATATGAACGTCATCATTATGTAGTGCTGACGCATGTTCGGCATTTGCAAGAAAAATCAACTTAACCCTGCCTATGTCATTAAGTAAACTTACCATTAATCAATTCAGTTTATACCGTTAAGACACTTTAAAATGTTAAAACACAAATCAAAATTCATTATTATTTAATATCTATCAAAACTTGTTTATGGTTTTTAAAGTGCAAATATATTTTTCAAAGGTGTTTTTTGACAAAGAATCCATGCGAAATGAAAAAAATAAATGCGAGAGTTTTTTGAGCCAAAAAAGCCAAAAGTACATTACCTATTGTCTCATCATTTGATAGATTTAAAAATATATCAATTTTTCTAAATGATTTTATTCAAATTATACAAAATTTGTTTACATGAAATCAATTAAACCTGCGAGCAATCAATTTAATATATTAACTTGTACTGAAGTTTTTATTTTTACGAGACTCACGCAACTTACGTTATATGCTGACACGCGAGAGCAAAGAGGGGAGTTATCGGCTAATATAAATGGACCCCTCCGGTTTCTATAGTGAGTTATAAGATTTAAGAAAAGAAAATCATGCATTCACACAACAACCCCTAAGGATAAATTACAAAAGCAATTCAACAACCAAATTTCAATTTTATTTTGATTGCTTGCACTAAGCCTAAAATTTGGTTACTTACCTTATTTTTTAAAATCGTACTTTTGAATATCAGGCAAAGTTGGTACAACTACATTGCTGTTGTCAAACTTCTCCCTCGTTGGACAATGAAGCGTTGCGTTGTTTTAGTGTTTCTCGATCTTACGCAAATTAGCTCTGGATTTTCAAAACCAAAATGCACTATCCAGCAATATTTTTACCGCAAAGTCAACGGCACTGAGTTCCCTTCTCTAGAACCAAAGCATCGGCAGAGGTTTTGGAGGGGTTGGGAACGCCCCATTATCAAGATCTCTCTGTCGGCTTGTTGACAAAGTCCAACAAAACGACAGGTTGTTCCGATTGGCATCAATACAGTTGCAAGTGTTGCTGGACGGTATTACAATATGCAATCAACCTCCTTTGGGTTTTCACTCCGTATATTTTCTTGGGTTACTTTCTTTATTACAGAATTCGGGTTCGTTTTGGATTAACGAAAAACAAACAATTAAGACCTATTTTAGGTTCGACGCCCTGCTGAAAACAGAATGAAAATGCAAGTAGCAAGCAAACTGTAGTTTATGCACCATATCAGACACCTATAAAATTATGCAAAAGCCATTGCAATGGTGACTAATTACAAGAACAACAAAATATTAATAAAAAGTTTCATTTAGAGGTAAGCTTTTTATGATTGTGACGAGTTGTGCAAACAATGCCAAAAATTCATTTCTTAGTTCAGTCAATAGACAACCGTAAAACACTTCTCAAGTTCGTGCAAAATTCTTTGCCACGGTAATGACAGATTTAAATCAAGTTTTTTTAAGAAGCCCTTATTCTTATGTAAACTCCTCATGATTTAGCTGTAAAATGGTATCATGCTTTTCTTTGTAGAATTAAACTTAGAATTAGCAAATATGGGAAAATAAACTCTTACCTTGAACTTATTAGCACTGCTCCACATAATCTTCTAGAAGTGGCAATGTTTTTTTGGCCAATATTAACAAACACCATCCATGGCCACTCGTTTTGACTACTTTCTTCACCAAGGTAAATTAGTGGATTAACAGATATCTCCTTTTTAACGCTATTCTTGATTCCACATACTTAAAAAAATTCTACTATTAGTTTTGCTACTGCAGGGTTAATTTTTGTTTGCTGCATGTTTAACAGCTCGTTCGTAATTTAACAAAAAACCGAGCCTATGTTTATTTTTTTGGCAAAAACTTTGGCCAAATGTAATCAGCTCAAGATTATTAATAAAATATTGGGCAAGGTATGTAAACGCTCTTTTGGAAAACAGAAAGAGTAACTGCTCAATGCTGACACACTTGCTAAAACAAGTTGAAGACAGCAAAATAAATGCAATGTCAATAAGAGGAGTTGGCGTAAAAGAAATTTTTCCATCCCCCAAAATATCTCAAAGGCTACGTGTCAGAATATAATAAATTGCATACACTTGTCTGAGTAGAAATATGATAACCAGTAAACTAGTGAAATTTAATATTGTATTCAATATTCAACTTATTCAACCAAGCATATTCAACAATATTCAACTTAGATTAGTAGGTAGCATTTAAATTATAACTGATGGTGCTTTAAGTATAAAGCGAAACGTTTTCAAATAAAAATGTTCACTAGTTTACTGGCTATCATATTTCTACTGAGATTAGTAAAGAAAGCTCATTTTCATGCTACATGTACTTAATTCCACAAGCAATCTAGTGAGTAACTGATATTTTAAATATTTATAAAAGTGGATATAAGTAAAAAAAATTCAATCTTGTTGCTTGGGGCGCTCTTCGCAAGAGCATCATAATTATTTGTACTTTTTATGTACACCAGTGATCTCCAAACTTTTTCCATGGAGGGCCACATTCCTGGTATTTTAAAGACCCATTGGCCAAAGTTAACTAAAAGTAGGTGGGAAGTAATAGTCAGTAACATTAAAATTAGATAATCTTCGAAAACAAAAAGGTCATCACCTCTCTCGCTGTCACAAGTTATGCTTTTCGTGATTAAACTAATCATATCGAAGTGGCTCTTTCAAGAAAATACTGCACTGTACATTTGTTTTGCAATTGTGAAAAGGGCGAGTGCAATTGTAAAAAAGACCAGATTTGGTCTGCGGGCAGTACTTTGGGGACCACTGATGTATACTATAAAGCAGAGTTCTTTTTATGTATTAGTGTGTAAGCGTGAGCGTTTGCTTCAATTCCTCCGAAATTGCCTGGCCTTTCAGTATCACATTGGCAGTCATATGGGCAGGTAATGAGTTATGACAAGAACTCACTACTTCCCAGTTTCTGTCTGAATTTCTGTGATGGGGCAATTGATTACGTCATAACAAAAGATAATTCTTCTCAACGGAAAAACACGGTTTTTTGCTCAAAAAACCCAATCCCTAACTTTCCAACTTGCAAAAATTCTATTTATTTAAGGTGTAAGTTAAAGTTATCATTAGCATTGATAGAAGATTTTGTTTTCATCATTTCCTCAAAAATGATGACTGTTGAAACGCGGTGTAGCAACCTCAACTACAAACCACAAGTAGAAAGTCGCCACCAACACTTGGCTTTATGAATGGATTGCCACCTACGTAGTTCTGTAGCTATCAGGTAGCTGCAGATGGCTCATATGATAGCTACTCTTTAGTTAAATATTGATAAAGGATCATGTGATGAAGAAAGTCTGCATCAATTTGAGCTTTTTTCACAACCACGCAAACCAGTCTTTTTTTAGGGTTTTTCAATTCTAAGCATTTTTCTCAATTTTTTCTTAAACGCTTTAAGAAATTTTAGTGTGGTCATAATGTTGTCCACTACGATTATATTGAAAACAGCAGCAGACAATAGCTGTACTTATTATACATTTTCATTTAACGTGAATTGCTGACATATGCTTCCAGCTAAAGTAAAATGAAATATTATAATACTAGCATACCGGTTCAAATCTGATTTTTTTACAGTTCAATGGCAAGTACAAAAATTACAATAACTAAACTGTAAAAGACCTCACGGTTAAATTACTTTTTTATAGCTATGCCTCGCACCCGACTATTCTTAACGTTGAAGACATAATATTATTTATCTAATTTCAGTTTCTTGGCAGCCATATTTAAATGAATTTTGTAGTAAGTTTTTATGATTTTTCGATTAGTGAGAAAAACTTATTTTTGCTAGGTAAAATTGAAGATTATTTATAAGTTACCATTGGAACTAATTATCTGCTGTTCTATACTATTTTTGTGAATAATACTGCTTTAATAGAAGAAACAGCAAGGTATCCTACAGAACACTATGTGTTCCTTGATCTGTTATTACCGATTTTAGTTAAAAGTTTTAGCATTAAAATTTTTTAATTTTAAACAAAATTTGGTCTAGATCAGAAGTGACAAACATACGGTCCACGAATGGATTTTTGACAAAATTATTCCCCCTTTAAATTTTACCCGAACGTTCTCAAATCGCTTCTAAAGTTACAAAATTCACCCATAAAACGTTGCTTTGACCACAGAAAACTGGCTTTCGGCGCACAAGAAAGTAATCATGCTAAAAGTGGTATAAAAACTTAAAAAAAAGGAAAACAAAGCACTTAAAATCACTTAATTCAAAATAGATTTTTATGGGCTGAATAAAGTTGTTGCGCTTGAATGCTAATATTATGCAAATTTTTTGTATATGCTACCAAAAGTGCTATCTTCATTCAGAAGAAGCAAGCCGGTTCAATCTTATTTGGAAGCACAGATAGAAGCTGCAGCTAATTGTCTCTGTTTTAAAGTTAATTAGTTATCCAGTACGATTTTATGTTGGATTACTAAACAAAAAGGTTTGTTTTCTCACAAGTTTTGTACATAGGTTTTTTAAGTATTAAAATAAAACGGTTTCCGTTTAAAAGAGTTTTCTGGATTTAAACATTCTACCAACTCAAGTTTATCAAAAGTAAAGGTTTTCTATTTTAAGTAGAGTAAAGACAGTAGAGAAAGTTTGAGGGCAAGAATTGTAACCGGTCTTGATCTGAGTTTGTTTAACTTTATTTTAATAAGTAGTTAAGATTGTTACTTGTAGTTTTGTTAGTTTTTCATAAATTTTAATAATAGTTCTCAAACATTTTTTACTAAATTCGATCATTTTTTTATTTTGATAAACTTAATTACTAGATTTTACAGTTTTGTTTCAATAATTTTTTAAGATGTTTTCTTTAAGTTACTTGTATTTATTAAAAGTGATATGCACTTATAAATTTTTGGCGGTTGTTGCTTGAAAACAAAAACAAGTTGAAAAACGATTTGAGCTATTGTTAAAGTAAAGTTTCAATTTGATGGTATTTTATGAAAAAATTTATGTGAATAATATTTCGAACTTTCAGTTTGAATATTTTAATTGCAAATTTTAGTACAAATAGGTACATAATTGGCAGTTTTTTTATATTTTTGAGTTACAAGAAACGTATTTTAATGTCGTCAGCAAAGAAAAAAAGATTGCCGATGAAAGAAGGGTATTTCTCAAAGAACGGACCAATATGTTTTTCTTTGTCGAGGAAAGAGGAATACCGTTTTGGTTAAATGCAAAATGCCGCCAGCAATCACGAAGAAAGAAAATTTAAAACGTCACTACCAAACCCACCATGCTGAGCTTAAAAACTTGAATGGGAACCTTAGAAAAATGAAGATAGAAAACTTAAGAAAGATTTGCACGCTCAGCAAAGTGTCGTGATTTCCTTTTGCAGCACTGCCAGCTAGGAAGTATGAAAATTGATCGCTGAAAACCTCAAGCCGTATGTCGAGGGGGCATGGGTAAAAGAACTACTTGCAAAAGCAGCTGAAAAGTTGCTTCCAAAGTCAGTTCATTTGTACCAGAAGTTGAGTTTGTCTCGACCTACTGTTTGTGAATACATAAAAGCAATGAGTCAAGATATTGAAGATAATTTCAAAAAAGCCGATAAATTCGTTAACTTCTCCCTGCGTCTCAATGAAACAACGGGCATCAAGAACACTATGCAGCTGGAAATATTTTTTCAAAGGATAACATCAGATTTTTAAATTGAAGAAAACTTGTTGTCTCTCGAATTGATGCACGGGACTACTCGCGGAGAGGACCTGCTTCAGAAGCTCCTCCCAGCCCTGGGCAAGCTCAACCTGGCATTACATAAGCTGTGTAGTGTTTTGCTACTCATGGTGCACCAGCTATGGTTGTAACACACGAAGGGTTGGTATCAATGTTAAAGAAGGAAATGAATGAAAATGCTATTAGTTATGGTAAATTAGCATTTTGCCTTTGTATCGTTCACCAGAAAGATTTGCGCAAAATCTGTGAAGTTGGATCATGTTTTGGTGGTTACAGCCTGCATTAGCTTCATTAAAAAAAGATCTAAACAATTGCATATTCATGCAAGTTCTCAAAGGCAACACACAATAAATCACAATGATTTTTGGAGAATCTCCACACAAGTAAAATTAACAAATGACGATTCCACTAAGAATGTCAATAAACCGAAACTTTGTAGAGTAAAGCCGTAGCTGGAATCAGTCAACAGCAGTGCTCACACTCTATTAACAAATCGATTTCGCTAAAATGACATCATCGGTGTTCTGTAAAGCAACTGCAATAATAAGCAATATTTCTTTAAGTCAAACTAAACGGTCAGGCTCGCAAAACTGATTCTATCGTTAACTGAACTAACTGTAATAAGAAAACATTGCACACTTTAATTTGATACAAACGATATGAAGTTGTCCTAACCGGAGCTGCTAAGTAACTGGAAAATTTAACTGGTTGCCAAAATAATACATACAATAACGATTATATCAAGACACCACTAACAATCAGATTACGTAAAACTGCAATAATGAGATACTGTAGGCGTAACAAACAGTTTGTACAGATGAAGAAACCACTACATTAAAAATATAATCCAAAATGAAAGAGTAGTTACTAAACAATAAAATACAAAATGGCGTCAAAAGAATTTTGGTAATAAAGTTCTATTTATATTTATTATAGCTTTTAAGTTTTTGATCCATTTGCTTTCGCTAATATCAGGATTGTGGTAATATCTAGGTTCCTGTAAAAATATGACGTGGTAGCATTAAAATTTTTTTTACATTATATTTTTTGCATATATTTGCAATTGCGCCAATTTATCAGCATTTGAAATCTAAAAAACGTCAATTGACGTACTTGGTCCTTCTAGTGTTAAAATTGGATTGAAATTTGGCAGAACTGACAATGAAATGAGATTTTCTGTCATTCACTTTGTGCGGTTCACACCTAAACTTTTATTTGTGTATGATCGATCGGATTTTTCGTCTCGGAATTATATTTGTTTCTATTATTGAGAGTGTCCTTCGATACCGCGATTGAGTTTGCGCTGTGCGCTAAGACCTTCCCCCAAATCGTGTGACTGGGATGGCAGCAGTCATATGTAAGTTGGTATAGCAATTTGGGATTGACACTCAAACTTTTTCGGAAGATCTTGATGTGTACAACAACAAAAACATAGTTTATTTCGTACATTTGAGATAGACATGAACTCATTCCTAGAACAATCACTACAAGGAGAAATCAAAAGAAAACAACAACCCCGTGTGAAATCGTACAGCATGAAAGAAATTTCTGATATTTAGATTGAAAATAACGCACTAGCAGAAATGTCTTCCATACTTTCAAACTAATGAAAATCCAAGGCTCTCTTTTCCGCTTGGTGCGGGCTAGCAATGAACAGAACAGTTGTACCTAAGACATAGGCAGGACCTTGAATTCGCAAGTTTGATTACGATAAAGAGTGCTCCGAGCCATGAAACAGGCCTACCATGTTTTTTCTATTTTTAAAAACAATTGCATTATTTGCGCCTCTGTTTCTCCTGTTTAACTTAAATTATGTGGATGGCTCTGATGTGAAGAATGAAAAATATTGTTATTTATGATGGGAATAAGCGCTGTGCCTGTTCTGCCGATAATTTTCTTGGCTCAATCGTAATTTGAAGAATGTTCGATTTTGAAACAAGAATTGATATGCAAAAAACGTTAATTTTTCAATACGTTTCTCACAATTAAACATTTGGTAAATCCAATGCATTTGGCTCAACCGATGTTCTTAATCCCTACGTTAGTGATGGGACCCTGCAGGTGACGTCGGAAGAGCTGGTTGGTTTTAGTTATAGTTTTTTTCCCTACGTCAAGCTGGACTCTATTGAGAGGTTTGTTGGGGGATGATACGGCCTTAAACGCATGTAAAACTAATGTAGGTTCCAAAATGAGAAAGACAAAATGACAAGGAAAAACAAAGAGGAAAGGAAAGTGTTATGAATCGGGCGATAACGAGAGCTGAATAAAAAAAAAATGTTTAGGTGGACATCCTTGACATTTAGTCTTTTCGATGTCTATCTTTTATGTGGTTCTCCCAAGCAAAATCGTCTTCCAATTTGCATCGTGTCAGAAATTAAAAATAGTCACGGTGTAAACAATAATTTTCCAAAAAATTAAAAGATCTTCACTCAGTTTGGACGCAAAAATAGCAAAGAAGTTACCGTGAAAAATTGATCACAAAAAACAAGATTGAAAATATGTCAGCCTGACATATTATATAAAGTCTTTCGCCAAAGATTAATTCTGACCGACCTTCGGAATTTTCCACTCCTGTGAAAATGACCCGTCTGCAAAAATTTTGTGCACACCTGCTATTAACGACTATTGAGCAGTCAGAAAATTTGTCGTTAATAGGAAAATACCCCTTGTACCAAAAAATAGTAATTTTCATATTTACTGTGCCCCAAAAATGGATTATGCAATTAATGTGAAGGTGCGGAGAGAAGCGTATGAAGCTAGGTAACAACCGAATCGTTGAAACTGGCCTGCAGCAGTTTTGAGTTCTTATCTGCAAGGTTATATTTTTTTTTCAAAATAAAATGCAGTTGTTTTAACAATGATGAAAAATGTGCGACTAAGTACCAACTTACATATAGATGCTGGTTAAGATCCATCTGTTGCATGCAGCAATGGAGTTTGCGCCATTTTAGTCTGAGGTTGCATTGAAGCGCTTGCTATTACTGTAAAGTCCAATGCGCAAGTGGCAGGTTTTGTTGCATTTGATGCTCTTGAACTCATTGGTGGTGAATTTCAGTTGCTGCCTATTTTATCGATCAGTCTTCCTTTCTTTGCCCTGAGTTTTCCCTTTGGCATCTGCTTGCATAATGCCAGTCTTCACTGTTAATTGTCAGATGGCACAATCTGAAACCACCGTTTTAAAATGTTAGGGGTCAATACTATCGACTCTCAGTTCAAGTTTGCATACATCTTTGTAAACCTGGCCAGGTTGTTCAGTGGGTCGTTGTTCTCAGGTCAATTCTCTGTACAGCATATTTTTTGTAGGCACCATCGCCTGTGCGACATACATACTTTAACCCGCGAAAACATCTTTGGTCCAGCAACGCACATATACTTGTTATGTCTGCCTGGATCAGTGGGTTTTTGGCTGGCGATCCAATCTTTCCATGTAATGCGGCGGAGTCTTCTAAAGCAGTGTAGGTGGAAAGTGTTCAGTCTACGTTCCTGGCTAGAATACAGAGGCCATCCTTTGCTGTCATAAAGAAAGGTGCTCAGTGCATAGGCTTGATATACTCTTACTTTGTTGTTAGTTTCAATAAGGTGTTGTCTCAAACTCTTTTTGCAAGGCGAGCTATTGCCGATTTTTCTTGGTAATTCTAACTTTCAAGGCAGTTTCCAGAGAGGGTGAGTTGGAAATCGTACATCCAAAGTAGAAGAGACTCAGTTAACTTAAGCTGGTAGGCAAATAAAGCTTTCGTTGTGTCTCGAACATCATTAGTAGTTTCATTTACATGATAAGCTCAAAAAGTACCAACGTATCACAACATTATGGCAAGATATTTTGTAGGGACAGCGTTACCACAAAATGTTGGAAATAAAACTCATTTTTTATTATTTTTAGCAAAAACTTTTTTTTCATAAACAGCAAGAAAATGTTTTTTTTTATTTTTAAGGCGTTTGTATTGGAGCTATCAGTTTAAAACTTTTAAGAGAACTTCAATTTGCTTGCAGAGCTTCCCACTTTGAGGCGATCTCAGCCTAACCAGCAAGGTGCTATTGCCTGGAGATAAGAGAAGTTTTTTTACTGACGTGTTGGGCGGCCCGGGTAAACTTACATGCAAGTTGTACCTTAACAATAGTCAGGGTCAGTTAAGTAGAAGCTTTATGATGCAACTTTATTCAAAAAAATGCAAATCATAAGTGGATTCCCACTAATTGTAATAAATATCAAGGGATTCTTTCTTACCATGGACCCTTTTGCACGTGTAGAAGTGCAAAGCCCTTCTAATCCAACAGTGATCGTGTTTTATTAAAACGGCAATTTAATTGATAAAATTTATTGCTAGTTGGACTTTTAGATGTAAATAAATATTGATTTTAATATAACCAACACCGAAATTTATCAGAATAAAACCATTCGTTTTTTTTCACTTTTCTTTGATGCATTTGCTGGTGATCTAAAGTAATAATCTAAAGTTGCTGATAAAAGCTTGCCACAAAAGATTGGGGTGAAGTTGCTATTGAGTTTAATTACAAAGCAGCAGCAGAAATTGTTTATGGAAATGCTTCGTTAAAAGTATGAAAAAATGCATATGTGTCGGTTTGTCTAGACTCTAGAGCGTTTTTCCTGCTGTTCGTGGCAATACTCAAGCAGTCTGGACTAAAAGAGGCAACGATAGTTTATCACAAAGTGCGATTAAAAATTCTAACGGTGGAGATGAATAGTTTACTGGTTTAGCTCACAAAAAAAATCATTCAAACAGGTTTAACTGACTGACTTGGGACTAGGTAAAGTCGTTTGTTTATGAATAAACTAAAGAAGGGGATGATTACCCGCCTAACTGAGAAAGCAATCAACGTGCAGGTCAATTTTGGCAAAAAAGAAATTAGTAAGAGAAATCATCTGTTTGTTTGTAAACCTGAGGCTATACCTTTCCTCTCACGTGAGACTGCCTTCAATAAAGACGCTAGCAAAATTTTTTCAAGAACTTGTGGTAAAGATTTTCGAAAAGCACTCTTTTATTGCTTCTGAAATATGCAATGCCGAAAATATTAATGTTGGTACTGTCAATAATTTAGTTGCTGTTGTAGACTTCTGAGAAATGAAGCAAGTGGAAAGCTTTGTAGCTGAAAAACGTAAACACATAATTAGTCATCCATGTCAGAGCTATTGATATTTTCGGAAGTAGCATCCGCCTATCTTTATATTTCTCCGCAAAAAGATTTCAAAATCATTTTATGTCTGATACTCCTTCACTTGCATTGGCGCTGCCTTAAAGTAGGAAGCAATTAATTAACAAATCTGGCATTAGTTTTTGAAACACTTTAAATCATCAATTAAATGCTCGAGAGATAGTTCCGTGTTTCTTATCATTGATATTCGTGAGTTGCATGTTCCTATCTTTTTTGTCAGTCACATTTGCTCGAAACAACGGAATTTATGTTCTTACATATTTCCTCAGACATCTCTTTTAAGATAGGCCCTCACGTAAAATACGGTCCTATGAAGTAAGCCTACAACGAAGTTGTTGCTGATAGGCAAATTTCAAATCTGGCAAATACTTTTCAATTCATTGTGTTCCGAAAGCTGCAAACATTGCTGTTGACATTGCATTTACAGGCAGAAATATCACTCATATTTAAGTTAATGTATCAAGAGAATAAATAATTGAATTTGCATTTAGAAAATATGACTTCCAGCATGTTAGCAACAGTGCTGGGAATAGGATTCAAACCCAAATCTATACCTACCATTGAACAATTTTCATGGCTTACAGCTGCAGAGCATGGCTTAGCCGTAGCCAGCACCTTAATCCATTGCGCCATCTCAGCTCGCTCGCAGACGTAACTAATTTTACTATATAAACAAAGGGGCCATTTTGATTGGCATGCAGCCTCCATGAAATATTTAGCTATTTTGTACGCTTAAAGAAAGGCTAAGTCATGCTTTACACGTATGGGCTACGACCATTATTTGAAGGATGGGATAAATATGTGTTCAAATTCCCCTCCCAGCATTGTTAGAAGTATTTCCAATTATGCCAATTTTCAAGAGATGATCATTCAAAGGAAGACTGTGTTCGAATTCAAAATAGATTTGTAACGTGAAGCGCAAATTGGAAAACAAATTGAAAAAGCCATTTAAGTTTTACAATATGACGTAACCTTAAATAATCGGTTGAAAAATCTTGCTGGCAACTCAGAATGATGTCACAACTAAAGTGGACAAGCATCGGTAAATTATGAGCCGGAATATGACCTACTTATAAACGCGGAAAATTATATGTCAAATGCCAAAGCTCTGAAAACCTTAAATGAAATGAAAAAATGAAAGTGTGCAGCTCCGTTTAATCAGTATTACGAAACATAGCTTACTTGGTGAGCAGACTGGAATGGCGTTGAGATCCCTTCTGTTTTCTGTCGGAACCCATACAGCGTCTTCTGAGCACGTCCAACTTTCCAATCCAAAAGTTTTTTCGTACCTTAATGATCATTGCGCTTCAAGTTTAAACAATTTGATTTTATAAAAATTTTTCCTTACATTGCTATGTCCGACATTGCTCTTTCAGTTTAATTTTACAATGCAGTAGAGTTTATAGTTCACCATTAACCACTGATTGATAATTCCGACTCTGATAAAAACAAGTGAGCGTTGATACATCGATAGTGCGTAAGGCAAGTGTTGAACCACAAACTATACACCCTGAAATCGTTGAGAATGCAATCTAAGTTTAGAATTTTTTGTACATGGCTGGTATGGCAAGCTCAAAGCACAAGGGTACTAGACAAAGTGCTTTTATGCTTTACTGCACCTTTTGTTTTATGAATCCCCTGAAACATCATTCTCCAAAACAACCAAAGAACTTTCTTATCACTACATTTTGCATGAGCTTATGCTCAGTGGTGAGCAAGTTAATAAGTTACGGTTACAATTACATAGAAGAAAAAAGTAAATTATTTAGAGTTTTAGTGACAAATTTCAAAAAAGAAACTAGTCGCAGTTACAGTTACGCTTTAATGGCCAAAATTTTTTATGTAAAACGCAAGAGTGACCTATTTTTGATATAAAACGAAACAGCCAAACTGCCAATTGAAAACACTTTTGAATTTGCTTGCAAAGAAAAAGCTTGAATTCCTGGTGCAACACCGTTTCTCTTCAAAATTTAAAAACTATCTGCACCATCGAAAAATGGAAGCGACGCCAGCAAATGAAAAAACTTCCGATAGGTAGGTACTCTTGTACAATGGCCTTTAACTTTATTGGCGATGTTTTAGAGATTATCGAATAGACGGGTCAGTCTTCCCGAGCTCAACAAATTCTGCTAGAGTTCTGTGGTTGATGTAGATTGCAAAAATACATAGCTTTGAAAATCGGCCTCAGCGGATAGTCCGTAAAAATTACGGCAAATGGATTTGAATCCATTCTCGCCCTAACCTGTGACTTACGCTGGTTTTGAGTTCGTGGCAGCCCTTCGCTGTAGGACAGGCTTACCGCTCAACTATCAAAGAGCAATGTTGAACTCCTGATGCAAGCACTTTGAGAGTGAGCATATGTAAGCTGATAAACCAATGCGTTTGTACCGCCTTTGTGTCCTTCTCACTTCTGATTTTTAACACGACCGGGTCCAAGGTATTATATCGATTTTCGATTAGAAGGACGAGACCAACTTTAACCCTACTTTGGCCGTGATGGGAGCAAATATTTCCCACTCCCTTTCGGTCATTATAGAATTACTCTAGAACACCCAAAGATTTCGCTTTCATACTTCCTGATTTTGAATATATTTATTCCTGTATCATCTCTGACAATTTCAAGTTACTCACACTAGATCAAAGGGCCCAAAGTTCCCAATTAGTTAAAAAAACCCAATAAAATAAAATTTATTGACCAAAAATGTAAACTATTTTTCATTTACTTAACAACAAATTAATAAAATATCCGTACTTTTTACTGTGAAGCCGCAAAAAGAAAGTAATTGTATCTTGCATGTTCTATAAGGTCTAATTAAAACTAGTTACAAATTTCGTTACTTCTTGAAAAAATAATCAAGTTAAAGTTACAGTTACTAAAAAAGTAACCAGTTACAGCCAACCACTGCTTATGTAGCGGTTACTGAATCAGCCCATCAAGCGATCCCAATGTGGAAATTACTTCTTTTTAATTTATTTGGTTTTGTACAGTACTTAAACAAATCAGTTTTTATAAAACTTCGCAAGGCTTAAAATTAAAATTATTGATTGCTTAATACATTCGATATCAATGAAAGCTCGTCTACGTCACAAAGACGTCATTATTAGAGAAGAATATTATAAAACTACGCTGAGCTGATCCAGAGTTGATAAAAGCGCTGCTTTCTTGACAGATTTGTAAGAAATTCTAGCCTATTCACCTACACAAACATGTGCTTCTGTTTTCTTTCAATTTCTGATGCCATAAGTATTCTTAGCGAGTAGCAGGAGCAACTTTACTTGCAGGCAGATGCTTAATAGTTGCTCTAAAAATGGTAGTCTTTGTGTTCTTGTGACAAGATAACCTATTGAGATGAATCATGAGGTAAGATAGTATGGTGAATGCTTCAGTAGCAGGCAAACGGATGGTGTACAGCACTTATTTCATGTTTTGCTTTGATGTTGCAAACGGTATAATAAAAGTCGGCCACCCACAGTTTTGCAGCGGCTCTTTTGTCCTTCAAGTGAGCCTACCTGCAGTTCGGAAAAATATATACTGCAACGCAGAGGCGAAGAAAATGACCTTCCACTTTGTTTTAAAGACAAAAAAACGTCACTGAAAGTGGTTGATTTCTAAAAAAAGGAAAGGTCTTCTAATTAATTTAGAGAAAAAAATAGGAAAAGAACAGTTTCAGATTTTTGAAGCTGATTAAAAAGGTGTTTACTTTTACACCTGCAACTCAGTGATAGCAACTGTAAAAGTCCATTGTTTATCATCATTATTTTGCTGCAAAAAAGTGATAAACTTGCTGCATTGAAAGGGCTCGAGTTCAGCAAGCATTTAGAAAGAAAGTACTCAGTGAGAAAAAATTAAGTTGCGGCTTAACTGCATAATTTTTCTCTTTGAATTTAGATGAGGCTTTCGCGTAATAAGAGTGCCCCCGTCTCTGAGCTAGACAGCTTTGCCTTCAAAAAAATATGTGACGTATCTCTGTTTTTCTGCGCGATTTAAGCCTGAATTTTGCAACTTCACGGTCGGTGTAAAACCGGGATTTATATGGAATAGGGCGGTAAAATGGTGTCACAATTATGCTTGTTATAATTTAGTTTTTGCAGATTCACTTTCAGCGGTCGCAATCATTGTCTCGCTAATTAATCTTATTTTTCTAAGATTAACCTACCATTTCTTGCATTTGACCACAACGACATCTTGATATGTAAAGTTGATCCCTTCAGTGCCAGTAAGATCAGAGTTGGGCACACTGTCGAGATTAGAAGGACGCCCGCAAACTTTGACTGAAAAATTATCAAGAAGTCAGAGAAACACCAATGGTGGGTTGTGAAAACCTCAGTATTCAAAAAAACAAATACTTTTAAATTTAGTCTTCATTAACACTAGCTTTACGGAGGGGTCGTTTTCGACCCTGGTTGTTGTTTATTTGCTTTTTATCTTCTAAATGCGTGACCGAAAATCAATGAACTGCTTTGACTTTTCCTAAAATTGATTCTAGATTACCTTCCAGGTTTTGAAACTTTGAAAAAATAGCTTACTAGTTGAGTTTTCGCGTCTGGAAAAAAGCTACCCTTAGTTTTACGGAGGGGTCGTTTTCGACCCTGCTTGTTGTTTATTTGCTTTATATCTTCTAAACGCGTGAACAAATATCAATGAACTGCTTTGAATTTTCCTAAAATTTATTCTAGATTAAATTCCAGGTTTTGAAACTTTGAAAAAATAGCTTACTAGTTGAGTTTTTGAGTCTGGGAAAAAGCTACCAAAAATTTTGCGGAGGTGGACAATTTCAGAGTGACTTACGTAAAACGCTTAGCTTGCGTAAAACTGTCTAATTAAATGCTTTTATATTTTGTACAAAACGTATTTTTTAAAAGTAAAATTATTTTATTATGCGTAATCATTGCAATACAGCATACTAGCAGTTCAAAAACTAGTGCGAGAAAAACGCAATTAGCAAAACAAGATCGGGGTCGAAAACGACCCCTCCGTAAAACTAGGTGTAGAAAATTTCCCGTAAAGCTAGTGTTAATAAATTTATCAACCATGCGAAGTAATGAATTATTTTGTTATAGATTATTATCTTTAGCTGTTTGTTACTGGGTTAACTCAATATTTAATGCGGAAACTGTCTTTAAGACATTAAACAACGTGTTTCATATTATATAAACGTACTTGTAAACGCTGCTTAAAAAAAAGGAAATAAGGGAAATTTATTTAACTCATCAAAGAAAGGAATGAAGATTTTCGGAGACTGCTGCAACTACTTTTCTGCGATTTTGAATGACAGTGATTTCTTTTTACAATATATTATGATGGTATTCTCACTTTGGCATATTGGAGCAGGTTCTGACCAAGTCCCATCGTCCTGGCATGTCGTTTTATTTTTTCCTCTCAGTTCGTAACCAATGTTGCAGGTAAACTCAATTACATCTTCAAATTGGTAATATCCTTTCAGATTTTCATTTTTTCTTCCATGTTCAGGAGCATCACGTGATTCAATGCAACGTTGTCCTAAAAATCACCATTGTCAAAAAACAGATATTTGTGATAAATGAATTTAATTTTAAAAGACACTAAAACCATACGTGATTATCACAAGTTCGAAGAAATTGATCCTAAAAAAATTTTTTTATGCTGTTTTCGAGAGCAAATTAGGAACACTTTGAAGAAATCAATCTCCGAAAAAATGACTTAAGGTATGAAATGGGGACACGGTTTTTTGTTGGCACTGTCATGGGGAAGAATTGCAAAAAGTTTAAGAGCTCTTGATATAATAGTTTGAAATGTAAGCTTGCCACACTAATAATTATGTCAAAAAATTGTTCACGTCATGATGTCAGAAAACGTACTTATAGTAGAAAAAGAAAGATTGAAGCCAGTCACTTCAATTGCGTTGTCAGTATGGAATTCCAATCGAACTTCTCGAGCATTTGTTTCGATGATTGAGCCATTGTGTGGTAATCCATGACAATAATACTTCTCTACGTTTTCATATCGAACCTAAATCGATGTTTCAAATAGCCTTTTTACTAAAGTAAGAATTAAACAAAAAATGAGCTTATTTTCACTTTTGAAAAGCAATTTATTGGAGGCATATGTTTCGCTTGTTAACCCAAAGAGTCTGTTGAGTGGAGGATAACTTGGTTTGAATTACATAACGACAGTAATACTCACCTTTAAATAATCGTAGACACATTCTGTGTAATTAAAATGATTTTCAACTTGAAAAGGACCAGAAAATTGCAAGTTGAGAGAGAAACCAGGTTGTACCTACAAAAACGCTATGACTTACAAAACAAGCGAACAAAAAGCTATAAATATTTGAAATTTTTATCAATATTGCGTTTTTGGTTTGCTTAAGTCCTTCGTGTTTATAAAAACTGCAACTGTTGACAACGCTCTACCGTCAGACATAAAGGAGCTATTTCTTACTGTTGTTGCTCCCTGGTCACATCGTAGAACCCAACAGTCTTCCTTGTTCGGTTCGCAACATCGAATTGGTTACTAGCAATCTACCATGTTTTTAATGCTTTTATGAAATTTTGTAATCTAGTCTTAGCCTACTAAATGGGTGGTAGGGCCAAGCAGTCGGATAATTGTGATGATCCAGTCGGACAAACGATTTGCAAAGAGAGCTTGAGTTTATACAGATGATATGTCTATTGAAGTAAAGTTTTTTGATTAGTTTGTTTGAGCGCATTTGTTTTCTTTTGTTCTAGCTTATTTTGTTTGAGGTGTGATGGCTATTCTGTTGTTTAGAATTTTTCATTTATAGTTAATACACTTGCCTTGACGCACATCCTTAGGCTACAGTGTCGTACAAAAACTGGATTTTTAGTTTTTTTGGATTTGTACAGGGAGCAATTTTAGGATCGATAATTATTAAAAACAATATTTGAAAATTTTGGTGAAAAAGTTCTTTTTTCTTTCAAAACTTGAAAATACAAAGCATGCTCGGTGAACTAAATATTTTTATTAAAATTTGCGGC
The DNA here is from genome assembly GCA_963675345.1 of Trididemnum clinides. Taxonomy (NCBI): domain Eukaryota; kingdom Metazoa; phylum Chordata; class Ascidiacea; order Aplousobranchia; family Didemnidae; genus Trididemnum; species Trididemnum clinides. Next base: position 31,184,618 of record OY776304.1, on the reverse strand, counting down.
GTTTTCGGCGCGTCACATTGCTGTCCTCAAAAAATTGATATGAATTACTTATTCTTAAAATTAAACAAATAATGTAGAAAAATAATAATTTAGACTCTAGATTGTAGAAAATGCAACTAGATTTTATGTTATAGAAACAAAGAGAAAGATTTTTTGACATAATGCAACTAAGTCAAAATAAAATACTCCAGGTTGCAAATATTTACTAATTTAATGCTTTAGTACAATAGAAAAATTTGCTCAAAATGATCATTAGCATCATACGGTACCATACAGCAATCTATTACATCATGTCAATAACCCGCAACCGGTTTCGAACTTATTGGGTCTCATCAGGCGCTATTGTACTTTGATGCTGGAGGTAGATCCCTCTTGATAGGAGATTGCCTTGAAAATTGCTGGCTAGCAACTAGCAACTCATGTTTTAATGCTTTAGTAATCATTTTATCTCGTTCATGTTTTGTATGAGTACTGTAAAATATTGAAAAAAAGAAAAAATCGAGGCCACTTTGTTTTCACGACATGTTAGAAGGGACTCTTTGCGGTAAAATATAGCAAGGTTCGGAGCACTTGCTTCGCATTTACTCTATAAAAAACACCTCTGCTTGTCGCTTAAGGGTAACTGCAGAACGGGCTCCCCCCCTGAAATGATTCTACCGATATAAATGCGCTGGAAAAATTGTGATCTACGCTATTACTTCAAAAAACAGCTTCAACAATTAGCTAAGCGATTTTTTAAGTAATGAAAGGTAGTCAATATCATTGTAAATATTTGATGTAAAAACATTTACAGCTGATTGTCACGAATCTCTGTAATGTTTTGGGTTTTCTATTCACGGCAGCGGTTAATAGCCTTGACATACAGTTGTATATATGACTAATAAAACAGCCGAAAAATAAACTGCACCTTTATAGTCCAGTCACAATCCGTTAATTTGGAATATGGTTGCGGGTAGTCAGGACTGGTAATTACACCTTCTCCAGTGTTCAGTACTTCGTTTTGACAAACCGCTAAACAAAATTCAGTATCAAAGTAAGCTACATCACCATTTCCTTATTGATAAGTACCTGAGCAGGTATGGTTGTTTTCATGCAGTTTGAAACCAGGGCGGCAAGTGCAATAGTAGCTGCCTGGAACGTTCACACAGAAGTGGTTGCAGTAGATCAGCTCATCCCAATCTTCCACAGTTGTGAGAACTTTGCGTGACATTTCGGCACACTCGTCTTTGTCTGTTTGAAAGCGACATTAAATTTGAAAATTAGCTGGACTTTTAAAAATGACTTGTTAACTACTTAATTTGAACAACTTGCTTTTAGCCATGCTATAAGGTTAAGTCTAAGCAGAATAAAGTGGTATCATGCATGTGACCAATGCGAATAAAAATTCACCATGCCATCAATGGCCGTAAATTTTGAACATGATTCGAAGCAGAACTCTTTGTTTAACCACATTGTAATGTTCTATGTCGTTAATCAGAAAGCCTACTCTAAAGTCTACGCCTAGTAGTTCAAATAAACGATATACACCAACTATATATGTCACATCTACAGTTGCTGCCGTATAATGACACTTGCAAGTTTAGGTTTTAATTTTGAATAAATCACTTCAACCTAGTATCGAACTCAGTTCTTTGTATCAGGCCGTTATCAGTCATTCAATTTACGTTGCTGGCAATTTGTGGTCAGTTTCAGGCGTAATTTGTTTGAAAACTTTATTTTATTTTACAAACCTTGCTAAACGACAGTCGAAAAGAATTTCATTATTAAGTAATATCAAGTATAGGCCATAGTGTTATTGGATTTTTGTTTAAAAAAGCTTTATATTTATCGTTAAGCAGAATTTTTAAATTTATATATCAGACTTTGCGCTAATTCAGTTGACTTTGTACTAGTGTGTCTGCCCCGGGTTTTTCCGAACCAGAAAGCCCGGGATTCGGGGTAATTTTCGAAACCCGAAACCGCGGTGTTTTTTGGTGCAAAACCCAGGTTTCATTACGTAACAAAGTACCAATGTTATAACTGTGAACTACTTAACAAAGTACCAATATTATACTGTAACTGTGAAATATTTAAAGTCAATGCAATGGCTTTTAAATTCTCACCTGGCGGCTTAAATTTGTTCTAACAGTAAAATATCTTACATAACGCCCACCTAACGTTGCATTTTGAAAAATGTAATTTTGTCATTGTTAGTGACAAAGGGTATTGTTTGTAATACACTATAACAATAATAGCCATTTTGGGATCTAACGTAGAATAACATAGCAAATCACTCCGGCACTGAAGGTTAGGTAATAGCTAACTGGTTGTTGTAAAACAAAAGTTTGGCTGATGAACAATATTACCTTATTTATAGATATAAGTTCTCTGCAAAAGTCCAAAAGTGTGGCAGCATTTTACTTATAATAAGGCAGGGAAGAAAGCAAAGTGCTCAGTGTGCTCAGCAATTATAAAAACTTCAGGTTCCAGCACTAAAAGTCTTATTACTCATCGCAAATCTAAGCATCAAAATCATATGAAATCGTCCCTAGAAAAGAGTGTTACTGAGCCTTCATTTAAGAAATGGAAGATTGATTCATATTTTTTAAAAAGTCGCCGTGAGTCCTAGGGAAAAGTGGTGGCAAAGCTTGCGGCTGTTGACGGCCTAGCATTCAATCAAATTGCAAGCAGTAAATTACTGAGAAGAGCATTTGCAGCAGATGACTACAGTTTACCAAACATCCGGGATTATGTAAAAAGGTGTTCATAAAACAATTTGCTAAAATTCAGAGTGAAATTGTTACGCAAATTCGTGAAATCAAAGAAACTACATCTTTAAGATAATTAAACATAGGCAATCATCCAGCTTTATGTTTTATTCACGGAAAATATATTTCGACCATCTATTAGTTATCATCAGTTCCTGTTAACAGCATAAAAAAAACATTATTAAACTGGATGATTGCCTATGTTTAATTATCTTAAAGATGTAGATACGGCCACTGGTGATCTTCAGCTATAATTGCTTAGTTTTCGGTTGGTCAAAGCTTTTGACTAGACCCCTTTACACTTTTACCACCTCGGTTATGACAATGACCATCAAAGAAACTAATAATCGTTTCTCGATCAGTTTTGACGAGTCAACGTCCATTCGTAATCAAAGATTTGTAAACCTCAACTTACACTTTCCAGTTGGACTTCAATTGCTTGGATTAATTCGCCTGAAAGAAAGCATGGTGACAGAATCGACAATTGAGGTTGAGCAGGAGAGACTCCACGAATATGCAATATCCTTCCATGATGGCATTGTGTCCATTATAACGGCTGGTGCGTCCATTATGATGAAATTTGGCCGTGAAGCTGAGCCATTACATTTCTCTTGTCCTGCACATGCCATACATCTTAGTGTTTGCGATGTACTTTATACAGAAAAGCCCAGCAGATTAGTGATGAGTGTTGCATTGGTGGTGATACTGATAACGCTACAGCAAATGACGAAAATGATGGGAAAGAAAATGCTAAGAAAGAATCTGATGAACAAGAATGTGATGAGAACAGCAGAATTGTTTTGATATTATTTCAGAAATCAAAAAAATAAGAAAAATTGTCAAAATTTTCCGCAAATCTCCTGTAGAAAATGACAATTTGTAACCACAGGTTCAGCAGCCTTTCGGAAAGCAAAAAATTTGTTTCTGGACTGCAAAGCTCACTGGAACAGTTTGCTGGATATGCTTCAAAGATTTTATGAAATGAGGAAAAAATGTCAAAGTTGCAATGCTTGAGCTTGAGAGAAACTTCAATATCAGCCGTGAAGAGCTTGACAAGATTAAGGAAATTTGTGATACTTTGGCTTCACTTGAAATGGCTGTGCAATGTTTATGCAAAGAAAATACAGATCTCATTATATCAAAAAAGTCATTGTCTTTGCTATTAAGAAACTAAGCGATTTGTAAACTCCATTTGGAAATGCTTTGTTGGAAAGCTTTAAGAAACGTATTCAGGAGCGACGCAATGTTGAAGTTGTCCATTTATTGAAAAATTTGAAATCCCCGACTTCCTTGAACAGTCATATGATGAATTTGGTATAAAAATTCGAAAAAATAAAATTACGAGTTTGGCTACAAAGCTGCAACAACTATTGTTCAAACGACAAGTGACAACAGATACTGTTAACAAAACGATGGAATCGCCATCCGATTTCAATGTTAATAATGATGGCAAAGATGAAGCGAGCCTGCCAAAAAATATGACATTGTCAAAAGAATTTCGAACCTTTTTAAAAGAGCCCGGGCTGAAAATTGAAGAAGTCCAAAGTGTTGGAGCGCAAATCATCAATATAGAGATGCAGTGGTTTGAGGCTACTAAAAAGAAACCGGAGAATTTACAAAACCTTTATCGTTCTCTTTTCAGAATTAGACCGACTTTTGTAGAAGCAGAGCGGGCATTTTCTGCTATGGGTCTTTTTGCTACCAAGATTAGAAACAGGCTAAATGATGACACTTTAAACGCCATGATTGTATTGCGCTAATTTTATAAAAAATAAAAGTGCTATATAAAGTAAAAAATTAAAAATATGAATGCATTTTGTTATTATTTTAAGAGTGCTCAAAAAATATGAATGCTTTTCGTGATTCCTGCTGCTGTATAGCTAAACAATATTTTGAATGTATTTAGTTATTTTTTTGAAATGTTCTATATGTAAAAGAGGCAAGTACAGTACTTCATTGTTTTCTGAAAAATATCTTTAAGTATAAGTATGAATGCATTTCGCTATCTTTTCAATGTGTTAAATTAAAGTACGAATGCATTTCGGTATTTTTTTTAAATGCTCTTTGTAAAGTCAAAGTTAATGCATTTATACGCATTTCTCGATTTTTTAAATTTGCTATGTAAGCTAAATTAAAAATATGATTTATTTTGTTATATTTTTTTAAACGCGTTATGCTAAGTAATAGTTTGAATACGTTTCATTATTTTTCTTGATGCGCTAAGAAAAGTAAGCACCTATTTTTAGACAGATTAAACCCGGATTTTCAGAATGCAAAACCCGAAACCCGGATTTAGAAATACAAACCCGAATTGGACACCCCACTTTGAATCGAATGAAGTGTCAAAATTGACATAAGTTTGTAGTTTTTATTAATTTATAATTAGTGGTTGGTTTATTCGTAGACAACGGTCTCTTCAGTACATTTTCGGACACCACCAAAGTGTTGTGAGATCAGTGTTGAAGCTACGACACTTCGATCAACGTTCATGTGACGGCCACTAGCTCCAATTGCCGTCACATCTCGCAAAATCTTTACTGGCGTGTAAGAAAAAGCAAGCAGTATATTTAAAAAATGTGACGTATATATGAGAAGACGATATGGTATGATTTTGGGGAGAAATTATTGCGATAAAGAACGGAAGTATTATTCGCGCTTTCTTTCTTCAAAATCAAACAAAAAATTCAGTTAGATATGAATTTGTTCCATACGCTTTTAACTAGTTGCACAGATGGCATCCATCTACTTGGGAAGTTTGTTGATCAAGTCAAGTCATCCCATGACTTATAAGTCGTCAGGGAGATCTGAGAGCAGAAGCAGCTCTTCTTCTTTTTCATATCCTTGCAGTGGGCTTGTGAGAACTTCGGCGCCCGTCTCCTCTCCAACCTCGTTGCCATCTGTCTGCCACATAAAGATGGAGTTATTCTGTTAAATGTCTTGCACAAGGACAGAACAAGGAAACTTGCCTGCTTGTTCTCCACACTGCTCCTCTTTTGATTAGCGCCAAGCAGGGAAGTTATGAATGCCATTTTTAAAAGTCTTTTGGTGTGACTCGACTTGAAAAATGAATCCAAGGTCTACCGACTGCATAGCGGACGCTGTAACCACGACGCCATTGGGCCGGTTAAGCTTGGAAGTGCAATGCATTAAAAATATCATCTTCCGTACGCATGCAGTCAAAGAGAATGCTCATTTGTATAGCCATTCTAAAGTTCTGTTGGGGGTATGTGACCTATGATAATTTTAACGGAAAGCCTAGAAATATTTTAGCATATATCCTGGGAAAATGCACACCAAAAAGCCAAATCGATTAACAATAAAAATATAATGACTGACCATCAACTTTCAGTCTCCGAGAAAGCACCATGGCCGCAAAACATAAAGTGAACTATTCTGTTTTGATTTAATTTTTAGTTTTATGACTCAATAATTATTTTAAATACTCTTTCGTATAGAATACAATGAAATCATGATAATCTCGCGGTCATTTGCAGAAAAACAAGTTGGAGAGTGGCTTCTGCTTAAAATGTATTGTGATGCAGAAGGAAGATTTTATTTTTGTAGTAAACATAACTATCGGAGATTGAATGAATTCTTCACCCAATGCCTTTATGTGACTTTTTCACTAGCTTTCATTGTAGAGCTTTATACAATTTACTTTATTTCATCTCCACTGTTTATAAATTACACCTCAAATGTTTATGAACTAGCATATAAGTTAAGCGCTGTAATAGAAATAGAAAAGAAGTTAAGCAAAACAACATAATAAAGACCATCACTTGGAGTAAAAAAACTTGCCACGTTGTGAAACTTGATTCAGGTCTATTGTTTTGTATGTCTAGTCTAATGATGTTTACTGTTAGATATAGCCATTCTGTAAATTGACGCAGTTTTTAGCCCAAATGTCGAAGACAGCAAGACAGTGGATGAAACAAAGTTCTTCTGCGAGGCTACTTTCACACCCGTGCTTCACCGGGTTAGAATAGTGAAGCTGCTCACCCAGCATGTCGTAAGAGGCGACTTTTGAGTACCCACCAATGGCAGTCCGCCTTGTTGGTGGTGGGGCTACCAGTCGGCAATTTGCATCCACGACTGGTTCGAAATGGACTGCCACTTTTTCCCTAGCCTAATTCAATTAGGTTGATGGCGTGTGCCTGGATTGCTGTTCGCGCCATACCTCCATCCCAAGGAAGAGGAGGTGTAAACCAACAACAGGCTACTTTCAAGATAATGCTTTAGAGAGTCATCAGCTCTTCCAGATTTGCATTGTGAAATCTGAGGGCTTTAATAATCCTCATTTGTTCAAAAAAGTCTCGATGCGCCCAGCTCTAAAGCGTAAGCGATCTAGATTACGCTACGGTTTTCGTTTTGTTTTGGAACCTGAGAAAAAATATTTGGCAGGTTGGATTTTGATGTCTAGAACAGGTAATGAAACAAGCAGCTTTTGTTTCCGTGTTTTCACTTTCCTTGACACCACAGAATTAACACATTGGAAGAAATTTTCTTTGACTTTTCGCCAGTGATTGTAAAAGATGTGACTTGAGTCACACGTCAGTTTCAATTGCTCCTATTTACTTGTTACTCCTTTTCTTGCTACAAGAGGGGCGATGACGGCTTGGAAATGAAGAATGCTGATGAAAGTTTTTTAGGTGTTCTGTTGCTTGCCTACAGTTTTTATTTAAAGCAGGATTTAGATATTCAGCTTGAAAACAGTTTTCATTTTAAGCTGGACATGATATTGAACTAAATAAACTAAAATGCAAAACAGTTCATATTGAAGCAAATATTCTTTCCTTTATTGATTTTGAAAGTCTTACACACTGGTGCATAATTGCAACGGCATCTTCAGAGGTAGCTGCTTTAACTAAAGATTTCGGTTCTATCAGTCGTGATATAGCATTTTGGTTCTATCTCGTAGTAAAAGTCGCCTGTAAAATTGAGGCAACGTAGTGTATATTTCAAACAATCCTTCTGAAGAGAGTCTTTGCTGTAAGGAATATTGTTGCTCTTCCTGTCGAAAATGATATATGAAACAAGCAATTTTATTAACGTTTTACTTGGCAGATATGCCCAGCTTAAAAAATTTAGTTGGTGGTACAGAATTCGAAAATAGCTGTTAGCAATAAATTTTTCCCGAGGCTTTTGTCGGACTCTTTATTCAGGGAATAACGTCAGAATTAGGAAAAGAAAAGTGTTGTGGCTTTTATAGCAAAAACACGAACACAGAAAGAGGCGCGCTTGCACCGATTGGTCAGAAGTGACCGAGTGGAACAAGCGACTAGAGTAACAGTTTGAGGCAACAGACAAATTCTTTTTGTTTGCATTGGTCTTTTTGTTTGTACATCAAAACCTGACCTATGCACACAAAAAAAAATTTCGTCTTTATTGCTACCTTCTATTTTCATCAAAAAAGCAATGATCGGGGTGATATTGCAGCCATGAGTGCGAGCAGCACAAATAAACCAACCAAATGACATTGTGATTTTTTTCAAATGACAAAATTTAAAAGCTAAAAGTAGACAAACAAGCTTTTCTAATTTCGTTTGTTTTAAACAAATTCCAAACATATTTGTTTACACTAGAAGCGAGATTCAATTGATCGAATCAGATTTAGTAGCTAGTTTGGTGAAAGAAGACTTGTCATTTATTGAAATATTAACTTCAGCGTCATAATTAATCGAGCTCATTACAGCTATAGAATTTGCCTTCTCTCTTTTTAATATCATGATTTCCTTTTTTTTTACAGTAGTTTTACACTTACACAATGATGGTGACATGAAACTTTCTGGTTATCTGATTTTTTTAAGTGTAAATCTATGCGTCCAACAGCCGGTTGATGTGTTTGGATTTGCACGTGGGTGTGAACGAGTTGCCTGATTCGAGTCTTTTCGCACAAACGAATCAAATCAAGTTATATCTTTTTTTACAACGACTCTAGTTTTCCCAACACAAACTGCCACTGCTGAGCTTTTTATCTTTTTTCTTATAGTAAGATGAGGCAAAAAGGTTAAAAAGCACAAACTTTGACATTGCGTACGTTGTGTGAGCTGAAATAAGTTAATTTTACCTTGATTGGCAAGATTGATGGGGAACACATCTTTGGAAAAATTATGGCTTACCTCTATTCACTAGAAACAAAAATATTCATAAAAACAGATTGATTTTTTTTGCCCCATGTATAATTTTTGGAGAAATACATATTTTTCCTAAATTTAATCTTGTTGTTTAAATATAAATTTGATTATCCACGTCAGTAAAATTTTATTGTTGCCAATGCTGGCTCACAAAACAGTTGGCATGGTCAACAATGTCTGCATTATTCGTTATAGGCCAAAACTAATATAAGCTGTATTCATGTATCCTTCTATTCTTGCGAACAAATCTAAATTTTGCTTTTTTTGCTTGCCTTTCTACATCATTCCGGAACAATTTCTCAAGTTTTCCCAAGTGATATATTAATAGATTTTTCCAATGAAGTTTACAGCAAAATGTCTTCCGATACCAGATTTTTAGATAGATATTTTGCTGTTTGTCACGTTTATTTTTGTCAATGACATTACTACTGTCCTGAACATTTTTGTCCTAATCTTACTCTGTAGCAAAATTTCTTTATCTTCATCAGTGTCTGAAACGATGCTTCTTTATACCTTTCTCTGTTTTGAGGCACTTCTATTGTTTTACTGCTTTACTTGTTTTTTAAAAAGCAATAGTCGTAGACTTCTTGCTGAACTTTCTGACCCTTTAGTATTAATAGAAGGTTTGTAATACTGAGGAAAATGTGAGTAAACCTCCATTAATGAAAGTGAAACCAGCCATAAAAATAACATTGTTTTTTGACTTTTACACTAAAATTGACATTTTAAAACATTCACATTAACCAACATCAAATACCGATAATATCTGTAGTACTTTATAAAATACAACAGATACATACATCAAATTATGGGTATTTGATACGAATCAGTAGTAAAATTCATTTAGTACCATATTTAAAGTTGCGAATAATTTTCCGTTACTAAATGTGGTTTTTGACTACGGTATCGATATCCGGAAGTAAAATCTCTTTCTAAAGATTCAATCTTATTTTTTCAATATTACAAGCAGTCTGTGAAGAAGCAAATTGTTACTTTTAAACATCAACAATCCTATCTGAGGCAAAAAAAGCAGCATCAGTGATCGAATCTGTTTAACTGAGTGATCTTGTCTTTATTCGACTATCATGGCGGTCAAGAGCCACATTGTCTAACAGAAAACAAAAGTAAAATATTTTGCTACAGCTGCGTCACTCAAAGTTTAGAAAATCATGAAAAAAGTCGTTTTTTTGTGACTTTTTGATTTAATATGTAAAATTAATCTATCAGAAAAATAAAAGCAGCGAAAAAATTTTTCTTGGCAGACAATCTACGCAGAGATTTACCTTTAGCAAAACAGAAACAACATCTTTCATGTGGTGCCACAAGTTCAGGGTGTAGGGGATTTTCGGCCTCAAATATTCTCTTCATTTTTTTGCCTCAACTTATTGTAATAGTTGTCAAGGAGGTGATGTTTGCAATAATGTATTTCTACCAAAAGCACTGCACAAACAATGAATATGGCCACTGTCTATCTTTTTCAAGCAAAATTAGCAGAAGGCATGAGTTTTTTAATTCCCAACTTATCAATCACAGACAGCATCTTAACGCCCTGAGCTGTTGTTTCCCAGATCTTGACTTCATAACATGAACTTCAACATGCTTGGGTATTGACTAACACCAGATTACAAACTTGCATGAATTCCCGACACATAAATTCCGTCTGTAATGTCAAAAAAGCCATTGTAAAAGTTGACATTAATGAAGTCAATAATAGTGACAACAAGCTCTCAACCACAAGTTGACCGCCAAAGATTGTAAGGTCATGAAATAAACACACGTTGATTTCCAAAAAAAGAATCAAGGATGTAAGCTTGGAAAGCTCTTGCAGTCTAAAAATCATTCACTGGTGCATCGCGACTTTCCATGTGGCAACCTGTACGTTGAAGAAACCAAGTATTGTTAGCGCTTGTGAAGCGCTGGTACGAAATAGGAAACTAATCGTTTGTCATCACTTTAACAGTAATAAAATCTTATCCCAGAATACGGTAGAAAAACATCTTGCTGAACTACTTACGTTTTCAAAAATGAGCGTAAATTATTCTCATTGGTGTTAGATTTTACACCTTTAATCTTGAAAATGAATATAATAGAAACCAAAGCTATCTACCGTAAAATCTTAGGAATTTTCTTGAATCAACATTTTTAAAGATTTTTGTCTGTAACTATTTTTCTGAGAAGAAGCTATTCTGAGGCAAGGCTTCTATCTCATTTTCGGAGGCTGTTCTGAGGCCAGGCTTCTATCTCATTTTCTTCAGTTGGAGGCAACAACTTCTCCATAAAAGTGCCGTTCACTTTTGTAGTTTTCTTTCTGACAGTTTTTCTTAGGATGTAGTCACAGTTGAATAGCTTTCATAATGTTTTACTTCAAGCAATCTTTAAATTTTTTATCATGAACCAACATTTAAAAAATAGACACACCTAGTCAGTATCCGCCACCACATCAAAAATTTTACAAGTTGATCACCGCACAAGAGTCAATATCAATGATGGACTTGTTATTTTCAAATATACGGTATTTACTCAAGTCTAAAACTCTTCACCCGGGTTGACAGATTGAATGACGTTTACAGTGTTTGCGCTGAAATATTGCGTCGGACGCTAAAATATAAAAAAACCCTTGATTGTCTTACTTTTTATCAATTTGATAAATAGCAATTAATTTTTTCTCCAAAACCTGTTTCTTTTTTGAATGTCCAACGTTATTCTTTGCAATTTTTATACTTTTCTCTTGTGAAATGGTTTTAGCTGAAGTTGTTCTAGGTTGAATTATTTAATTTAAAAAATATTTTTGAGAAAAACCGATGGAAAATTTGTAAATGCAGTTACACATTTGGTCTTTATCAAAGTGCAAGCATTGGTTACATCATGCTCTTTCTTAATAGCTGGCCAAAAAAGATAAGTTTTGATGGACAATATTTATTGTACCAAATAGTAGAGCATTCATTCTCGAAGGTTTTCGTCTGACACTTTTCAAGAGAATCCGTCAGAAATAGAGTGAGGAACCGAGGATTAAACAGCACGTGCCTAAAACCATTCTTCAGGGACATATTTCTCAGGACCGAAGCACATTGGTCCGCTCTTGCAAGGCAAACAGAAGCTTTATAGCTGAAACTTTGTTTTCTGCTATGGGAAAACATCTCTTGCAAAACCCTACATGCGCACGTGAATATAATGATAACAAATTTTCCATTCTTTCCCGTGGCCCTACTTCTTTTTATCTTTCTACCCTTGAAGCCACTTACATCAAAACATCCAAACCAAATTAATGCAAGCAAAAGAAATTCGTGGATGGTTTAAAAATTACACATTAGTTTCCGCTCCTTCTATTAGTCACTCCTTTTACCAATCACGATGGAGCTTTTTCCTTTCTTCCTTTTCGTCAACTGTGGCTCTATATAAGTGACTAACTTCATGTTTTTCATTCTATTTTTGACGAATTCTCTTGAAAAGTGTCAGACGAAAAGCTTCGAGAATGAATACTATACTTTCTGCAATTTTCAAATTCTGTACCACGAATCAACTCTTTATTGTACCAGCACACTCGTGTCCTTATAACATTTTTATGAGTTCACATTAGTTACATTAGTATCAGACTATCAGTAAGTAAGTACTTGCTGATGATGCGTATTTTTTGATGTAAAATTGGCCGCTTTAGTGAGAGGGAAATTTGCTTTGTTTTGCAAGCATCTTAACACTTATATATAGTCCTATAATATGCAGAAAAAAAATTGATTTATGACACAGGGCGAGGGGAAAGCCAGGAAGTATAGAAAAACTATTAGCTGTAGTGACAAGATGCTCACTGACTTCGGCAGTTTGCGCAAAACATATGATCAAATAGTTTAGAGCCCGTCTATAACTCAATACATTATGCTTTTCCAGATTTTTTTACTTGATTCTTTAGTGAATGGGGAAAGTATACAAAAATGAAAAATGTCTTTAGATACTTTAAAAAATGCTTGATGAAGAAATTTCGGTAATTTGCAAGACCATAAATTTTTCATATGCTTTTTTTCAACCAGTAGTGTTGAAAGGAACACTCTTTGAAATCGGAAAAATATTAAGGGAAAAGAAGTTTTAGAATCTGAACACTCCAAATGAGCAAGTTTGGGCAAAATTGTGTTACGGCTATCAATATTTTAAATTACTCTCCTAAATGGAATGAAATGGCTTTGACTGCAATTTTACGCTAATTGATGCATTGCTTATCTTTGATTTTAGTGAAGTCAACAGCATTATAAGTTTAAGAAAAAATAATGAGGATCATCTTTACTTTTTTACATCAGAACAGCAGTAGTTCAGTCTAAACTTTTTTACCCCAAAATAGCTCTATATGGGAATAGAATTGCTGACATTTGTTTGGTATGAACATTGCCTTCTGCTTTCTGATTGACGCTTATGGCCAGAAAGCGGGGTGGAGAAAGGATAAGAAGTGTTATCTCTCGGGGCTTGATTATCATTCTGCCATTGCTTCTCAGATAATGCTAAAATGACCCAATCGTTTGATAACTTTGTAGTAAATATTATCAATAATTTATTTGCATTTATCATCTTTTCTTTGTGAGCTCCAAATCACTGATAGAACAATAGCAAGGCTTTGCTTTTTGGAATCTAATATTCAATGTTGGGCAAATTTCTGGGCAAGAAAAAATATTTTTGAGCGCTGATTTGCCATTGATTTGTGTATTTAAAAAAATTTTGTCTGGTAACCCAGCTATATATTTGATTGACTAATACTTCAATCATAATATCTGTAAGGGCTAAGCATATTTTTATCAATTTGTTCAAAACTTGTAAAATGTTGCTCACAACTTAACGAAGTTATGCCATGTCATTTGTTAGAGGAAATCTTTTTTTATGTTTAGAAACAAAGTCATATTCTGTTTTCATAGAAAAGAATATTTAAAAATTTGTATATGTTTTAATGTTTTTGAGATTTTAAATGCTTTAAACCCATATGAATGCATTTAAAGAATTCCTTTATGCTGCAGTAGGCTATATTACATAAGTATCATGATCATTTGCATTACTACTTGATATCATCATCATCATCATCGTTAAGAGCCATGCCTGATCCAGGCCTCGGAGGCAATAATGCAAATGTTTTTCCATTTTCTTCTATCTTTGACAAAATGCAGCAGTTCTTCTGTATTAACCTTTATATATGTTTTGATTGATCCAAATAATTGTACCTTTGACGACCCCGTGCTCGTTTTCCATTGATACGTCCAGCAATTGAAGTTTTCTTCATATTCCCCTGTCTCATGATATGTCAAAAAAATTGCAGCTGCCTATTTTTGATTGTGTTAAGAAGCTGTCTAACTTGGCAGGTTTGTTTTAGACCAGTTTTGTTGGTAACATGAGCAGTCCATGAAATACGTTGCATTCGCCGTAGAAACCAAAGTTCCAATGCTTTGACTTTCTTGATAGTTTCGTTTGTCATACGAGGTAGTCCAAGATTCACAACCATATAACAACACCGACCACACATAGCACTTTAACAAACGAAATCTGATCCTGAAACTCATCTTTTTGTTGTGGAGGATATATCCCAAGTCTATGAATGCTTGTTTGGCCAGTACAATTCTTCTCTTTATTTTATTAGTGGACCTTCCGTGATCAATGGACCTATTTGATATAGCACGTACTAATATTGCTGAAGATCTGCATTTACCGTTATTATGTTTCATATCACGTAAGATCGTTAATCGTAAACTTTCTTGTGTGACAAAGGAATCTGCTTCTTACCATTTCCTTTGTCCTATATCATACTATTACTCTTTATAAAACATGGGTGATTATCTGCTGAGGCTTACATGTAAGCACGCAGTGAAAACGCAATGTTTTCCTTGAAATTTTAAAATATTCTTATCTCGAATTTAAGGTGACGACTTTTTTTTGATAGTTCACATTTTGAAGAATAAAATTCTAAAGTAGTGGTTCTCTAACCCAGGATCGCGACCCAAATTTAGGTCGCAAAAGACATTTTATTGGGTCACGTCCAACTACCAATTTCAAAACAAAATGTTTTTCAGAATGCGACAAAACAATCAACAAATGAAAAAGTTACATCCGGTACTGTTACTAACTAAAAGTGTCATTTGTCAGGCATGCAGTGTAACGCAGTGCTATCATTATCAATGCTGTGTTTACGCATTAGCTTTAATGCGTTATAATTCATTTTGTTTCGGGAGGAACGTCGGCAAGCAAGTAGGTGTAAAATTAAGCAAGTTTTTTATGTAGCGCGTTGGTATTGTCATCTACAATCTGTATTGCTCTGATTTTATTCAGTGATCAGGCTCAACTATACAGCTTAAAATCTTCATATTCATGCACTAGGCCCAAAAGATTATCGTCATCAGTGATTTGCAATTTATTCACGAACCATAAAAGGATGCCTGTCCGGCCTTTTCGGAAAAAGTTTATTGAAGTAGGATTTTATTTTGTTGTCGAAAAAAGTATTCAGCGACCGCAGTGTGTGCTGTGATATGGGGTGCTCACCAAGAAACCTATGAAACGTAATAAGTGAAAAGACATTTTTAGTCCAAACATTTCAGCATTCAAAAACAGCGATCGAATATTTTTTGAAGGAAAAATGTCATGTTTGAGACGAAACTGGCGATTTTCAGCCGGCAAATGAGCGGGCAATAAAAGCCTCTCACCATGTTTCTTTCAGGATTGCAAAATGGGAAAACTACACACAATTGGTGAAGAACTGATCATGTCTAGTGCAAAGGAAATGGTGTCTTTAACGATCGGGAATGAGACTGCTAAAATGTAAGTGTAGTTCCACTGTCGAATAATACCGCATATCGTAGAATTTGTGATATGGCTTCAGATGTCGTTGCCCAGACCGTAGCTCAGGTCAAACAATCTCCCTGTCATGCGATGCAACTGGAAGAGTCGACAGACATTTCATCGTGCTTTGATTGTGTGGGTGCGGTTCATAAGACAAAAAATTTGTCAATGAACCTTTGCTCTGTAATTCACTGACGACTACAATCATAGGGAAGACTTGCTTTGGTAGAAAATTTCTGCAACGAGTACGGATTAGACTTTGTAAAACTTGTCGCCATTACAAATGATGGCGCACCCACTATGCTTGCAAAAAGTCAGGTTTAGAGAACTGCTGCATCAAATTTCAGCAGATGTCAAAGGTATTTCATGGTATGATACATCGCCAAGCTCTCGCGTCCACCACCATACCAAAGAACCTACTGATAGTGTTGTTCCAGGCCATCAAAATGGTGAATTACGTAAAATCTAGTGCCCTGAACATTCGATTCGTTAGAGTTCATGGCCATAAAATGAGAGCCGATCATGTCAATTTACTCTTAGACACACAAGTGTGATGGTTTTCAGGTGGAAATATAACACAATGGCTCTATGGGCTCCGTGAAGTTGATAGAATTCCTGACAAGTCAGAAAAAGAGTGATTGGTTGGCACTTTTAAAGTATAATAAACGGATAAAGAAGCTGTGCTACTTGAGTGATATTTTTGAACGTTTAAATCTCGTCAATCGATCGTTGCAGGGGAAAGATTTTGAACCTGATAATTTTTCATGATAAACTGACCACGTTTATTCAAACACTAACATGTTGAAAGATAAAATTACCTAAGGATGTTTCTCATTAATACCAGGTCTAGTTCAGTTTCTGATTGAGCATCCCGATAAGAGCTGCACGATACTGACCAATGACATGTTGCTGTTGTTACCCGACCCCTTCCGAGGGATGGGAGCATTGCGACCGAAGACCATGGAGCCCCAGAAGCCGGGCAACTCCGCTGGGCCTAAACCAGAGGTCGTATAGAAACAGAGTGTTGTTGAAAAGCGAGCTGTGCAAAGAGTCCGTAGCTGGACAGTGCAGAATGAGATGAGAGGTGTCCTGGGACGAGTGCTCGCAGACGCTGCAGGAAGGATTCTCGATTCTTTCAATCCTAGAAAGATAAAAGCTTAACAGAAGGCTATGTCCGTTGCAGCGTAGACGAGAGAACATAGCGAGCGTGACGAGGGAGCACAAGTTCCTCGGTGATAGTCGAGGGAATCTGTGCGTCAAAGAATTTCAATGAGACAGCACGCCTCCAGTCCGAGAACAGTGGATACAAGAGATAAGGGTTCACGGGGAGAAACGATTGCTCGGGGACCCATTGTAACCTCATAGAACACGAGAAAAAAGAGGGCAGTTCCTGCCAGATTTGGCAGAGAGATTGAGGTAAAAGGAAAGACGAAGGAGAGGACAGGGTGGTGAGGGTCAGATAGGAAGAGAAAAGAAGTGGCAGGCTTGTTGGTGCTGCCGAGACCAGCAAAGAGCATGCAGAATGGTGCAGGTTTCAGCGGAAAAACTTGAGCATACTGGGTCTGCTGAAAATGAAAGAGTGGCCTCAGTGCCATAGAGAGAACAGTTGGCAACTATGCCAGAGCCGCCTTTGCCAAAAGGAAAACGAACAGAGCCATTTGTCCAAAGTATTAGATCGTAAGACGGGGGAGAATCAAGGTGAGCAAGAGCCGCATCTTGGTAAGAAGAGGGGATCAAAGCGGGAGCATGGAGAGAAAAAGGTGGACTCCACGGTGAAGGATGGCAAGTTCCAAGGAGGTGAGGGAGGCAAGCAAGGAGAGCTTCCTCAGGAGAAGTAGAAAAAAGCATGAACGGGTGAGCGGACGCAAAAGCTCTCCAGGACGATCTGCAAAGTCTTGGTTTAACTCCAAGTCTGGCCAAACCTAAATCGGGAAAGGAGGTTGGGAGACCAAGAGCCCGCTCATAAGATGACAGTGCGAAATGAGTGAGGGTACTCGTAGGGAGGTAGAGAAGTCTCAGAGAGTAGAACTGGAATAGGGTAGGACGAGAGGTAGCCAGAGATGGAGCGACTAGTCGCTCGGTGAAGGTTTTCCAATTTGGTAATATTGGTAACGCTTCAGAAAGGAAACAATCCGGGTGAACATAAGTGAGAAGGGACCGAAGAAAAACTTTATACGGAAGAGAGAGGGACTCCTTAGAGGGGCTCCATGAGGAAGCAGAGATACAGCTAAGACGAGGAAAGAACTTGGTCTTCAGCGAAGATACATGTTTAGAAAAGAAAGAGTGCGACCAAAAGTGACCCCAAGAAAAGTTGGAGTGGGATTGAAGCGGAGGCGGGAGTTAAATGAGAGAAAGTTCTGCAGGAGGTTATCTTGGTGGGGATCCACTGAGAAGAAGGAGGCCTCACATTTGCTCGGATTGAGAGGAAGACACCAGTACTCAGACCAGTGCTCCAATCAAATCAGAGCTCCTTTTATGGCTTTTCCCGCAGTAGGGACCAAGGAGGAGGACCAAATGGCCAGGTCGTCAGCATAAATAAAGTAGCTGTCGGAAGAAGGCAGAGAAGCAGGAAGATCATGATGAAAAGAGAGAAAAGTAAGGGCCATGAACGAATCCTTGCGGAACACCTCGACGAACTCGAAAACAGCAACTTTTGTAATTTTGATAAACCACGCAAGCGCGCCTATCAGAAAGAAATGATTGAGTCCAACGAGCAAAGCAAGAAGGGAGGCCAGCCGAAATCAGTCTGTGGAAAACACTCAATGAGTCTATTTATTCCATTCTACTTTTGAGAAAATCAATAGTGTCTTTTGAGAAATCAACAGTGCTGAGGATCGTCCGAGAGCCCGGTCGGGTTTGTTAAACCCATCCGAGATGGACTGAGAAAGGAAAACAGTTTGATCGAGAATAGACCGTCTAGGACGGTAACCGGCCTGGCGGGAGAGAAAACGGAATTGGACTCCAGAAATAAGAGTAGACGACATAGAATGATGCGTTCAAAAATCTGTGAGACGCAGGAGGTGAGAGTGATAGGCCGAAAGGAAGCAGGAGAGTCGAGAGGTTTTCCCATTTTGTGAATGAGAATAATGCAAGATGTCTTCCAGATGGAAGGAAAGGAATGCAAAGAACAAGAAAGATTGAAAATATGAAGAAAAAAATCCAAGCCAGAGCGAGGAAGGTGCTTTAACATGGGATAAGCAACTTTGTTTGGGCCAGTGGCAGTGGACAAGGAGATGTTAGAGGCAGCCGCAAAAATATCCAGCGGGGGAGAAGGGAGAACAAAAAGGCAATTGAGACTTTTCAGGGCACGTGGCTCAGCGGAGCTCGGAAAGGTCTCTGCCCTTTGGCTCTGCTAGGCAGAGCTTTTGGCCGGGAGACAGAAAAGTGGGATCTCAGGTCGGCCGTGAAGACCAAAGCCGACTTCCTGGGAGAGGAACAGTTGGAGAAATTAGGAGAAGAGAAAGATGAGGAAGAAGACCCAGCAACAGAGCGAAGAAGAGAGTACATAGATTTAAGGTTAAATTTGGGCGAAAAAGAAGAGCAAGTCGCCTGCCTTGGCGTTGACGATGACAGACGAAGCACGTCGAGAAGCGGAGATGTAAGCCTGACGATCTTTATCACTTCTTTGAGCTGCAACGAAAGCCTTACGTCTTTCACCAAACGTCTTTCCACTTTAGCGGACCACCAGAGTTAAGGAAGGCATTCGATGCGGGCGAAAGAAATGGAAGACTTGACTGCATTCAGTGTCAAAAAAGTAAAGAGAGCAGCAGAAGAGGAAAGAGAAAGAGACGAGTATTCCTCTGCAGAAGGATAGTGAGATTCAAAGTAATAGGCAAAGCCATCCTAGCGAGCTTTCTGAAAGTTGAAGGAAGAGGTACGTTCGTTGCGGCAAAAGACCGGAGAGAGAGGGACAGATAGAAGAAATGGTAAGTGATAAGAACCCAGGCCCTGAAGCACCTCCCATGAGCAGGAAAAGGCGAGAGAGGAGGGAGCAAAGAAAATATCAGGGGTGGAGCGACTGCCAGAGAAGCAATGGAGAAGAGTAGGTATGTCAGGGTCATTGAGGGGAGGAGATCTGAAGAGATGACCCAATCGAATACTTTCTCCCCACGAGAGTCGGAAGTACCTCTAGAGTCCCAGAGGGGATGATGGCAATTGACGTTCCCCAGAATGAAAAGATTTCTGGAGGAGGGAAGAATGGTTGGAGAAAAGGAGTCGGTTTTGCCATCCTTTGAAGCAGAGCAAATGGTGGAGCATATTCATTAAGGAAGGAGAGCGAGGGCGAGTTGTTTAGTAAGATGTTGACCCATACATAATCAGAATAAGGCTCAAGCGAAGAAAAAGAGAAGGTAGAAAGTTCCGAGAACGATAAGACCTGCCCGACGAAAATAATGTCGCCGCCGATAGCGTGCGTGGCATCTGAAGAAAAAATAGCAGACCGGGAGTGGATGCATTCAGATCGCAGAGCAGGGAATCCAGAGATCGGGAAAGTGGAAGAGGAATTAAAGTTAGATTCTAGGATACAAATAAGGTCAACGGGATAAGACGAAAGAAAGTGTAGAAGTTTAGTGCTCGGAGACCCCCAGCATTCCATTTAAGAACCCTGAGGACGTCAGAGGGGAAGAGGAAGCAGGAGGTGTAGAGAGAAGGGAGAAGACACAAAGTGGGCAGAAGGGGGATAAAAGGTTTGAAGGCGAGGGTGGGGCGGGAGTGCTGCATTAGCAGAGAGGGCGGGCCAGATTGGATAGTAAAGGTATGCAAGCTGGAGGAATCCGAGAAGGAAGTCACAGTATTGCATCCAGAAAAAGCAGGGACGCAGCAGAGGGGGCAGCTCCAGAAGTGAGAGCTGCCAAGAGTCCTGAATTTAGAGAAGGAGAGAAGTGAGCGCTTTAAATGAGCCTATTTGGAGCAGCTGCAGCATTGCACTGACCTACCCTCCAGGTCACATTTCCAGCGCACACTAAACAGGAAAAGACGGGGCCAGGGTTAGGATGAACATTGCCACTCATCAGGAGAAGGAAAAGAATGACGAGAAGAAGACGCCAAGATAAAGGCAGGAGAAGAGAGAAGACAACTTAAACCGGGTCGGGGACCGCACCACCACGTTGAGATGGCTGTTGATTGGTGCAGGACCAATGACATCGTAGACCATATTGACTATAAAAACTTAGTACGATAATTATTTTCCTGATATTGGACGTCAACCTGTTTTCAGTTATAAGAAATCGGTTTGCCGCAAATTTAGAAAAACTGGAAAATGATGACTTTGTTCACGAAGAATGATTAAATCTGAAAAACAATTCTGTAGCAAAAGATGTCTTCAAGTCGGCAATTTTGAACGCATTTTGAGGCTAAATGTATCAATCGTACAGTCAGCAATTGAAAACGGCGATCAAATTGCTGATGCCTTGCTCATCCACTTATCTCAGTGAACATTTATTTTCTGCAATGGTTTTAGCTAAAACAAAATACAGTAATAGACCAGATGTGGAAAGCGACTGATTGTGGCTTTGTCCGACCCTGAACCACGTTTCAAATTTCTTGTGGACAATAAACAAACCCTCCCGTCTCATAAGTAGGTATAAAAAGTGATTATCAAGTAAAACGTAAAGAGTTCTTTATTTAGTACAATAAATGGTTTCCCAGCAATATGTATCCATTTTTGTAAAATGCAACTTGTGTGATCGAGATGGGTCGCGGCTAGATCTGTAAAGGTGAAATTGCTTCGAAGCTATATAATCTGGAGAACCATTGTTATAGAAGCTTCAGCTCTGTCTAAAATAAAATTGTTCTCACATCGAAACCAGGTTTGTCAAATCTATGCTGTTTTGTCCTCGATCATCAGGGGGTTCGAACCTACCAGCAATAGGGTGATCATCAGAATTGGACAATGGGATGGCGCATCTTGCTATGCTCGCAGATTCTGTATCAGAAATGGTGGAAGTAGAAATATGCAAGTGTGATGCAGTTGCAAATGTAGTATCGGCCCATTTGTGTGACTGGTCAGTTCTCGTTAGTCCTGTCAAGAAAAAGAATTTCACGTATTAAGGGGAAAGGGAGGCGCGGGTTTTTTTGTTGGCATGTGTAGAAAGAGGTGATCTGTTTTCGAATCAAAACTGAAAATTTTTAAACGTGAACATTTTCCTATTTTCGGCCATCTATCCGCGCCAATAGTCGAGTCGCGAGTCGAAATGCGTTGTTTTGTGCAAATGACTCGAGTCAAGTCAAGTCTTTTTGCAGCGACTCGAGTCTTCCCAACACTGATATGAAGTACTTCAGCTCAGCCATGATACTCAAAATACCATTTCTGCCCCTTTCGGCTACAAATTTGGCGGAGAACACTTTTACTAACGCTACGGACGTTTGGTTCAAAAAATGTAATGGGGCTTTTACGAGATTGGAAACATTCAAACAAACCTGACGCGTTTTTCTCGTTCAATGTTTCTCATAATTACCACAAAGGTCATAGTTTTTGATTTTTTTGAAACCTTATAGTTTTGAAATTTCTTTTTTGTGTGACCACGTCGTTTGTTAATATGGAAAGACTGTCGAGAAACGTTGAGGAACGCCGCTCTGGATACTTTCAGTGAAAAACCAACGGCAATGACAATGATGTCATAAATTAAAATTTGCAATTCCTATGACCAGCGAACGTTAAGGGACAATGCTGTATTTAAAATATTGCAAACAAGTTGTGATTAAGTATAGATCCATATCATCTAATTAAAATATATGTCAAAATCAGCTACAAATTGTATAATTCGTTAAAATATTGCTGTTTCCGTCTTGATGACACTACATTTTCCGCGCACGTATACTATTCTGTTTTTGCGAAATTTCCGACGACATAAATTCTGAATGATAGGCTGCCAAACTAAATTCGTTAGAAAAACTCAATTCTGAAATTATATTGGGCTACAGCAACCTAAAAAAAGAAGAAACCTTGAACCGTCTAAGAACCAAGTGGATTAATGGCACAAGTGACTTGGCTTGGTCAAGACTTGGAATTGAACCAGTTGAGTTGCAGCTGTAGCTCAAGTTTGTAAAGTTATGAAGAAGTCGTGGGATTGCTGCCTGTGCTACCGTCATGAAAAGCTGGTAACAAAAAGAACAAAAGAGGAAAAGCTGGTAACAAAAATAGGTAAGTATACAGCATTTTTGTGCAAGAACAGTACCATATTTCTTGAACTGTTCTTTCCACAAATATACGAGTAGGCCTGTAGTATTTACAATTTTTTTAGCTAAGGTGACGTATCAAAATATTATCTATGGTATAAAGCGCAATTCTGTCTGTGTGTCTGTTTTAACTCCTCTGAAACTGCTAGAGGTACAATTATCAAACTTGGCACGATTGATCACTAACCCAAGGCGAGTGTCATAACCGTGTTCGTGATGTCATGATGATGTCGTAATCAAAAATATTTTTTTAGAATTTGTATGACTTGATAGAGGACAACCGCATTTTGCAGTAACAAAAACCAGTTTCCAACTTACCTTATTACAAAAACTTTCATTTGTTTGGGGTCTAAAATGACTTCCAAATCAACGATTCATTGCATAATCTGTTTTTAGCTTATTCTCAAAACGTACTAATCGCAGAAACGCGATTAAACGTTCTTTCAGGAAATATTAATAAGGTGACTTCGATAAAAACAACATTACAGCAATCAAAGCTTATTTGACTTTGCTACGAGCAATTCTTTATTTAAGCACTTTAAGCATTTTTGTTTTCTTTTTTACTTACACGGTTAAAACTGACTTTATGATGTCATAATATGTCTCGTACGATTAACAAAATTTTTGCGCTACGGCAGATAATAGAATTAAGAGGTTTTCAAAAATTGCAACCGCTTTGCAAAATCAGTTTATTCAAAAACTGATTTGTTACGTCATTTCTCAACTGACTTTGAAATTTTGTTCATCAAAGTAAAGATTGTTTCATGGCGATTCCGATAGTGTATAATGTGTACAATTAATGTTTGTTTTTACACTGAAAAACTGAACTTTTAGACCTGTGGTGCAACTTTTTACCCCTCCTAAAAAGTATTAAGCAGAATAGAAACAGGTAGCTTTAATACAGAAACGTTATAATAAAGTAGTAACAATTACTGGCCTTTGAAAGCTTAGTAAATTTGCTTTCCAGCAATTTGTGACTTCAATTACTTAAGACTAAGGATTAGTTTATAATGGCTGATCAAAAACTGTTTGCCATACATAATGTTTCATTTTTAGTTGCACAATTATCCTACTTGTCCTAACAAACTGGCAATTGTTAAACAAAGTTTGTTCTTTGGTACATTTTGACTGCTTTTCCTCACAAGCATGATTCTTTTGCATCATTATCGACGTTTTCAAAAAGATCCATCAAAAACTGAAATCTCTAAATGTTTATGAAATACAGGGTGGGCCGTAAGTCGCTCACCAAAAGATTTAAAACAATTTTGATTATGGATAAATTCCATCAGGCTCACGATCAAGATAAATTCGATTAAATTTCTCAGCAGCAGGTCAATTAGTAGCGCCATCACGACCAGACATGAATACTAACCAAACTCGCTCGTTTATTGTCAAAGGCATATCTGAAAATTAAAGGAAAAAAATTTTAAATGCAAATCCTACCCAAAAAAACTTTGATTATAATTACATTTGAGAGATATAATGACGGATACATTCAAACAATGGTAAATTACTCTATGAAAGAACATTTATTATACATCCAAAGAAAGGAAAAGATATTCTACCCCATTAATTTTACATTGTTTCACATCACACTCCACGTAATTTCTTGATGCGCGACTTACGGCCCACCATGTATAGACTACTGGTTAAAAACACGCCAAATTTTAGTGCCTGCACTTCACA
The DNA here is from genome assembly GCA_963675345.1 of Trididemnum clinides. NCBI lineage: Eukaryota > Metazoa > Chordata > Ascidiacea > Aplousobranchia > Didemnidae > Trididemnum > Trididemnum clinides. The sequence continues at coordinate 31,160,077 of OY776304.1, read as the reverse complement.
AAATTGCAATTTCTAGAAATATTAAGTCCTTTGGTACATTTTGGCTATTCTTTCTCGATAGCATGGATCTTTGGCATTATCTATCAAATTATTTAAAAAGACTCATTGGTAAATCAAGTCTACAAATTTTAATGTGTAGCCTACTCCAAGCATAGCACTTAGTGACCACCCAAGAAAAAAGACGATGAAGTAAAGATGGTCCTTTCTTATCTTTTGCAACAAAATGTAAGTGTCGAGCTACATGTGACCTAAATGTTGAAGCTATTTTCCTTTGTAATTGGGCAAGGCTGCCGCAGCAGCCAGCTGATTTAATATTCTTAACCTCGAAATTATTAATGGGGTCTCCGCTATTGCTATAACTTAACTGTGAGTGGTTTTTTCCGAGTTAGTTTTGCTCTTTGTGTGGCGGCGTTTATGACAGAGCCAAGTAACATGCACGCAGTCAAAGACCTTAGTTCATATCTCTGTTTGACGAAAAAGTGGTAAGTAGCGATTCTACATGTAATATTTAATGGCTTAAAACACACTGTTAGGTCATAATCTTAAATAACATCACAATGTTTGCCACTATTTAGTGAGAACAGCTGCAGGCAGCAAAATCATCTACTATGACTTTGATAGCGAACATAAATGGTAAAGTCCATTACTGATATTTATAATTGGATGGATAGGCCTATTGGCAGAAAACATTGATCTCCATTTAAAAGTAGGGAGGTCTGGATAAGGGGCAAAGTTAAATGTAATATAATCCCAAATTTAAGAAAAAATCAAAATTAAACAATAATAGCATCAATTTTTATCAATGGATTAGAGCAGTGCTGCTCAAACTTTTTAATATAGTGTACTGGCAGCGCACTTTTTTGTCATTTGACGTACCAGTCAATGTATTTCAAACGGAAAAAATATACAAAAGTAAATGTCAATTAATAAACAACAACTGTACCTCAAACAAAGTCAAAAATGCTTTTATTTCATACTTGAATGGGTAGGGTTACCTAGAAACTAGGGCATTATGACAGCGAACTCTACCTTAATGACAATTCCGGCCGAAAGTCACACAAAACGTGCTGGGTAACAGGTGGTGACCTTTTTTTTTTGGAGATCACTCCCATCGTAGGCGCGCCCGCGGTTGCGAACTGAATTTCAGCGTCCCGCTTTTGATCAAGAAACTATGATAAGCCCTTATTTTTGGTTTCGTGAAAAAAATACTTAGACCACTGTGTGAAAACATGCTCTGGTCAATGTAAATAATACTCAACACACTCATTTTCTAGCTGACCGCGTACCGGCAGTCATCTGCTTGCGTACGGGCACCGGTACGCGTACCACAGTTTGAGAACCACTGGATTAGAGGGAGTGTTTTTGTTTGAAAAGAGGTTAATAGGCGTCAATTGCAATAGGTTGTATGAGTTAGGGCAAAGGCATGGCTCTTTTTTCTGTTATGGCCGAATCAAAGTAAACAGCACCGGAAATATCTTGATGTCACAACTATTTATACAAAAGCGGGGCCACCAAATCGTCAAATAGGCCTACCACTAAATAACTCATTTTTTAATTGTCAAAATGACCACCATTTGGGCGACACTATCAATTTTGATTATGTTTCACCCCCTCTTTACACATTTAAGAATTACGAATGGTAGTTAATGGCATTATTCTTTCTTTTTAAATACTTTCAGTCTTGATTGATAGATCAACATGATCACCATTACATGTACAGAAACCATCGTATGGCTTATATTTGCCAAAACCTTTCGTTGTTGCTCTCACAAATGTTTGTAGGGTGAAGCTGGCGCAGCAGCATTAATTGATGCGTTTTAAATCGGCACGAGTAATAGTATGCCCAGCCCGGGTAAAATCGCTCCATAATTAAAGAGAAGCTGTTTTCTATTTTGCATGATAATAGCTTTGTACAGCTACCGGGAACAAACTTGAAAATTTGGAAAGAGCAAGAATTCTTCCAAATAAGCGAGGAAAAACGAATATAAATTGTAATGAATAGCCAGCAGGGACTTGAGAAAGTTTGAGAAGAAATTAAACTGAACAACGTCACTGTGTCAAATCGCACCACATGAAATATATTATTGGTATTTTGCTTTATATTAGCTTTATAGAGCTACCGGGATCAAACCAAACATTTGGGGAAAAGCAAGGCCTCTTTAAACTTCCCAGGGCACGTCAAGCACTGAGAAAAGAACATGCTACATATTGCGTAGTCAGCGAGGACTTGAGGAAGTTTAAGGAAAAATCAAATAAAAACAGCGTCATTGTGTAAAATCTCACCACACGAAAGACATTTTTGCTATTTTGATTGCAAATCGCTTAATATTAGAAATGTGTTACCTTTTTCCAAACTACGGGAAAAGCAAGGTTCGCTTGGGTTTGTGTCAGCAGTGAACAGAGCACATAGACCTAAGGCATAGCCACGATCTTGAAATGAGATATTCTATTAGGAAAAGGAGCACAAAAAGTCGTGAAAATCTTATGTGCAGAAAACACATAAACTTTTGGTAACTCATTACACAAAAACCTGACAGGTGAAGCCAGCTTGGCCGGCTGAACCCACATTCTGAATCTCATCGTCGTGATGGAGACTCTGCGGGTGATGTCGTCGTATGTATTATGAAGTAAAGATGTTTTTCTTTTGCTGATATACTGCTTGTTAAGGTATTGATATCTATGCTCTAAAGCATTGTAAAAACATCCCAAAATCAACATAAAACCATAAACATAACAATTTGTAAAACTGAATATAGAGGGAGCATTTGTTTAAAAATAACTCAGTCTGATGTGCCCCTTCTAAAATATGGTGAATAATTTTAGAGAAGCCATAGCTGCTTTGGTCGCTATGCCGTAAATATGACAAATAATGCAGCCAAAACAACTTCTTACCACAAATATAAATAAAAATATAAATAGCCGGCCAATATAAATAGGAATAAATAGGAAAGGGGCAGCACCACATCGCAAAATACGCTTATTACTAAATAATTTATTTCTGTAATTGTGAAAGCAAACACCATTTCTGCACTAAAATCAGTTTTGATTGTGTTTCAATCCTTTCTCCCTTACAAGCATTAACGATAATTTGTGGCAAGATTCTTTGTGAGCATTTCCAGTCATGATAAAGAAAATGCGATGATCACAATTTTGTGTGCAGGAATTGTGAAAGTGCATAAAATTCATGATCTTTTCGCTACTGCTTACACAAAAGCCCGATGGGTGAAGCCTGCGCAGCCGGTTGAACCGAAATGCTAAATCCCAACATTACTGATGGAGAGCTCCTGCTGGGTGAAGCCGGCAAAGCCGGCTAGTTAATAATAAACCTTTTAATTGCCACGTCTTTTTTCAATTGTGTTTATGCCTGTATTACGCCTATTTTAGGAAAAAATGCGTTTTAGAAAACGATTTTATGCATGTTTGTTTAATGCTAAATTAAAATATTTTCTAAAACAAACAAGTTTTCTTGATTGTAGGTAATATTGCGCAATCAATTACGTAGTATTACGGCATCAATGACGTCGTAATATCAATTAGTTGCATAAAACATTGATATTATCATGTTTTATTTTAGTTTTGTTGTTTTTATATGGCTAATATAGACTCACACCTTTAGTTCTTTTCATGCTTGTTATGTCTAGCATTACTGATCTGCTCTGGTGGTGTGCTGATGATCTCATTAATGTTTATTTTTAGCTAGTTTTTTAATTAAGCTTTGTTTTTATGTATGCTTTTTTATAAAATTTTAATGTTTTTACGGATTTAAATAATTAGATTTTATCTCAATACCTTGCGAGTGTGCTTACTATGCCATCAATTACATCATCATTGGTTCATTGATGACATCATCAGTTTACTTAAGATTTTTACTTCAACACCTCTTTTGGTTTTACCACACATTTTATTTGAACTCAATCATTTTATTAGAACTCCTTCCTCAGCATATCACCCCCAGTACTTCGCCTTCGTATGATAATCATTGAAACATTTTTCCAAGTGCAATCCAGGATTTGAAGAAAATATTTTTCGTTATTTTTTAAACTTTGGAAAAGTGTTTGTAATTTTTAGACAGCATTGAATTGTGATGAATAATTACTAATTTTCGGAAGAAAAAAAATTGGAAACAATTTTTAAAAGTAATTAAAATATATTTCTAGCTTAAAATGTTGCAATAGCGCTTCAGTATAGCACCAAGTGAATTTCTCCTTTGCTATGGACGTAAGACATACGTCAAACGATAACAAACTAACATTAGTTGAGGCAAATAAAAAGATCAAAACTCTTGACGTAAGAGCTACGTTCTTGGCAAATTTGAAAATGATTTTTGATGATGTAATAGCTACGTCTTTGGCACTGAAAGGTTAAAGCATTACCTTCAATTATGTAATGGCCTTCAAAACCGTAAAAAGGAGATTCATTAGAATAATCAGAAACGAATCGAATCGTCATCGAATTGTTTACAGAGCGAAAACGATGAGAAGAAGCTGGTGCTGCGCCAGGAAACGTGTTGTAATTTCCACAAAACGTTTGGCTTCTTTCTATTTGATTGATCTTTGACAACAATAAATTTTTTTACTCCATAAAACACCGTCAAGAATTATTAAGGTCTTTCTTACTTCAACATAATCGTAAACACAAGCTCCTCCTAAATCCACGTCGTACGAATTTTCCAAGTCAAATGTGGTGAAAAACAAAACAACTTGATATCCTTGCGGTGCAAATATATTCCATGTGATATCCTGGTTGTCAGGATACGGTGCAGGAAAGTTTGGGCTTTTGATAACCCCGTTATCTTTGTGCGTTGCGTTTATGATAGAAGCATCCAGAGAATGAAGGCATCCAAAAGATAGAAAAATCCAAAATCTATTAATGATGAGCATTACATTCTACTGTAATTTTAATCAGTCTCATTTATAACAATTTAGAGCGTTAAGCTGTTGTTTTTGTTGTGCTTAACCTCGCACTTCTTTGGGATAAAGACACGTCATAGACGGTAATTCAACTTTATACCTTAGTAAATATAATCAAGAATAGCCTTCAAAAAAATCAATCCATTTTAAAGCAGTCATGAATACAGGCTATAGACTAGTTGTTTCAAGGGCGATGAGGAGAACACTTGTACCAGGAAGCAGAAAATTTTAAGGTTTTGAGATAATACGTGATTTTCAGTTTCAAAATGAAGTGAAAATCGTTAAAAGATTATTGGTTTTTATCGTAGCTAAAAATTTCGAACGTTTTCACTAGCCGAGTCATAATGGCATCATGACGACATCACGTATTCAAAGTTTTTCCGAAATTGTGGTGCCAACTTCAACCGCTGCTATTGGAATTCCGTTTGGTAAATATACATGGTAGCGCTTAAAGCTTAAATGAACCAATAGCTTGAATTGAATCTTAAAGTCTATTTTCGTGTTGGACAGCAGTTGGTTTCAGTTTTCTGTAAGAACTGTTACAGAAAGTTTGCTGGTACAAAACGGTGGTGCTGTTGCCAATGCAAAATGTGGTAATATGTTTGTCATTGTTGCTAGTTGTAGACGGGTTATTAATCATTTTTGATCTTTATCAGGCGTTTGCACAAATTTTCAGGTATCTGAAATTTAATGACTTCATTGTGCTCCACTATATGAGATTTTCAATCACGTTCAGTTTGTTCAACATAAACGTAATCGCAAACTGCACAGGAAATCTTATTAACTAGATGACTTATTTGTCGGTATTCAACAGGGTCTTTGAGAGATAGCAAACACTTCCCGATAGTCATAACCGGTCTCATGGCTACTTTGACATCCATCTTGTCGAATTTTATAAGACACTCCTTGCATGTATAAAGTATCGTGTAATTCGTTGCTTTTACCTTCAACACGACTTTGCAAGATCCTTAACTTTCTTGCAGTTTTCGCAAAAAGCATACCATCACAACCACAATTGTAGAGAAGCTATGACAAGCCTTCTCCAATCTTTTCTTCTCAGCACGCACAGCCGAAATTATCAGAAAAATATATTTGGAAAGCAATTGAAAATCAACTCAAGTACAGCCGCGAAAAGATGTTGGAATTGCGGCTACCGAAATCAGACTTAAATATTGATTATATATCTTATCACTGGGATATCGGGAAAAGGCAAAACCTAGATGCAGTGAGAGCAGAGGAGATCGCAAAAATGAAGTTAAATGTATGGCAGTAACACTCAAAACTAACTTTACTTTGTAACAGCTGACTCATTAACTAAATGAATAACTTTGGCTACCAACAAATTTTATAACACATCAAACCAAATGGCCATTAACTCATAAAAACATAGTAGAATTTTACACTTCAAAAACAACAAGCATTTTAACGCAAATGTAAACAACTTCTGACAACAAAGAAGTAATTTCGTAATTCAAAGATTGTCTGCTGAAAAAAGACTTTAGATTAAAAACAAAAATTTAAGAGAGTTTCAAAATAAAAGAGGAGGCAATCAGTTTTTTAGCACGAAGAATGTTCTAACAATTAAAATCTTATATCTAGCAGTAAAGTTAGTTTCCACACAAGCAAAGTCAGCAGACTTAATTTGGAAAATTTAAACATCTATTTACACCTTTTGGATTAGTTCACATCATTATAAATTTTACCTCAGAAAAAACAACAGTATCTAAAACGCCATTTTTGTGATTATAACAAATGTGGAGCTCTGTTTGACCTTGCGGTTAGAATAGGAACGACGAAAAGGAAAACCGCTAAGTCTTAGCACAGAAAGAAAGTCATTGGTCTAGTGTATTTGGTCTTGTTTGTTCGTGTTGTGTGTTTTGGATCTGTCGTTCTGTCGAGCAATGTTTGGGCGACTTTTAGTTTATAGTTTATGGCGTGGTGCAAAATGCAATGAAGATGCCACCCCGTGAGTGTGGGATACTTTGCACCTGTTTGAGTAGCTTGTGGCAGTGTAAGCCAAAAAGAATTTCAAGAAAGGTAAGTAGAGTTCTTGTTCCTCTTTCATCGTAAATTGTAGGTGGCAGCAAATGTAATTGATATGTCTGGAAAGTTGTGCTATCCCAACCCCAAGGTCAAACGCAACTCCACAATAAATACCTACATACAGTTCACGACATTCCATACCTACAAGGAGTTTCTGATCAGATTTCAAAGTAGCCATGAGACCGGTAATGACTATCAAACAGTGTTTGCTATCTCTCAAAGACCATATTGCCAAGAAAAATCTTAACTAGTTTATAAGGCTTCTTTCCTGTGTTTCCTGTGCAAAAAAGTAATTTCGTAATTCAAAGATCGTCTTCTGAAAAAGAGCGATTACGTTTACGTTGGACAAATTGAACGTAATTGAAATCTCGTTTAGCGGAGCACAAGCGAGCCATTAAATTTCAGAGACATGAAAATTTGTGCCAACACCTGATGCAGTTTGATTACCCAAGTATTTGGGATAGTTCTTACATTTTGAAGTATAAAAGCTATCACCATTAAAGATCACCAGCAGAGAGCTGGTTTTTCCACGCACTCTCCTAGCTCATTAACTCGTATTAGACAATTGTTCCATTATTGGAACATAACTTTAAACGTTTACCGTTGATCGCATACATGTAATATCAACAAACTGTTTTTTTCATATCTCTATCTGGGGGTTGAAAATAGTTTTTAATAAAAATTTGTCATGATGACGTCATACGTTTTACTGTAATTACTCTAAGTCTAAGCCATCATCTTTAGGGGAAACACTACTCTAAGCCCTCATCTTAAGGGGAAACAGTGACATCATCAAAAAATTTTCGAACTCTTGTCAATGCAACTTTTTAAAGCTTTTCCTATTAAGTAGGTATAAGTTTTGTTTTGATATCATGTTTCTTCGCTGAGCAGTGTCTCTTTGAAAATTTTGTTCCAATATTGGTACAATTGTTCAATGCCTATGCTAAAGTAGCTCAATGCCTGTGGCGTGCTCGCGATACGACTATACTGCCATATCTACAAATGCATTGTTGACGGTATCAAATCTTTAACAATGAAATCAATTTTTTTTTTAATTTTACAAAGATTAAATATATATTTAATTTGGTTTATGACTGTTTCTATGGTAAAAGGCTGTTTCTCAACAAAAACGTTGATGGCTCTTTTTGTTTGTAGACTCTTCTTGCGACCACTTGAAAAATGTGCTATAAAAGCAGATTTGTTGTAATGTTGGCAAACAATTACAATAAATTTGCTTTTATAGCACATTTCTCTATGAGATACGGTGATTGCAACCTTTTTAAACGGTTGCATGATAAGGCAAAAAGTAATTAACGTGTAACTGCACCTTGCACTTGTTTGTTGTGTTTTTCTTGCACCAGACACAGTGGCCCTACTTCACGCAATCAACTGGCTGGTGTTGTCAAATACTTTTGTTTGCCATTCGCTGGCCGTTTTATAGATCCCGAGCTGTTTCAAGGCGCACCGCGTTCCTAAGCAACCCAATCAAGATAGATCTTGTAAAATTTAATTGGTCTTTTTGGGGATCGCGTTGAAGAATCACTTGCAATCGCCACGCTGCTATACAAACCATATTGATATAGTTGAGGAAGACAGGGTGACACCACTTCTTCGCCTGATTGGTTGGCCTATATTGAGTGACGAAACAGTCCAAAAGATCAACACCGCTCATCCCTTGGTTGTACCTCATGAAATAGTGGAGGTGAGGAAAATCATTTTTTTTGACGTTTTCCTTTTTCTCCCGTAATATGGCACCATCTATTCGTCTACTGATAGATTCTCGGCAAAAACTCCAAATTGCTGCTAGAGTGCATTGCCAAAAAAGCGGTCTGTTATTATTAAGCATATTTAATCAACGCTTTCAACGGTAAAATTTCGTCAGAGAAGTTATTTTTTTAAACCATAGTGTAGCAAAGCAAAGCATAGACAAAATAGTAAGCATATTTAATAAAAACCTAAACATTTTTGTCAATTCATTTTGCCCTCCTCAAAGAAACTATTGTGATTTTTACTGTATTTGCGAATTTTAAAAATATAAAGAAGTATGGGAATTCCTAACTTAGGACGTTCTTTTCACTCACAAAGCAGCTACTATCACGCAACAAAAGTAGATCATGACAAAGCAGGTTAAATGATGACAAAGTGAAGTACTGACGCAAACATACGAGAAACGTTAAATTTATGTAATAACTAAATGAATCAAAAAAACATTGAGCAAAAAAGACCAACCGTTTGCATATAACTGAGAATTTAATCGAGGTTTGTGTTTTTTAATAAGTAGCACTTCTTGAACTTTGGCTTCATAAACGTCTAATTATTTTAAAAGAATTAGCGTTAAGTATATTGGCTTTGCAGCATTGACATGAACTAATGTGCTGGGTTATTGCAGTTTTGTTGAAGTTAAAATTCAAATGCTCCTGCGCTCTGATGAATAATCGGCGGAAAGTCAAACCTATGTACGACGCGTCTGCATCACGCAAACAAAAAAATTTATACATCACATTAGACATCTAGGCAGTTGGGGCATTTGACTCAACGTCTTAACTTTGAAATTCGTATACTGCTTTTCATTTCAAAATTTTTTTGATACAGTAAAAACCAGAGTAAAATGAACTGATAAGAACCTTTAAATACAAGGTGCAGCAGAAGTAAACCCCCTATTCGGTATTTGAGTTTTCTAGTTTATGCTTGATTTTCTCGTTATTTTAGAAATACACCCGTTTTCGTATTTGAGTTTTATAATCAACAATTTTTTGTTTTTAGTTTAGAAATCATTTATTTATAAGTAAATAATTTCATACTTAAGAAATACAAAAATAGTGTTACTTTTGCCGCACACTGTATAACAATCTTTGACTGGCTGCGCGTATGGTCCTTGATACCGGCATAAAACTCGGTAATTCGTTAGTCTTTGCTCCACATAATAAAGATGCCTTTACATTTAAGAGTACTCAGGCGATTAGTTATTGTAATTTTCCTAGTTGCCATTGTATTATAGGGTGCGGCAAAAGTAACGCTATTTTTGTATTTCTTGAGTATGAAATTATTTATTCATAAATAAATTATTTATTTATGAAATATTTATTTATAATGAAATTATTTATTTATAAATTTATTTATAACTGAATTCGATGATTAGAAAAGTCAAATACGAAAACGGTGTATTTCTAAAGTAAAGAGGAAATCAAGCAGAAACTAGAAAACTCCAACAACAAAAAAGGCGTTTCTTTTGACGCATCCTGTATAATATATAAACTGCGATTTTCTCTGTTCGTACGTACCTACGTTTAACTCCTCCGAAACTACTGAACATTCAAGCATCAAACTCGACACAATTGATCACCACTCCGGAATGAGTGTCATGAGGGAATTCGTGACGTCATTATATTTTTTAATTAACATTTCTTGACAGAACAAAACCATTGTGTGTTCAAACGAAAGCCAGCCCCGACTTACTAACTTACGAAATGAATTATTCTTTTGGAATCCAAAATGACATTGCATTGCACAATTTGCTATCTGTATTTTCTCGAAAACTACTGATCGTGGAAATGCGATTAAACGTATATTTTCAGGAGATATTAATTAGATAATTTTGGTGAAAACAACTCTACAACAATTTAAGCTCAATTGGCAATGCAACAACCAATTCTTTATTTAAGCATGTTAAGCTTTCTAAGCATGCTTCTTCTCTTCTTCACTTATACGCTTGCAACTCGCTCTATGATATCATCATGATCTCTGGTACGATCAACACAGTCTTACACAACAAAGATCATACGGGTAAAAAGATGTTTTCAAAAATTGCGACATTTATACAAAATCAGTTTAATTAATAACTGATTGGTGGCATCACTTTTCAGCCTATTTTCAAAATCGTTTTGACAAATTAAAGCTTATTTCAAGGCAATTCCGATAATATATGACATGTATCTTTAGTGTTTGTTTTTATATAAAAAGTTTGATTTTTAACATCGGTAGTGTAACTTTTTACCCTTCTCAAAAAGTAGGAATCTGAGTAATACCAGGTTGTTTTAATACAAAAAGGTTATAATAAGGTACTAACGATTAGTGTCCTTTGAAAGCGTGGAAAATTTACTTTTCAGCAATATGAGTCTCTAATTACTTATGGCTAAGGATTAGTTTACAATGGCTGATCAAAAATTGGATTCCATACATCATATTCTATTTTTAGTTAAACAATTATTCTACTGTACTTAACAAACTTGCAATTGTTTGATAAAGTTACTGTAGTTCTTTAGTGCATTTTACTACTTTTCCTCATAAGCATAGTTTTTTGGCATTATCTGTCTACGTTTTCAAATAGATTCATCAAAAAAACGAAGCGTCTCAACGTTTATGAAACATAGCCTACCGGTAAAAAACACTCAAAAATTTGGTGCTTGCGCTTCACAAAATTTCAATTTCTATAATAACTAATTTTCTGACAATATTCATCAAAATATTCTAAAGTATTCATCAAAAAAAATCAACTCTCTAAAAATTTAAATATTTAGCTAACTCCGAGCAAAACACTCGGTAATCCCCAAGAAACTAAAGAGGATGGAAAATAAAGCTGATACTGTTTTGTCTTTTGCAACAAAATATTACTGTCGAGCTACATATCATCTAAATGTTGAAGCAATCTTTTTGCAATTGGGTAAGGCCGGCGCAGCCAGCCGATTTGATATTCTTATCTTCGACATTATAAATGGAGGCCGTACAATTGCAATTACTTTACTGTGAATGCTTCATTCCAAGTTACTTTGCACTTTCAAGGCGGCGTTTGTGCCAGGACCAAGCAACATGTGCGCAGTCAGAGACGTTATCTCATTCCAAGTTGCTTACAGCAACGAAATAGCCGTAGTAGTGGTTTTAATATTTAATGACTTAAACCTTAACCTTCAATCGGTAACCATGGTTTCCCTTACAGCTATAGGTAACCTGGGGTCCAGCTAGACCCCAGGTTACCAACGGTGATAAAAACATTTTTTAAATGTCGCTTTTATTCATTTATAATACTTTATTGCTTATACTTATAGTATGCAAGGATAACAATGAAACTAAAAAATATAACAAAATTGTGCTTTATTTTCCAAATAAATTCTCCTTTACTGCGTGAAGTATTTCCTTCACTAAAGTTAACAGAAAATTTTAAAAAGTTTCACGTGTTACAAATAAACACACTACATTGCTATAACATATTTGCAATACATTTTCCATAAAGTTTCTCTAAAAACTAAACTAATTACACAATTGGGTAGTACAAATAGGTGCTCACAAACAGTCTTCGCTAACTGGTACTCATGCGTTTTACAGACCGATGTGTCTGTTTACAACCCCAAAATGTCTGTGTTGTCTATATCAGGGCTACTCAATTGGCGAACCGCGGTCCGAATCCGGACCTTTTAAGTGTTGAAACTGGATCTCAAGCTACAGAATGAGTAACAGTAAGTGCAGTCACGGATTGCGAAAAAGCCCACGCTCCTTTTACCAAACTTTGTTGACTTATTCTCAATACTAAATTATTTTTTAAAAAAATGTCAAAAACTTTTCGCGCCTTCGGTGCAACTGCACATTTTTAGCGTTGACTAACAGCACCTTCAATAAGATTACCGAACAAGATGATCAGCTTGAAAACAGGAGAAAGCAGGTTTCCCAATGCTGAAGGTCTGTTATTCATGCCTGCCTCGTCCACCAAATTTGCCTTTGCAATTTAACTGATCAAGCGTGGTAAAGCTCAAAACCCAGACATATTTCGCCCCATATATTCTGAAGCACTGCGACCCCAAATGTGTTACATGGCTTCAAAAATTATACACAGTCTGCATGACCTACCAAACAATCCCCACAATATGGCGACTGGACACTGTTATCTCGGTACCAAAACCTGGCAATGCAGCTGATGATTGAAAGAGCTTCCAGCTCATATCGCTGATGAGTGTTTCTTACAAGCTTTTCGAGCGGTTGCTCTTGAGGCGTCTAGAACCTGTTTTTGACCCCCAAAGTTGACTTTAGGCTTGGTAAATGCACAACCGATCAAGTGCTTAAACTAACCTATGACGTTGAACACCGGTTTGAAGAAAATAAATCAGGCCCTGTGTTGGCAAACCTTACTGCCGCACAAGATTGCCTACTGCATGGTAACAGGGTCAAACATCCTACCACCGCCTTCGATTTGGTGTAACTTCTATAGATTAAGTTTTAAGAAATGGCGAAAAATAAGAAATGCGACTTTTTCACAAAATTAGCAAAATAGAGCACAATAAGCTCATATTATTTTTGATTTTGATGATTAGTGTAGACTATGAAAAAATCTAAGTATTTTTCTGTATGTACTGGTAGTGATAGTTTCATTTTTATCATTGCAAATCAAAAATTCTACTGAATCTCTGGAAATACTAAAATTCTCCAACTGGACCTTCGTTAAAATTAGTTGCGTAGCGCTGGCCCATATTATTCTAAGAGTTAATTTTTTGGTTCCATTTTACTTTTTAGATCCCTATACAAGGAGGGTAAATGAAGTAAGACGCACGAGCTTCAAATAAAAACATAGAAAACATAAAAATTAAAAACGTGGGGTTTGCTGGGACCCTGGGTTACCAATTAGGGGTTAAGATGCATATAAATCGCTTTGGCGCCCTCCAACAAATTTTATATGCTTTCAAGCACTTGCTCAATTTAACTGTTAAAATTCCGTTTTCTTTATGAACGCCTATGGTGATGAGAAGTTGCCGGGGGCTAGATAAACTTGGGATACGTGTAATTGCTATGCACACCGGTCCATGAGGTTTTTTTAATTGATTGGGTTTCAAGAAACGTTAATTTTTGTTACAAGTAAAGTTATAAGATCTTGCCCTGTTTTAATACTAGAAGGACCAAGCTTTTCAACCATCTACATTCTACAAGGACCAAATACCTCAATTGACGTTTGTGTAGAATAGTGCAATATTGAAGTCTTTAAAAATAATATTAATCTGAAAATAACTTTTTGAACAATTTAAGAGCTGTTTTAATGTCATTTGCTGCACATCAAATCGCTAAGGGATAAAACGTGAGGGTACAGGAGCAATGGTCCTTCTCTGCATTTTTCAGACAATGTCAAAATTGAGCAAATTTTTAGAAATATAAACAGTTGATTACAATTTAGCAAACAAAGACCTATATTGACACATAATAGAGTAACTTAGTTTGGCTCACTTCAAAAGTTATTTGTACTTATACATCCAAGCTTTTACGAATTACAACGCATTTAATGGCAATTAAACATTACTAACAATCTAGCAACAAACGATTTTATGACATGCACAATCGACATCGCTTTTTCGCATTTTTTCCGCAAACAGGTTTGACGCAATTATCGCAAACATCTGTTGTTTTGTTTTTGCATTGCCTGGTCGAGCAGGTTCTGCGACATTTAGCGGATGGAGATTGAATATTTGCTGCTCTGTTTTCTGTTTGAGTGCTATTGGGAGCATTACCAGTTAGCTCTTCACTAATCTTCTGTATATATTTTCTGCGAGAGATGCTCGATTTGCAAACGTTTTTTATAGACAATCCAACTGTTCTAAAGAGCCAGGTCTATTATATTGTAAAAAAACGTGTATTGGCCACCGTCTGCTTGCGGCCTTCACCGAATAAATTCTCGTCATTTGATCGAGGACATCTACCCCAAACTTCGTTTTGTTGTAGAAATGAACAGACTCTGTTTTTTTCTTTGGGTTATTTTCTTCTGGAATAGAAACGCTTGGATGTAAGGTGCTCAAAATATTGACTGATGTTGATTATTTGCATTGATAGGGGGTGGTGGTCACAGCAATATCTTCTTTTGATTTTACAATGACGGTGTCGTGCAGCTTTCGCTTAGTTTTTGGAATACATGTACTTAGAATTTTTTTTCGATTATAGCGAATTGTACCAACAAGACTGCAGTTGTTCTGAGCAAGTTTCAAAAAAAAGAGGCAATGACGTAAAGTAATTGTCGCAAGTGACGTTGTAGCCCTTTTTGAATAGTGGATCCATAAGTTTTAGTACGACATCAGTGGGTACACTAACATCATTACTTCTGGCTTCATTTTTTCCTAAATATGGAAAGCTGTTGTAAAAATACTTACTTTCCACATTCACAGCCATCCAAAACTTCAAGCCAAATTTGTCTGGCTTATTTGCCATGTACTGTATAAATTTACAGCGAGCTTTGCATGGCAGTAGCTGTTCATCTACAGTAATATAAACGTTTGGAATGTACGCTTTTTGGTAATTTTCAACAAAGGGAATCCATATAGCAGATGCCAAACAAAATTTATCGTGCCCCAAATTTGTCCTTCTTTCACTTTTTAAGTCAAAACAAAGGTATCTCATAATTTCCAGAAATTTATTACGTGGCATTGCGCTATTGAACAATGGACAGCCCCAAACGTTATCCCACATGCTTTTGATAGGCAAGTTTCTCCCACCAACTGCTCCTCGAGCAATAATCAAGCCAATAAATTTCTCTAAATCGTCTAACTTTATTGTCCAGTTGGGGTTTTTTGTGACTCGCTGTGCTTCAGCTTTAGTGCATTTTCGTATGTTTCTCAACATCTGCTCATTGATAAATATTCGCAAAGACAAAAGAGGATCGTTGAGATTTATTCGGGATACAGAGTATGCAGTTGGCCCTGGTCGTATTTTGACAACATTTTGTTTTTGCATACGGCCTTGAGAACGTTGAGAAGGATCCAATATTTGCCAACGTGATCCATCTCAACTAACTATATCTTCATCAGCTGCAGCAATGACTTCACTTGGGCTTTCATCATCTTCATCACTGGCGCTAAATTTATTACGAGGCTGAGCAGCATCCATGGCATCTTGAATTGGCGAGGACGCAGGATGTTAATCAATTTGTACCGTTTGTATTATGTTCTCAATCTCATTTACATCACTATCCGAAAATTCACCATCTGAAGCATCAGAAGGAATATCATCAAAAAACTTCAAAACCTCAGTTACGCTAAGATTACGTGCCATTTTCATTTTTAAATGTAAAATAACTGTGCACCTGCGAAAATCCAAAGAGTTTATTCTCTGTTGTTTTTTTTACTACTTAGCGTCTTATTACCCTCTCTACTTTTGCCATAAAAGGCAGGACAACCCAAGCAAATCTAGCTCACTCAATCAATACAAAATCAAGTCTTCTCTTCTCCTGTATTTTTTGGCCCTAAGTTTTCTACCGCATTGCACGGTTATTGTAGCTTAGTACTACGAGAATCAAAGTGCAATAAATAGATTTTAGCTTTACCGAGTCAAAGACGTTTTCTACATAATTACCAGTTGTTAGACAAAACTTCAAGCTGGAAAAGAACAAAGCAAGGTATCAATACCCAATAATAGCTGTCGGCCACATCAATAGACTTTTAATCAATCTTTTGATGCTGCTGATAACAGTTATTGTTTTTCTTTTTGTTTGGTAATCGTTTGGTGTAGCTGACAGTAAAAGCTGGTACTTTTGCCTGGGATTGTTTCTTGTTTGCTTGAATTTTTATGAAAAATATGCATCTGGCGTCAATTGACGTACTTGGTTCTTTTGGGTAGTACTACTGATTATTTTACAGCTGAACAACTCAAAGCGTTAAAATTAAAGTGAATTAAGCACTTCATAGAAAAAATAAAAGTCAGCAAAAATGAAAAGAAAATATTGCAATTGCACCAATTTATCAGCATTTGAAATCTAAAAAACGCCAATTGACGTACTTGGTCCTTCTAGCGATAAGTTGAAACGAACGATTATTGATTTAAGCGTTTTTTGAAGCATGCTTTTTCATCTGTTGTGCAGCACTTTTTAGAAATCACTTTTCCGTTGCAACCTTAATTGACATCCCAATATTTTGCCACTAAATAGTGAGAATAGCAGCAGATGACAAAATTATGTGCTATCATTTTGATAGCAAACATAAATAGTAAAGCACATTACTGATATTTGTGATTGATAGGCTCTTTGTATCGGTACGAAACACTGATCTTAATTTTAAAAGTAGGGAGTTGTGGATTAGGGACAATTTTAATGTTATAAAATCTCAATATAATAAAAAGATCAAAACAAAACAACAATAGCATAAACAATTTGCAAAACTGGATTAAGAAGGAACGTTTTTGTCTAAAAATTGCTCAGTTGGCTCCGATTGGAATAGGTTATATGACTTTGGGGAAAGGCATGGCCCCTTTTCTCGCTATGGTTGAATTAAAGCAAACAGCGCAGCCAAAGAACTTTATACCACAAATATATTTATAAAACTGTGTCCACTAAATTGTCAAACAGGCCTAACACTAAATAGTTTATTTCTGCAATTGTGAAAACCACAACCATTTGGTCGCCATGATCATCTTTGACTGTGTTTCAATCCTCCCCCGCCCCCTCCATTTCTTACTGACTTTAAAAGTGATAAGAATAATATGAAAAAACATTTTTTTCTTTGCGAGCATTACCAGGTTTGATTCATAGAGTTCAATGTTGACATAGCTGTATTGTATGGAACTTAAAGAACTGGATTACACTTTCAATTAAAATCAAGTGCCCCTACCGCCTAGATGCCCAATGTGATGTATAAATTTTTTTGTTTGCGTGATGCAGACGCGTCGTACATAGATTTGACTTTCCGCCGATTATTCATCAGAGCGCAGGAGCATTTGAATTTTAACTTCAACAAAACTGCAATAACCCAGCACATTAGTTCATGTCAATGCTGCAAAGCCAATATACTTAACGCTAATTCTTTTAAAATAATTAGACGTTTATGAAGCCAAAGTTCAAGAAGTGCTACTTATTAAAAAACACAAACCTCGATTAAATTCTCAGTTATATGCAAACGGTTGGTCTTTTTTGCTCAATGTTTTTTTGATTCATTTAGTTATTACATAAATTTAACGTTTCTCGTATGTTTGCGTCAGTACTTCACTTTGTCATCATTTAACCTGCTTTGTCATGATCTACTTTTGTTGCGTGATAGTAGCTGTTTTGTGAGTGAAAAGAACGTCTTAAGTTGGGAATTATATCATCTGACGAGTTAGCATGAATGGAAATCGTTTGATCAGCTACCGCTAGTTGTAAGTCTATATATTCTCCTAGCTTTATGTAAAAAGTACAATATGTTCTCCCAGCTTTGCTTTGAATAGATACTCGTGCTTAACTTTTAAGACTTACCTCACGAAACAAGAAAGACATATCGTCAGAGCTTACCTCATTATCAAATGTTCTTCCCCACGATTGTTGCAATTGATCTTGGACAAATTATCACGTAATTAGCAGAAATATAGCCTATGGATGATTTCAAATCTGGCACAACACAGATAACTTGATTAATATTTCACGTATTTTTAATATCCTGGTTTTTAAAGAATTTCAAGTAAAGTATCGGTTGTAAACATAGGCGGGATTAAGAGGGGGGAGGAGACAATGACACCCCCAAATTTTTTTGACCAGATCAAGTTATTTTCAACTGAAATAGCAACAAAACCGAATCAAGTAATGTTGTCATTCAAACTTGAAAGGCAAAAAGTATATTTTGCCTCCTACCAAATTATGTTTTTGACTGCATACGTTAATGGTTGAAAAAACAACTACAAACGGTCGGTGGGGTAATTAATTACAGTGTTGTATAAACTGGTGAAGATGAGCAATTTGATTGGTTAACCGTATATGTTAAACTTTTCTTGCGGTGTTGGTAAAACTTTTCCAGTTATATAAAAACTTGTGCCGCAGTTCC
Organism: Trididemnum clinides; assembly: GCA_963675345.1. NCBI lineage: Eukaryota > Metazoa > Chordata > Ascidiacea > Aplousobranchia > Didemnidae > Trididemnum > Trididemnum clinides. Next base: position 31,141,380 of record OY776304.1, on the reverse strand, counting down.
CGATTTTATTTGTGAGCGATGCTGGCACAAATAAATATCTATCACAGACACCGCAAACGAGCAAGAAAATGAACAAAAAGTAAATTTTACAAGGCAATGCGGAATCAGAGTAGGCTTAGAAGTTGCCTCCTTTTGACTGTGAGGTCAGCGCTTTTTCGCGTTGAGCAAAAATGTTGAAACGGTTCAACAAACCATTTGCCATCTCTTTTTATTCAAAAGTGTGTAGTGGCACAACGCAAATTGTACACATAGCGGAAAAAAGCAAAACATAGAAAAATTTAAAGAAAATTCAAAGTGCTTAGCCAACTAAACATAATCCTATAAAGAGTGATGAAAATGGTAGATTTATTAGGCCTAAGCTGTCTTCAGTACGAGTCAAAAAAGATCCAACAAGTTATTCATTTTTTTAGCATTTTTACATTCTAAGCTTGCTTTTCGTCTTTTCGCTTCAAACTATCTGTTATGATGTCATTATGCAGCCTGATACGTTTAAAGTCATAACAGTTTGGCAGGCAGCATCTGCGCTTGAAGTTGTAACACATTCTCATCTCAGAACCCAACAACTGACATGCTGCCCTATAAAAAATAGATAAATAACAGTACAGTATTAACATAACGGTAGGCCTAAAAATCTGTTCTTTTAGTGGTGCATTGGCAAGTTATAGTACTTTAGTAGCCTACATTCCTGTCACAAGGCTGACTAATCTTATACCATTACCCAATCCATGCAGCAAACAGTTCAAACAATAATTCAGCCCATTTCTTGCTCATTGAAGGGAATTTGGCTTCAACTTAAGTAGCAAGTTTGTATGAACGCTTTTTAAATAACTTCTGCTAGATTCACATCATCAAGTAAACAACAAAAATCAATGAAATCGTTGCAATTGCGAGCATGTCCACTTTCTAATTACGCCTATGCTGCAAACAACGCAAATAACACGTGGCCCATGACCATCAGAAAAGTTGGCGAAAATATACTGACTCTGCGCCACCCCAAAAATTTCTTCATACGCCATTCCCAATACAAAACAGTACTTTTCACTGTGTAGCGATAAGTGACTATGTCAAAAATATGACCATTAGATGAAACCGAGGCAGCCGGGGAAACGAATATTATGCATGTCTACTGGGGCAGTATATTCTGGCATTGTTGCATATCGCCCTGGCAAGCAGGATAAAGACGACGTGTTTTTTATAAATTGGAAAAATATCAGCAAGCTAGAGGGGCTAATTCTGTCGCAATCGCGATAAATCATTTCTCAATGATAAAGTTATCTCTCCGAAATGTAAAGCTGAAGTGATTTGTTTGTCCAGCGATTTCTGTGTTGGCCAAAATAAAAACTTCACTGAGTTACTGGCCATGAGCATGTTTGCTGGCCATGAACATGTTTGCTGTAAGTTTCGTGTATTCTTTTTCATCCGCCATTGCGTCGTTACCGTCCTTGATCTTTCTATTAATGAGGCATCTTGTAATTGACCTAATGATAAGCAAGGAGAGCGTTGGCTTATAATGTCAAAAAAAAGCAGTCAACGGACTGTTGGCTTTTGTTATCTTTGATACATCTGTAGTTTCACTGGAGGATGATTTAAATGACATGACGATGCAACATTTTGAGAAAACAGTCAAGTCGCTGCATGTTTTAAAAAACATCATTTGTTATTCTAGCTTCTTGTCGTTTACCAACTGCACTTAAGAGACCTGATAGGTCGAAACGGTGTCGCTGTCTAATTTTTTATGTTTAACTATAAAGTTTTGATGCTTTCATCGATTTGGTTGCACCAAAGATGGTTCTTCTACAGCACTTGGTCTGACGTAAATTGAAAAAATCTTTGAGATTAACATCCAAAACAAACTGAAAAATAAATTCTGGTACTGTTTTTTGAGGGTTGGTTGACTTAAAAAGTTTAAAATTTAGAATTCGCAAATATCCATTCGCTTTTGTCAGCCACTTGGCATGATGAAATGACGCTTGCGTTTGAAAGAGAAACTTATGCAAAATCTGTCGAACGTTCATGAATGTGAAGCATGCAAGCACGAAAAGGCTAGTGTTGTTATCTCTCATGGACTGGCTATTTATGCATGATAGATTGCACAGTAAAACTTTCAAGCAATCTTTGATCATATTTTGTGCCAATGCCCTGGCTTTAATGTTGAGCTGTCGGAAATTCGACTCAGATCTCTTTTGATCCCTGAAATGAGATTAAACTCAGATTCTTCTACCAGTTTGTTGGATATCTTGGTGTTTTCATCATATGCTGTAGTAATGTCATTCAGATATAACTCAATGCAATAATACAAGCATTCAAGGGCAAGTACATCATGACCATATGTTTCATTAACACATAGGGTCATCCTTGAACATATACCCTTTTCACGGCCATTGTTTACAGCTGTTGTATCAGCCATGACGTTGAATCCATATTTTAGTACATCTGGGTGTATCAGCTGCTACAATGAGCTGAAGCAATTCTCACCAGTAATGCTTGTTTCTTTTCGAAAGGTGTTGAGTGCAACAAAAAAATGGCTTTCAGAAAAATTAGAAATTGCAGCCGATCTTTCTATTTGAACAATTTTTTACCGTCAAAGCATAGCTGATGAAAAACTGCGTTATGAAATTGCATTTCGCCACGTTTTAGTAAAGTTTTGCGAAGTTTAATTGACCTCCTATACAAGGTTGTGTTGACCTCCTCTTTTAGAATCTGAAACTTTTAACTGCTCTGCTCCACAATTCAACAAAGCCTGTTAACGTTTTACTTCTGTCAGTGCTATTGTGCACTCGACTATTCAAGTTGGCATCACAGACTGGTCCAGAATCAGTTGAAGATTTCGCAGCTTGTAAAAGTTCAAGTCATGAACGCTTTCTTTCACATTGTATGTCGTGCTTTGGAGTAGCTGCATCTACACAACCAATCATCACTCTTCTGTGGCTTTGCTGATCCAAGATGACTGGTACTTCTTTTTGACTGGTAATTCTTTTTGAAGTATACCCTTTTCAAATGGATGGTGGCATATAATCTTTCCATTGAGCATATTTGCTCGAAGTAATATCAAACAACCTGGATAAGTTTTGCTTGAATTCTCAAGTTTTTTGAAATATGCAATTTAGCTTTTGGTAGTGATTGTATAGAATTCACCTTACTTAGCTCTTCTTTGATTATCTGAGCGACTTTTTTTTCGGTCACATGTGGCAATAAAGCTTTCATGTGGCATTCATGGTGGCTGGAACAAGCTTTGCACTGGCTTTATTAGTTGAAGGAAAAAGATACCCTGATAATTTATCGTACTTGCAGTAAATAAAATTCTATTAGTCAAGTTATTTAGATCGATATTGCATTACATCCAAGCTAAGTATGAATTAAACCAAAAATTACGTACAATCAATCAGTTAACTAGCAAGATCCGATTTAGATTTATAACTAAAACCAATCACTATACTTGCTAGCTTTTAGTCCTTATTCAAGGAGACACATCTTATTAAAAATGAGACACTAAACATAAATTAATTAAAAGATTAAATGGCAAAACAAACACCTATTTTGCAACTATTTTATCTGCAAGCAACAAGCCAAAGGTGCACGAGTCAATTTTATGGTGAGCTGCATCACATGTACCATTCTTATTGCAAAAAACGCACTTATTTAAAGCTCCGAGTTTACTCCCAATTAATGACATCACATGATAACGGAAAGCTAAGTTGTTGATACGAGATCAAAGGTAATTTCCGAAACCAATACGAATTAATATGGACTGAATCAAATCAATAGAAGTAAATATAATAGTAATCTTATGCTAATATATTTACATTATGACAAGTGTGAAACTAAAATGTGAAATTTTTCATGTTTATTTTTTTACAAGTCATCACTTTTTGTTTGCTTAGCTCATTCTCCTCCAAATGCTGATTAAAATGATAGGTAACATGGCATGTTATGTGAAACGTAGATGTTGCAAGCGCTTCAAAACGTGAGCATTTGCAACAAAATAAAAAATTTTGAGGGAGAACGTGGAACCCCTAAAGCCAAAACAAAGTTTAAAAATAGTTGCTTGGTTTTATAACAATTCCTGGCTCAAATATTGTTTACAACGTTTTCTTCAAAACTTTATTGAAAAGAAATACCCTACTGGAAACTGCTACAAACTTTTTGACCGAGTTGGCTATGTTCGCAAACTTGGTGTTGATTGGGAAGTCTCCGATAAAAAGACAAAAGCTAATCAAATTGTTTGAAATCAATCTGGGTTCAAACTCACTGAAGCGAAAATCCCAAAAATAGCGGCTTGCTCTTCGAAAGTTTCTATAAAGTCTTTTTACAGCTCTGCAGAGTGTCAAGATTCTTTTCTTTAAAGGGCGACAATTCGAGATCAAGCAATCAAAAAGCTGAGCCTACGTAATTACGTAAAAAATGAAAAAAGCGTAATGTAATTGGGCTCTTGAAAGCCTGTAGACAAGTGCAAAATGACAATGTAGTTACATTTTACAGAAAAGTTTGTGAAAATATCTAAGATTCAAGAGTTTTAGAAGATAAAAGTGAAGATGAGAATGCTGTGGTTGTGCATAATGAAGATGAATACTAAATGGATTTAAAGTGTAACTGACAATTATCTCAGAAATATCGGCGCGATGGCGTAGTGGTTGGAGCGTCCGCTTTGCATTCGGTAGACCTGGGGTTCATTTTTCCCAGTCGAGTCATACCACAAGACTTTAAAAAATGGTATTCACAGCTTTCGTGCTTGGCGCTCAGCACAAAAGGGAGAATGTGGAGAACAAGCCGGCAAGCTTGCTTGCTGTGTCATTGGGCAACGCACTTAACGGGATGCCTCCATCTTTATGTGGCAGACAGGTGGTGGGGCCGAGGAATCTACCCGTCGTGGTGACCCAGTCTTACAAAATTCATGCAAACAGAGCGTTAGGTTATACGCATGAATGAAATAAATCAGAAAAATTTTCAACATTTATTGAGATATTGTTTTCTTAAAAGCTTTGTTTGGCTGTATGTGATGCTGAAGGCTAAACCGTTAAGCATCTTCCAACAACGTCAATTTCCTATTATTTGAACTGACAGTACAACTTGGGCCTCTACTCCTCTTCTTCCAGGGATAAAAAATTAACGTTGCTGAAAGAAGAGCCGTTACGGTTTAGCCTTCAGCATTACATACTGCCAAACAAAGTTTTTGAGGACAGTATCACAGTAAATTTTAAAAAATTGGCTTACACGTTGCAAACGAAATATGCAGTTCCACTAAATAAAGAACTCAAAAACCAAGACAAATATTATTTGTGAAAATTTGTAAATTATCTGAAAACGTATGCAGTTTGTTTTTGCAAGTAATAATTTAAATAAACACTTCGTTCAAATTAATTTTCTGCATGCTTTGTATGAAAACCGACCTCGTGGTGAAGAGGTTACTGCACGGAAAGTCTGGGTACTAGTTCCTAACAAGTCATCAGCGTGTATGCAATGGCTTGCCACCGCACCATCGTAACTACAAGAATAGTCTTGTACAAGTACAACGCTGCAGAGATTAGCTCGTACCAATTCGTTTCACGCCTCGGCATCGCACAATCGCGTATGTTGCGAGGTAAGATTACAGTATGTAGAAATATCAGACTTGTGGCGTTGGTTGGTTTCCTTCCATTAAAGCAAAAGCGATTTATTCATAAGAATAATATTATTCTGGATAAGCAAAATTTTACCAGTGAAGTTCAATAAACTTATTTCAAACTCATTTATTGCATTTCTTTGGAGAAATACCAACCAAAAAAGAAATCGATGTTTCAAAATTGTTTTAGATTCTGTTTCAGGTTATCTCCCGCTAAACCATCATTTCGTGAATATTTTATGCTAAGTAATACAGTTTTGTTACAAAATACCTTTGGTGGATTTTTTAAACTTAAATAAACTAACATAAAACTCTACTGGAATACCAATGATTTTCGAGTGTCCCATATAGAAGGAGTTATACATCTGCGTTCTCCAGGAAGTGAAACTAAAAAAAATTCTAAAAAAATGGCTCATTACAGTGTTTGCGGTTTTTCCGAAAACATAGAAAGTGGATGTAAGGGGTTTTGGAAATAAACTCTTCAAATATCAAATGGCTTCAAATGTTATAAATTATAATCTTGTGATCCTATTGTGCTAAGTACTAAATCCCTTGGTACTTGGCAAAATTTTACTCTTTTATTTCGAGATCAGATGAGGCAGTGATTTTCATTCCGCGTGCCGTGGTACATTAGTATGCTATGAAGCATCCGTGGGTATGTTGCAGGAGTTTTGAGTAGTTTGATCCTTTCTCAAGCAAAGGAAGAGGGACAGGGTTGCTTTTCCAATGACTTCTTGTTTCTGTTTAATAAGAAGTAATATGTACAAGCTTTCAAATTCCATTGAAAACCATAACTAACAATAAACCTTTGAAATCAACTTAATAAAATGTTAGGTTTTTTAACTCATAAACCCATTGTTATCATTCCTATTCTATTAAAAATTTAAGTATTAAATGTTTTTCAAATACTGATGATGTGCCTTGATCATTTTATTGTCTAGCTCACTGTGCTGTTAAATGAAAAAGGTTGAAAATCACTCCGACAAAGTATACTGTAATACCTAAAACATATTTACTTTATTGATCTTTGCGTGCCCGATTACTTTACTATAGGATATAATTTAAGTTGAAATTGTCGGTCGAGTAGTATGGAATATTTGGACAAGTGCAAGGCCAGATGTCATCCTAACCGTAAGTTTATTGTTTTTGCCAAACGATTACTCGGTATTTTCAATATTCAGCTTCAGTTTGACCAGGATTCCACATCCGTAGCCCATGGTAAAAGAGACTACGGCGGCCCTTTTCCCATACATATTTTTGACTTAATATTTAGTTATATCTTTTTAAATTCGGAAAAAAATTTACGGCCCAAGAAGCTATTTTTTTCTTTTTGCTTCCCATCAAGCTTAGTTTTTATTACTTTTGCTCATGAGCTTGCATGAACCCATCTCCATGAGCGAAAAAAACTAAAGTAAGATCTCGAATTCTAAATTAAACAAAAAAGAAACTTCGTCAAAAAACGATATTATTGAATAAGTTTAGGTAAAAAAAATTTATAATGCAAAAGTGCTTGAAAAATTAAAAGACTCGGATTGAAACATCATACATAAGTTCAAAATTATTTGTTTGTAATTATTAAAATCTCTGGAAAAATTTTCCCTTCCTCTGTATATTATTTTGGCTATACCCTTGCTGAGCTTGAAAGTGTTGCTAATTTCAACTTTCCAAAAATTGAGCGTAAAATTTTTTCAAACAATAGAACGTTAGGAGTGTAGGTTAAAAACCAGTAGCAGCAAAATCGTTGCTGGTATCCAACATAAAATGATGTCGCAGAAATTTATATTTGAACTCCGACTTTTAGCGCTTCAACGCTCACTGCTCCATCTACCTTCGGTTTTAATTGGATTTACTGACAGCCATGCAGATGTTTTATCACTTGGCGAAATGCAATAGCTCCGAACCGCTCGTGATGATTGCGAAATCCCGTCTTCGGGTTAAGTTTTGTCTAATATGCTGCTACATTTTTTGTACCTGACGTTGCTAATATTTAAAGCAGTTTTTTTCTTCCTTGGAAGGAGTAGATCCAAGCATATTACACTGGTTTTCACGATTAATTAAATATGATAATATTCTCACAAAACTTTACTACTGCACAAGAAAAACAATTTTTTTTCTGATTGCAACAAGCGTCGAAGAAAATAAAGTAGGAATATAACGTGGAATACAATAGCTTGTCATATACATTGTTTATTGGATTTAGAAATCCTCTCCTCTTGTTCCAAAAAGATTAAGTACAAAATTTTATAATTTCATGTTAAGACAGATAGCCGCACACACAGAATTTTGGTTAAAATGCTCTTAGCCACACAGACAGGATTTTTGTTAAAATGCTCTTATTCACAAAGAAAGTTGTGTGACCAAGACTAACTTGACAGAAACTAAGAACGAAAACAGTATTAATTCATAAAAATAAGTAGCATGGCTAACTCAGCACCAAAAACTTCTTTTAAATTTTCAGCTAAAAAATCAGCAATAAAAACTTTGATTCAAATCCGACATACGAGATGAAACTGGAACTCCGAGATTTAAACGTAACAAAAAATATTCTCTTTTCTTTTACGCACTCGGCATTGCTGCATTTATTTAGCACTACCGGCTCCGCATCATTTTTAAGAGTCTTAAAAATAAAACAATAGCATCATTCCCAAAATTGATAAACTTGGCATGGTTTAGCGTTTCCCCTCTTGCACTCCCCCCCTTTCAGATGCAAGCTCAGAGTCAAGCTAAACGATCTGATGCGACGGCTTGCTATCAATTCAATGCAATAAATCTTCCTGCCGTTTCTGATTTAATCGTCAATAATGCCAATAACCTCTTAGTATTTGAATTCTATGATAAAACTCGTAAATAAAGCGTTCAACACTCTCGCTAAGTCAAAGTTGAAACAGAAAATATTGATCGATTCTTGGCGGCTTATTAATTAGGCTAAACTAATTCCGAAATATTTTTATTGAAATGATTTGCTCAGTTCCTTCAAATAGCAAGTTGAACGCTTTCTTTTTGTCTGGCGGGCTATAATAAAACATTTCCGGGTTTGTTGTGTGTGGTCTTTCAAGCACTTTCATGCGCGTAGTAACTACTTGCGCAGTACACTAACGTCATCAAAACAGGTTAGTTGCAATTTCAGCATTGGACTGGTACTTAAATTTGTGGATTTAACTTGCTTACTTGTGGCTTTTTATAACGGTTTTGACTTTGGGCAAACAGTTTTCACCGAAAAGTTTGAGTTTGATATAGTTTAATGTACAGTAGTATGAAATGGTTGTTTTTGTACATTGCACGTAATCAGCTAAGACCTGGTATTATCATTGACACTTGACTAATTATTTAATCCACTGGTTCTCAAACAGTGCGTCGCGTCTCAAAGGAAAAAAGTGCATTTTCATTTTCTGTTTTAAATTTGTTATAACAAGTCATTAGTGAGTGAATAAATTTAGGGGGGGAGATATCAACACAAAACTAGGAAGACTCCAATTGTCCAGGTTACACAAGGGCTCTGCCGGCATTGCCCACAAGATCCCTCATCAGTGATTTCATGGTTTACATTATTGGTTCAGTTGGCCAAGCCGACTTCACGAAACGGATAGTTGTCAAAACAGTAATAAAAAGTTTATGTTTTTTCACATAGCCAAATTTTGTTCCGAAACAAAACTATTGGTTTTTGATAAGTAACCTATTAAAAACATCATGGACAGATGCGCATAGTTACCACATGTCTCCCAGGGTTATTGAGTTCCTGGCAACGTCTTATTTGCTCTTTTTTCGTCATAGGCGTTTTTAAACGTAACAAACGTCTATCCGTTAAAATGAGCAAGTGCTTGAAAGCATATCAAAGTTGTGGCTGGGTGCCAACGCGATTGATATGCAATTTTGGGATTAAAGTACTAGTAACTAAATATTAAGCACTACTTACGGCTATTTCGTAACTGTAGGCGTATTTGCATGAGCTGACGCCTCTGTGTTGCGCTTATTTTGTTTGGTCCTGCATATACCCAGCATTGTAAAGAGCAAACCAACCCAAAATGAAGCACTCATCGTTAGGCGATAGCAATAACAGTGCTCCCATCTAAAATGTCAAAGTTAAGAATATCGGTTTAGACGGCTTTCCTACTTCACACCGTTGATATTTGTGAAAATAGGTTGCCTTATAAAAAGTTACTGTGTTGTTGAAGTAGCCAATGGTCGTTCCAAATTTATAAGTACCGTTTTTTAAAGGAAATCGAGTAAGCCTAAAAAACATTATAGGGGATTGTGCATAACCCCTCTATTTATCCCAAAGTTTCTCGAGGGCCTGGCTATGTTTTGCTTGCTCTGTTTGTTTCTTGAAAAGTGTACTTGCTCACAACTGAAGCATCCAAGTATTTCAAAAATTAAATTTGTTCATTTTATTGTGTGCATGGAAGCAAGTTTTGAAGTGTTAAGATAAGGGGGGTAGGGGGGCAAGATGATTGATATGTATTTTGAGGATTACTCTATTAAATATAAGGACCACTACTAAAAAGTTTTTTGTAATTGCATGCCTATTTGTACGACATAAAGTCTCTGACTGCTGGTATGTTGCTTCGCCCTAGCATAAAAGCAGCCATACCAAGAACAAACTAATCCGAAATAAAGTATTGCAGTTAACTTATTACAATTGCATGACCCTCCATTAGTAATGTCGAGGTTAAGATTGTAAAATTGGATGATTTGACAAATCGGCTGAACCGGCTTACACCAATTGAAAAGGAAATTGCTTTTAAATGCAGATGATATGTAGCTCAATACTAATGTTTTGTTGCCAAAGGTGAAACCGGACTATTCTAAACCTATTTTTGGGGGGGATCACCAATTTTTTGCTTTGAGCTTTAAAAAATACAGAGACTTTATTTTTAAATGAATCTTATTGAAAATTTAGATAGATAATGCCAAAGAACCATGCCTTTGGAACAAAATAGTCAAAATGTTCCAGAGGACTTAGTTTTCCTAGAAATTGCAATTTTGTGAGGCCCAGTCCTTAAAATTTTGAGTTTTAAGTAAACTGATTTTGTAGAAATTTTGCAATATTTGAAAAACATCGTCATATGATGATCTCTGGCATCGACAGTGTTGATCATACCAGACAGCATTATGACATCATAGAGTGAGTTTCGAGCGCGCAGTCAAAAAGAGAGGAAGCATGCCAAGAAGGCTTAAAAGGCCTAAAAAATAATTGCTCTTTGCATTGTCAATTTAATTGTTGTAGAATTAATTTTATCGAAAGCACTTTGTTGACGTAATGCAATTGACCGGCAATTTACATTGAGCGAACTACTGACAGTGAGACTGCTTAGACTTATCAGTTCTCTACAATGTAGTTGGTGACCGACAAGTAGCTAGAGGCTTTAAATAAAACACAGTCTAGAACGTCACATATGTGAAACGTAAACTCGGTTCAATGTAGAGGATGTCCATTCAATCAATCTTTCAGTACTTCGCAAAGCCGTATCACTCGTAAATAAATGGGGATTATCGTAGGCGCACTGCATATAACAAAGTGCTGAAAAAATAGCGTAGTCACAGCCCACTGGTCACATTCTCTTAAAGTAATAAAAGAAGCAGTCCCGTAGCACTCCAACTTCGGCCCCCCCCCAAAGTAAGCGCAAGAGCCCCTGCGCACAGGTCATATCACTTTAGAGGTGTAAAATTGAAAAGCTGCATTAAGAAAATACACCACAATTTGTACATAAGTAAACAGGCTAATGTCAGAATAAAGCATGCCGATACCGAAGGTGCAAGTCATAAAAAATTCGGCACCGATGCCAGAGTTCAGTAGGACATTTATGCAGACACTGCGAAACGAAAGCAATGACACTGAAAAACATGAAAAAGTTATAAAAACACGGTATCATTTAAATAGTCTGGAGCGAACCTTTTTGTTCGCAAATGCTGTTATGACATTGTCATAATCAAGAGATCGGGCGCAGTCATTTTCGATTGACAACATGGCTAATGAAGATAGTCTACTGTCTGTCATAGACGTTCTATTAAAAGTTTTGATCAGTTTCAATTTGCTGAAGCTTCTTTCAGCGCTGGCAACAGTCATGGGGCAAGTTAGTAAGATTCGAAGTGCGATGTACACATTCGGATACAATTCAAATAAATGAGTCTTTAGAAGATAGTTCAGAAAGTCTTGAGCCGTATTGAGATTGCGTTTTTTTTGTAAAATTAAAACAAACCGCTGTAGCTCAGCGCTCATTTCATCAGAATCAATGTCACCGAACTTTTTTTGGAACTCTTTACAGCAAGTAAGAAGAGCATTTTCTTGTTGCACAAGCAAAAGTTTGTCTCGTGTGTACAAAAACGAAAAGGCGGAAGAAACCTCACGTAACAAATTAAAGCGCTCCTTTATTGACATAATAGCCTGGTCTACTAATGGATAGAAAAAGTTGCTTTGAAATTTCAGTTCAGGAGTAGCTCGTTGTTCCTCTTCACCTTGGTAATCAAACAATCTTCTTTTCTTTCCACTTCTTGACGGAGGAAAAGAAGGATCAATATCCAATTCCTGTGCTATTTCAACAGCAGATGTTGCGGCACTGTCATAACCCGTTGTGCGATAGTTTTGCAAAAACTTTTCAGTTGCCTGGATTTCCGTTTCCATTGTATGAAGGGAGACTCCATACGATTGAAGAATCTTGCTTGCTTTATTGATTTGGAATAGGATATCATACCAAATAAACACCGACAAAAGAAAACTCCATTTTGATAAATGAGCTATCAACGATTTTGTTTCTGAGGCAGCTCTTCCATCTTTTCTTTCTATGGAAATGGCTTCCAAGTCTTTCAGTGCCAGCAACACCTCTTTTAAATTGTATCGAAGAGGTTTGATGCATTTAATTCTGATTTCCCGACGAGTATCAGATTGTGACTTTATGGACAGCTCCACATGTTTCTTCAAAACTTCCCAACGCTGAACAGAGGAAGAAAACAGCACATACAACCTTGTAAGTACTCCAAAAAATGTCAATGCTTCCGTCGATGAATTAGCACTGTCAACAACAACTAAGTTAAGGGTATGGTTTGCACAGGGCACGTAAACAGCTTTGGGATTGATGTCTAGCATTCTTGCTTGGACCCCAGAATGTTTTCCTTTCATGTTAGCACCATTATCATATGACTGACCTCGACAATCAGACAATTCGAGTTGCAGTTCGGTCGCTTTTTCTAAGAAAGCGTCCAACAAGCCTTTCCCAGTACTGTCACTTATTCTCAAGTAGCCAAAAAATGTTTCTTTAACAACAGCAGCTTCTTCGTTACATAGTACATAACGGAGAATGACAGACATTTGTTCATGATGTGACATATCTGGAGTGCAGTCCAAAATTATAGAAAAATATTTTGCCAATTTCAATTGCTGTAAATTTTCTTTTTCAACTTCTGTCGCTAGCAATTCAATTAGTTCATTTTGTATGGTAGGACTCAAATAGTGATCTTTAGTGTTTTTATTCTTGATCCTGTCTTGAAGCTCTTTTAGGATCGGATCTCTTCTTGCCAAAAGCTCAAATATACCCAGAAAATTTCCATTGTGAGGAGATCCTAAGACTTCTTCAGATCCTCTAAAAGCAAGATTCCTTTCCGATAGAAACAAGGCAATGTCGATAAGTCTCTATAAAACATTTCTCCAAAAACGTCTTTCATTGAAAAAAGTATTCATCTTGCGTTTGTTGATAGTGGATGAATTTCTTATCCCTTCAGCTAGCAACATCCATTGACTGCAGCATTCTTGGTGGGAAATGCCGTTTTCATGGTCTTTCAGTTTTTTCGAAAAACCCTCCCATGTATTTATACCACTACAAAAGGGGCTTAGTGTTTTTCCAAATAGCTTACAACAAAAGCAAAAAACTTTATCTGATTGCCCAGAATAAACTAGCCACGACCGTGAAACACTTTCACCATTAGGTAACACACGTTTATAATGGTTGGAGGAAAAACGTCGCCTTGGAGTTGTGTTATTATATGGAAAATTCATTATTAGTTGATGTGGTCCACGCTTTACTATATCACATCGTTGAGCATCAGAAATACTTTCAGGCCATTTACATGGGTCATCAGGGATAGGGGTAAATTGAGATTCAGTTAATTTTGATATTGAAGGTTGCGTATTGGCAGGTAAATCACAACTTACATTTTCTGGAAATTCACAATCACTTTGATGCTGATCGTCATAGTCTTCTTTTTCTTGTACACTATAGTTTTCTTCATCCCTCTCGGTACTAGTGCCAGGTCTACTCTGCTCAGTAATCTTGAAAAAATCTGTCATCTTGGGCAATTTCGCTACAGCATCTCGAGCAGTGGCTGCTTCTTTTCTCTTTTGAGCACCACTTTTTGAACGTTTCATTCTATACAATGTCAATAAAATACTTTATCTGCACTCTGCAGTGTATATATATATTGTCCCGGTATTTATAGCCAAACAGAATTCCAGACCATTCTATGATTGTTGCGTAACAACGGCATTGTTACGTCAATCGAATATTCAAGATTCTACCAGAAAATCAATCGAAATATTCTAGATTCTGCGAGATAAAATGGCGTCGCATTCACTTATGATGTCACAAGCCAATTTCTTCCTACAGTTTAAATCGGTTGTAAACAAGTCTGCTGAACTGAAAATAGTCACGTAGCCAAAAAGCAATTTCAGACTAACTTGGGCCCCCAAAGTTGGCCTGGGCCCCCCCCAATTGGGGGGTTTGGGGGGCGGCTGCTACGTCTCTGAAAAGAAGCAACCGATGCGCATTGAACAAACTGCAGATACAGAATGGTAAATTGGGTCGAGTTTTTTGGGTCGGATTCGAGCATAAGCTTTTAAAAAAATTCGGGCCAAATTTATACATTTGCATTGTAATTTTATTTTCCACACTCAAGCATTTTTAGCCCACAACACAGTAAGTTTATGCAATTAAAATGATTAACTCTTCAATGAACAAAGATTGGTTTTGAATTCTGCAATCGTTTTTAAGTTGGCATACGTATAGTCATGACTTATAGATACCGTTTAGGCTGCCTGTCAACTAGTTTATTTGCTTAGTTTACCCTTTAGGTATATTTCGGGCCCGATTTGGGCTTCAAATAAATTTTCGGGTTTAGGCTGTGTGAGGACCTTATTTTCGGATTACAAGTCTGTGCAGACAGTGACACCGTTGGTCACCAAATGCACTGAAGAGACCAGCGCTCCCTTCCGCTTAATTGCGTTTCTACGATCATTAGCTTTTGAAAAATGCAAAAAACAAATTTATCCATCAAGGGTTAGCTGTGACGCCATTAGACCCCAAAATGATAAAATGTTTGTAAGTTGGAAGCTGGCTAATATCTAAGCAAAAAACGATTTTCCTCTGTCAAGAAATACAATTCTCGTTAATTGTAAATTGCTGACGTCAACTCCTTAAGCTCTTTATTACGCTCACCCCGAAGTGGTGATCAATCGTACTAAGTTTGATATTTTTGCGTCCAGTAGCTTCGGAGGAGTTAAAGCCTACGTACATGCAAAATGATGCTTTTTTATTAGATTTGATGTCATCAACCACCGTATTACAGTCACCCAGAGATGGAGATGAATCATGCTCATTTTGTCGTTTGTACGCTCAGTAGTTTCAGTGGAGTAAACACAAATAGAAAAAAGAAAATAATCTTTGCCTTATCGTATAGGTTAGGGGTCGGCAACCTTTTGTATAGCGCGGGCTAGGTTGGTTTCTAGCGGGGTTGCAGGGGACCATGATCTGGTGTATACAGGAGAGAAAAGAAGTTTGATTACCTGAGCACAAATGAAGTACAGCAGTGTCTTCTACGCTAGTACCCTATCGACGATTGCATCTTCCGAGTAGTTCATTAAAATTTTATTTGAAACTTGAAAGCTCAAACACGCACAAACACAAAATTTGTTTATTAAGAAAAGGGAATTACAGCAAATCAATGCTACACTTGATGCTGCTTAGTTTGAGACAACGCCCCTACATCTGCTGAAAAATTGGTTGTGGACAGCAGCAAAATTTCTTCCAAGTGGTCAACACGCAGGCTTAATGTTTAATAACTTTTAGTGTACTTGATTTTAGAAAATAATTATTCGCAGCACTAAGTACTTGCAAATATCGAAGACATTATTTTGGCATTCTGCAAAAGGTTAGGCGATTTCTTGCGTGGTGCAATCTACTTTTAGTAGAATTTAACAGTGGACACAAAATCATATCTGGCTTTCAGAAATTCGTCACATTGTGAATCGATCAACTTCAACTGATATTTTTCTTCCACTTTCTCCACGTTTGTTTGGAATGGTGAACCAAACAATTTAAAAGCATTAGCATATTGCCCAAAGTCCACAAAGCGGGAAAAGACTTCTTGTCTCAAATCTTGAATTTGCCTTACAAAGTAGTGTGGTTTGATTTCTGTTTCCAGATTTGGAAAATGAGAATAATTTCCCTTCTGAATTTGTACTTCCCATATCCGAAGTTTTCTTTCAAATGCGGTAACACAACCAAATTTGTCAAAGGCATTCATATTCTTTCCTACAAGTTCTTCATTCAAGTCGTTCATATGGGTTGCGATATCAACAAAAAGCGCCAAGTTAACCAGCCACTCTGCATTGTGAAAGTGAGAAATGTCTTGCTGCTTGCTATCCAACAAAATAGCAATCTCTTTTCTCAGTGCATATACTCGCGGCAGCATTTTTCCAGGGCTGAACCAACGAACGTTTGAGAAACAAGTCAAGTTCCTGAACTCCGCTTTCGTTTCTCTCAAAAATTCTTAAAATTGATCGTGATTAAGTTCTCGTGAAATTATAAAATTCACCGTTTTAATGACAACTGTCATGATGTCTTTGCACTTCAATGACTTTGCACATAATTGGTCTTGATGAATAATGCTATGAAGTCTGTACAACTGATGTTTATTGCATATGTGTTTTTGAAAAGGGCTACAAACCCCCTCTTCTCTCCGGTCATCGCTGGAGCTCCATCTGTAGTTACTCCAATAAGCTTTCACAAATCACGATTCGTCTCTGTTGTTCATTTTCTCACACTTTCAAAAACGTCTGATCCATTAGTATTGTCTTTCAAAGAAACCAATCGAGCAAACTCTTCCACAATATTAAACGTTGGTGTTACGCCCCTGAACAACAGTACAAGTTGTTCGGTATCTGTCATATCAGTGCTTTCGTCAACGGCAATGCAATAGTAGTCCAAATTTTGCAAAATATTCTCAAAACCACATTTCACATTTGCCTACAATTCTTCAATTCGCCTGGAAACAGTTCTTGCTGATAGGCTGATTCTTGAAAATAAATCCTTTTCTTCTAGGTAAACAATAATCCACGACCTTCAATACGCATGCTTTGATAAATTCTTTGACACGTCATAACTACAGGAGCTCGAATATTCAAGATATACATATTTTTTTTATTTGCCCATATTTATTCTCCATTTACGAGAAAGAAAATTGTATCGATGTCTTTTTGGATAGGACCTCCGCACTCGCTTGGGAGTTGTCAATTTCGAGGTTTATGGGCCACCTATCTTCCACATAAAAATGGTGGGGGTTTCGTTAAGTGCCTTGCCCAAGGACACAACAAGCGAACTTGCCAGCTTGTTCGCCACAACATCCCTTAAATACCGAGCGCCAAGCAGGGAAGCTGTGAATGCCATTTTTAAAGTCTTTTGGTATGACTCGACAAGGGGAATGAACCCCAGGTCTACCGACTGCGAAGCGGACGCTCTAACTACATCTTTCTAGTAAAAAATGAAGACCGCTTCTTCAACTCTTTTTTAGTCGTTCATCTTCTTTCACTCTTGCTTTTCCAAGGAAATTGTGATAATCTTTTTCATGACGTGTTTCGTAGTGTCTTTTTACATTTGAAACCTTGTGCAGGCAGCAGTGTCTTAACAAATTTAACAAACACATTTTCCAAAGTGCTGAAAAAAAAAGAAGTCCACCGTTCAGCTTTCTTGAAAGCTTTTTTGCTCATAATCCACCTTTCTTTTCTTAAAGTTCATGAGCTATAATAAAACATCCTCACAAATTAACAAGGAATTTTTTCATAGAATTGAAGCAACAGATTCGTTATTAACAATTAGGAAACACGACATCTGTACCACTTGACGAAAACCACGCAAAAATTCTATGTCAAATAGGTGTCAATACCCACCACAATCAATCAACAATAATCTGTATTTCTAATAAGGAAAAGTAACCTAAAAATAGAGTGTGGTTGTACACCAGGGTTCATTATTGGCTGTTTAAAGGAAAACCGGTGGTAGCAAACTGCAAAATGCAACAGCAGCCGCATTCTTCGATGCCCCGTGGGCCCCCAACCCATTTCTTCAAAGCATAGCACCATGCCACTCCACAGCGAGAAGTCTGAAATAGAACCAGAGCAACAAGGCAAAAAAGGGGCTCGGAAATTTAGCTGATTGAATAATTGCTAAATTTCTGAGTCACTTTCTTGCCCAGCAGCCCCAGCCCCAATGCAAGTTTCCTGCTGCAAAGTGGCACAGCGCCCCACTCCGAAGAAGAAGCCGGAAGCCCATAAAAGGCCAAAAAACACAGCCATTACCACACCATACAGCCCGTCAACACCAGTTGAGCTTTAGACAGCTGAAAAGGAAGAGTGATGCGAGACAAGATGGCGGGGACAGAGAAGCCAGAGCAACAGTTTTATACCATGAAAGAGTGCTCTCACAACAAAGTCTTAGCAGCATTAGTTGTCCACTGCCCTGGTGTCCGTCATTTTCTGACCACCAAACTTTGTTTACTTTCCTTTTTTGGCCATTAAACTAGAAAAAATCAGCATAATTAGTCTCGCGATAGCCCGTAATTGTAAATACCATTGTTTACTATGCACAGCAACAGAACGATTACAAATCAATCGTTTGGGTTTACCAAAGTGTTTTATGGAAAAGTACTTGCCCTTCTATAGTTTACTGAAACCTCAGCATACGACCTCAACTTTTCTACGTTTTGCTAATTTGTAAGGTGGCTGAAAAATATTTGGAACGGAGCTGCTAAAACTTATCTGACTTGGAAAATGATTAAGTTACGTATTAGCATTAACAAAGTACCCTATTGAGCGATTGTTACCTGATAAAAGATGGAATGGATTAGTTTTCTGAGGCGCTTTAAAACGGATTAATTAGTTTCGCTGCGCTATGTATTACCACGACGGCAGAAACTTACAATCCAATAACACTATATGCGACGAGGCTGGCTGTATCGTCACAATAATGTACTGAATGGACGTGGGCCAGAAGATTTCACTTGGTGGGTCGTGGGTCGCCGACCCCTAGTATAGATTATAGTTATATTACTATCGCATATCATCAGAGGTTCTGTGAAACGCTGTTTTTAATATAGTGGTGTGTAGATGCTTCGACAAATTGGTGGCTAAGTGGTGGCTTAACTTTTCGCTCCAAATAAAAAATTGAATTTGCACACAACAGTAGACGAAAAACAATAGTAGTAAAATACTTTAAATAAAAATATGCACCGATTTTAAAGCTAAAGAGGTATAATATACTGACAGGTCAACATTAAATTTTTTCTAATGAAAGAAGGAAGTCAATTTAAAAATTTGTAAGATGATTTGCCATGGTAGCAGACTTCACAATTGAGCGAAAAAAATCTGCTTTTAGTTTTTGTGCAGCTAATTTACGTTACAAATATCTTTTTTGCAAGTACTTTACAAATATCTTCAAACCATTTTGAAGAATTGTTCAGTAAGCGAGAGCTATTTTTATAGAAAACTTTAGGAGATAATTAATTTCTATTTTCATTCATTCACGCGTATGAGCTCATTCTCGGTTTGCATGTCTTTCGTCAGACTGGGCCACCACGACGGGTAGACTGCTTGGCCCCACCATCTGTCTGCCACATAAAGACGGAGGCATCTTGTTAAGTGCCTTGCCCAAGGATACAACTATCTCTTATGTGCTGAGGGCCAAGCAGGGAAGCTGTGGATACCATTTTTTAAAGTCTTTTGGTATGACTCGACAAGGGAAATGAACCCCAGGTCTACCGACTGCGAAGCGGACGCTCTAACCACTACACCATGGCGCCGGTTAATTTCTATGTTGAATAGTTTGTATTAAAATTAAAGCAAACCATTATAGCTCTTTTCAAAAAATACATAGGCCTAAATAAACTTAGTTAGTTTTCAGAGCATTTGCTGTTGAGAAAAGCTATAAACCTGTTTCAGTGGATTTACGCCAAACCTATCTATTGGAAAAGAACGAGGTAAGTTGAGTTGCAGAGCAAATGCAGCTGAAAAGAAGGCATGACTCCCGGTAAGTATGTCTATAGGAAAAAGTCCATAGGAAAAATCTTACAGTAGATGTTTTTGGTTTAAGAATTTCTCTCTTTCAAAAAACTACTCTATAACGTCGGTCTTACGGTCCCGCTTAAAGACCGACTCTAGCCTTCTATGTGTTAAAAGGAAAAAAGCCAAGAACTTACAAAGATTAGGCACTTCAGGTGCCTGTAACATGCTTAGAGCTGGTGGGCAAATGGAGCAACGACAATTAATTGATGTTGTGAATAGTTGGAAAGACCAAGGTTTTCAGTGTCCGGCAAATAAAGCTTCTAAAATATCCAGATTATTGTCCTGAAATGTGGAGGAGTCTGACATTACAGATGGTGGTGCTACAAATTTCAATCTCGTTTTTCCGCAAGAAATCCAGGCCGAAGTATAGAAAACTCAATGTTAACGTAGTTAGGAATCATCTGCTGGAACATTCACAATACTGAAAAATCTCTTTGAGATTGCAAGTGACATAGACCTCGGGCGTTACAAACAGAACCAGGGGACATGAGAAACTAAACAGCAAAAGAAAACAACAGGGGAAATCAACGCCGCCAAGCACGTAAGAAACAAACTGAGTTCAGAGTTTAAAAAAATAGAATAAAATACCAAGTATCACAACTCCAAGTAAAGCAAAAAGAAGAGCTGTTAGTGTAAAAAGTCACCAAGGCCCCAGTTCGAGTGATAAATCCCCTTCAAAGGTAAGATGAGTTACAAGACGATGGCATCCAGGGCACTTCAGGTTAGTGTAGAAGGAATGCTTCTAAAGTAATTATACGAAACACAAGTTGCTTATAACAAAGAGCAACTTGTGCTAGCTAAAAACGTTGGACCCTGTGTGGGCTTCATGGGGTTTCAACAGCAGAAAATTCATTCCGAGTTAAAGATTACCTGGGCTTGCGGGCAACAAAACTGCTGAGAGACCAAAAATGCCACCAATATGCCTTTTGCTCGACCAAAACCAACTGAGGGACTAGCAGCGACAATGCGAAAAGATACTATAAAAGATGCCTGCAAGATCAAGCGTCATCTCAGCGGAGCAACATGGCTACATGCTGACAAACAAAAGAGCTAAGAGGCAAGCCCAATGCTAAGTTAAGTATAATATCAATTACTTTTTCCTCGAAGGAAACTAAAACTTTTTACGGTGAGACGGAATCAGTAGCACTGCTGCCACTTAAATTTTACAAAAATCTCGGCTGCATATGGTCAGAAATCCCTATATATCCTTGCACCGTTACCATTTACATAGAAATGGTAAACAAAACCTCAAGACTAGGAACAGTGTTGCCTTGACATTTAATTTTGTTCTGATTTGTCCTAAACAAGCCGGCTTTGCCGGCGTTGCCCGGCAGTGGCCCTCCATCAGTAATGACGGGGTTTAGCATTTTGGTTCAACTGGCTGCGCCGGTTTCACCCTTTGGGATCTAGTGTGAGCAGTAGCAAAAAGTTAATGAATTTTATGCACTTTCACAATTCCTGTACCCGAAATTGTGATCCTCACATTCTCTTAATCATGACTGGTAATGTTCACAAAGAACCTTGCCACAAATTATGAGGAAGAAGAGATTAATACAAAATCAAAACTAATTGTAGCGGAGAAATGGTGGTTGCTTTCACAATTTCAGAAATAAACTATTAAGTGGTTCAAACATATTTTGCGTTGTGGTGCTTCCCCTTTCCTATATATATATATATATTGGTCGGCTATTTTTATTTATATTTGTGGTATTAAGTCCTTTCGGCTGCGCTATTTGTCTTGTTTCCGGCACAGCGACAAAAGCGGCTATGCCTTCCCCGAAATCATTCACCATATTTTAGTAGGCGCACATCATGCCTAGTTATTTTCAAACAAATGTTCTCTCTAGATTCAGTTTTACAAATTGTTATCGTTATCATTTTATGTTGATTTTTTCTTAAACTTGGGATGTTACAACAATTCTGTGTAGTATAGACCAGTGGTGGCCGCACGGGCCGTGATAAAGAGCCAAAAATAAAATAGATGCCATCATTGAAAGAGCCGCTACACAATCCTACTTTGTTTGAATTGACGCATTTTCCGTCCAGATAGGGGGTGATGACCTTTGCATTTGCACCCTTCCATCGGCCCCAGAACTCAAGGTGTTGCACAGCAGGTGACACAATCCTACATTACATCATTGTGCCCAAATACAACTTTAGTCAAAAAAGCCGCAATCAAGGACTTAAAGAGCCGCACGCCAGCCGCAGTTTGACCACCCCTGGTACAGACATAAATACCTTAACAAGCAGCCTATCAGCAAAAGAAAAACATCTTTATTTCATAATATATACGACGTCGTCACCCGCAGAGTCTCCATCATGGCGACAGGAATGAGAGTGTCGGTTCAGCCGGGCAAGTCGGCTTTACCTGTCACGCTTTTGTGTGAACAGTCACCAAAAGTTTATGTGTTTTCTACACATAAGATTTTTACGACTTTTTGTGCTCCTTTTCCTAATAGAATATCTCATTGTGGTACAGTGTCTCATTGTGGTGAACAGAGCACATAGACCTAAGGCATAGCCACAAGATCTTGGCTATGCCTTAGGTCTATGTGCTCTGTTCACTGCTGACACAAACCCAAGCGAACCTTGCTTTTCCCGTAGTTTGGAAAAAGGTAACACATTTCTAATATTAAGCGATTTGCAATCAAAATAGCAAAAATGTTTTTCGTGTGGTGAGATTTTACACAGTGACGCTGTTTTTATTTGATTTTTTCTTAAACTTCCTCAGGTCCACGTTGACTACGCAATATGTAGCATGTTCTTTTCTCAGTGCTTGACGTGCCCTGAGACGTTTAATGAGTCCTTGCTTTTCCCCAAATGTTTGGTTTGATCCAGATAGCTCTATAAAGCTAATATAAAGCAAAATACCAATAATATGTTTCATGTGGTGCGATTTGACACAGTGACTTTGTTAACTTTGATTTCCCCTCAAACTTTCTCAAGTCCCTGCTGGCTACGCATTATGCTTCATATTCGTTTTTCCTTACTTAGGTATGCTCAGAGAAGTTAAACGAGTCCTCGCTCTTCCCAAATTTTCAGGTTTGTTCCTAGTAGCTTTATAAAGCTATTATCAAGCAAAATAGAAAAAAATGTTTCTCTTAATTATGGTGCGCTTTTACACCGCCAGGGCATACTATCACCCCAATCAATTTAAAACGTATCAATTATTGCAGCTGTGCCAGCTTTACCGTACAAACATTTGTGTGAGCAACAACAAAATGTCTTAGTAAATATAAGCCATAGTTTCTGTATATGTAATGGTGATCATGTTGGTCTATCAATCAAGACTGGAAGTATTCAAAAAGAAAGAATAATGTCACAAACTACCATTCGCAATTTTTAAATGTGTAAGAAGAGGGGAAGGTGAAACATAGTCGAAATTGATGGCGTCGCCTAAATGGTGGTCGTTTTGACAATTAAAGAAATGAGCTATTTAGTGGTAGGCCTATTTGACGATTTGGTGGCCCCGCTTTTGTATTAATATTTGTCACATTAAGATTTTTGCCTGCGCTGTTTGCTTTCATTTGGCCATAGCATGAAAAGGAGCCATACCTTTTCCCTAAGTCATACAACCTATCGCAATAGGCGCCTATTAAGCTCCTTTCAAACAAAAACATTCCCTCTTAAAACATTGTTATAAATTGAAGCTATTATTGTTTAATTTTGATTTTTTCTTAAATTTGGGATTATATCACACTTAACTTTGCCCCTAATCCAGATCTCCATACTTTTAAGCAAAGATCAGTGTTTTCCACCGATATCTTTGTAAGTATAAATATCAGTAATGAGCTTTACCATTTTTGTTTGCTATCAAATTGATAGTAGATGATTTTGCTGCCTGCTGCTGTTCTCACTAAATAGTGGCAAGCATTGTGATGTCATTTAAGATTATGACCTTTCAATGCGTTTTAAGCCATTAGATATTAGAATCGCTACTTACCACTTTTCGTTACTGTAGACGAACTAATATGAACTAACGTCTCTGAACTAACATGCATGTTCCTTGGCCCTGGCATAGACGCCGCCATGCATAGAGCAAACTAATTCGAAATGAACCACTCACAGTTAAGTTGTAGCAATAGCGGGGGACCCCCATTAATAATGCCGAGGTTAAGAATATCAAATCAAATAACTGTGCCAGCCTCGCCCAATTACAAAGGGAATTGCTTCAACATTTAGATCATATGTAACTTGACACTTACATTATGTTGCAAAAGATAAGGAAGGACCATCTTTACCCAATTGTCTTCTCTTTGGTGATGACCAAGTGTTTTGATTGGAGTTGACTACATATTAAAATTTGTAGACTTCATTTTTCGATGAATCTTTTTGAATAATGATAATTTGATGGATAATGCCAAAGATCCATGCTATGGAGAAAGAATAACCAAAATGTAGCAAAGGACTTGGTTTTTCTAGAAATTGTAATATTGTGAAGTGCAGGCACCAAAATTTGCCGTGTTTTTAACCAATAGACTACATTTCACAAACGTTTTGAAACTTTAGTTTCTGATGGATCGTTTTGAAAACGTCGACAGATAATGCTAAAGAACTATGCTTGTGAGAAAAAGCAGTAAAAATGCACCAAAGAGCTAACTTTGTTAACAATTACAAGTTTGTTTAGCCAAGTAAAATATTTGTTCGACTAAAAATGAAACATGATGTATGGCAACCACTTGTTAATTAGCCATAATAAACTAATCCTCAGCCTGAAGTAATTGGAGTCACATATTGCCGGAAAACAAATCTTCTAAGCTTTCAAAGAACAGTAATTTTTAGTACTTTACTATAACGTTTTTGTATTAAAATTACCTGATTTTACTCAGCTTACCACTTTTTGGAAGAGTAAAAAGTTACATCACAGGTCTTAAAGTTCAGTTTTTTCAGTATAAATCCTAATATTAATTATACATGTTGTATACTATCGGAATCGCCTTGAAATAATCTTTAATTTATTTGTTTGTTGAAAAAAGTTTGAAAATTAGTTGAGAAATGAGGTCACAAATTAGTTTTTAATTAAACTGATTTTGCAAAAAGAGTGCATTTTTTGAAAATATCTTCATATTATGATGTGTGGTAGCGCAAGATTTGTGTTAATCGTACGAGGCATATTATAACATCATAGAACCAGTTTTAAGTGTGCAAGCGAAAAAGAGACCAAAAATGCTTAAAGGGCTTGAAGTGCTTAAAGAACTGCTGGTAACATAGTCAAATAAGCTTTATTGTTGTAAAGTTGTTTTTATCGAAAGTATCTTATTAATATCTCCTGAAAGAACGTTTAATCGCATTTCTGCGATTAGTACTTTTTGAAAAAACAAAAAAAACAGATTGTGCAATGAATCGTTGATTGTGACGTCATTTTAGATCCCAAACAAATAAAAGTTTTTGTAATGTGGTAAGTCGGAAGCTGGTTTTCGTTTGAGCGAAAAGCGGTTGTCCTCTGTCGAGTAATGCCAATTAAAAAAATTTTGATTATAATGTCACCAACACCCTTATGACACCCACCACTGGTTGATGATCAATCGTGCCAAATTTGATTCTTGTACCTCAAGCAATTTCAAAGGAGTTAAGCAGATAGACGCACAGACAGAATTGCTCTTTATAGTACAGATTTCCATTAGCTTGTTCAATTTACATTTATGCACCAACTAAAAGAGATAACTGTTTTGTTATCATCAAAAAAGCACTTTGTCGTGAAGATTAAAGCTTGGTGATTTGGTTGCTTTGCTAATTGAATCACGTTGATATATTGTCAGCAATATGTCTTTTCACAATATCCATCAAACATGCGGCGTTTAACATCAACACTGTTGATTTTATGACAAAATTTTATAACTTACAGTCTACTTACAACTATTAGTTAAAAATTTACTTTCACCATCTTTAAACTTTAACGAACTTTAAATCTTGAACACTTTTAAAAATTTTTTAAATTATTAGTCAAACTTCTGGCTATGTAAGTTAGTTGTTGAAATTTGCATTAATCTATTAGTGGCCAATGTTCCAAAATTGGAACAAACATATTATTTCGTTACAAAAAGTAAAGAAACCTTAATTTGAAACTTTTCTAGTTTTAGTGATGCAAGAGGCTAACGATGCACTTAGCAATCTGCAGATAGTGACTTGCTTTATTATAAAAGTTTGTGACCACTGAGCTGTGACAGCACTATTGTTCTAGCAGTTGTTGAACTTAGTACACCTGCGGCAACCGCCTTTCAATCACGAATGATACGGCTTCGCAGAGTACTGACAGACCATCCATCTCAGTGGATCTAGCATAGGTCCCACAAGTATGGCGGTCTAAGCCATGTGTTATTAAAAGCCTCTAGCTTCTTGTCAATCACCAACTGCACTGAAGAGACCTGATGGGTCGAAACAGTGTCACTGTCGGCAGTTTTCTAGTTTTCTAGTTGTATTTCTGATCTTTTGAAGAAACTATAACTTCGTTTTGCGAAAATACGCTCATGTGTGTGTTTTAAGTTTATTTATTTACATTTGTGATTTCCAAAATTTTTGCTGGTAAATTTTATGGGTTTTTCAGTGATTATTTTCTAACGGAAAATCACATTGGATTGGGGGATTCTGTGTTTGTGACGTTGAGAATGACTCAGTTAACAATTCTATCTAAAGATATTTATTGGTCCTGCTTTATCTTGCAATTTCAGGGAGGAAATGTGGGATAATCCATTTTTCGAACAATGGCCACATGTGACCAAGCTATTGCGAAACATGATTTGATCAATTAAAAAGACTTATCAAAACTTTTATCAAATGAAGATTGATGCTTACTGCCTAATCTTCTTAGTTATAAGCCGGAAACCTGTTTAAATAATAACTCCGATAAATCTTCAGCATGTAACTAGCTCCAAGTGCAAGAAAATCCTCCTATAATTACTTTTGCGTAGTAATTTGCTTTCATTCTGTTTTCTTTTCTTTGTTCATGTCTTCTACTACTGTAAATACGCTGTTTGAGAGGCATTTGAGACATAATGTATAAAAAAATTCTTCGTACAGGTTTTCTTTGTACAGTATGTCGCAAAAGTCTCGCAGACAGCGTATTTACTATAGTTGCTCACACGTAGAGGATAGTTTCCATGGGCAAGAGGCGTTTGCAGTAACTACAGTTAGCAATGAAGTTAGCACTTGGTATTGGTAAGCCATTAGGTTTCGGGGACTTGCCACAAGATAGAAGTTTATGCAAGTGTAGGTAGCAAAGTAATTGATTGGCTAGGCTAGCAAGGTAACACTCTGCTCTTCAAATAGAGTGGAAATAACGACAGCGAAATAATTCTCGTCTTTATTTTGACGCTTTGCTTGGCAGTTAATGCCAAGCATCTTGAGAAAACAAAGACAAGGAAGTGAAAAGTCGCTTTTTTGCAGTCAACACATCACAGCAATTATGATCTTAGAAAAAATTGTATGAAAAAGCAATCATTGAATTTTAAATTTAAATCCAATTTAGCTCAACAGAAGAGAATATTACGTCACAATTTACTATAAAAGAGGTTGAAAGTTTTGAAAAGCAAAAAACATTCACAACCAGTTCATTTCTGTTTAGTTCAGTTGTCTTTTATTCCTGCACCGCATCATAAAAACAATATTGCGAAATTAGAACATACAGTAATCAAATATGAAGAGCACAGAAAAAGTAGGAGGCAACAAAACGATAAGCGTTGTAACATGTATCACAGAAAAATGCATAAATAAAAATTGACGAGAGATATAGCAAACAAAAAATGGCGAATAGCCTACTGTAGTTAGATTATTACCAGCCAAGCGAAACGTCAAAATAAAGACGAGAATTATTTCTCTGTCGTTATTTTCACTCTACCAGAGGAGCAGACTGTTAGCTTGCTAGCCTAGCCTATTGAAATTTCTGGTAGACAGCAAGAAAACACTCTTATGCAGTTTTTTTTAAGAAATTGATGCTAATCGTAATAGTGATGTAAAATGGTGGGGTGAAACAGACTGTTGACGAATACATCATTTTAACCAAATCGTAGTAATAATGTGTCGAAACTGCATCCTAAGAAAAAAGCTAAACCGCAACCAAAAACATTGGTGGAAGAAGACATTTAACCAAATTTCTGAACCCTTGCCAAACTTGCAACCTGAGTCCCTGATTCAAAGCTATCCACTTTTGAAGATCAAAAAGCTTGTTGAACTCCTTGAACTCTTTTATGGAAAAGGTGTCTTGGAATTAAATGCAATGGAAAGCAGTAGGTACGCTGCTCAAAATGGCGCTCAAATTTCAACCTGATGAAGGAAGAGCTAAAAGTATTTTGGGCTACTTTGATTTTGTCTGGCTACCACACACTTCCCAAACAAGCTCTTTGTTGGTGTAGAGACGAGGATGTCGGTTTATCATCTATTCAACAAAAGCTTTGACGGAATCGTTTCCGAGCAATAAAGCAGTATTTGCATTTGGCAGATAATACCACTATTGACAAGAACGATTGTCTAGCAAAAGTCCGGCAGTATATGAATATTTGTAAACGTCTTCTTTCTCAGTTTAGTGTGTCCACAAAAAATTTAAGCATAGATGAGGAAATGGTTCCATATTACAGAAGTTCTGCTCTAAAACAGTACATCCGCAGAAAGCCGATCAAATTTGGTATGAAGTTATTGGTTATGGTTTTCTCTGATGAACTTTCGTTTGACTTTGAAGTGTATATTAGGAAGGAAGCCTGGTCTGATTCTGGAAAACTGGTCGGGGAAAGAATTGTCAAGCGTTTTATTGAACAAATTGACCATCCAAATGAGTACTGCCTTTACACTTCTTCTCTTCGGCAAATTTATAATCGCTAACCAAAGAAAAGGCGTACGTCACGCTGGTGCTGTGCAACAGAACCAAATCGGAAAATGTCCAGTGACTTGCAGAAAAGAGTTCAAAACAGAAGAAAGTGGAAAGTACGAAGTTTTTAGAACTGGTGATTTAGTTCTAGTAAACTGGAATGACAGCAAACTGGAATTTGTTCTGTCGAATTTTGAAAGCATACGCCCTCTACGGTCTGTTAAAAGAAAGAGCAAAAAGCCCAAGAAGATAACAGACATTAACATGCTCTTAATGAATCGTCATTCAATTCATTTATGGGAGGAGTCGGCTCACTGAATAGATTTATGTCGGACTACCGCCAAACTTTGCGCAGCTGGAAATGGTGATGGTGCCTCTTTAGCAACCTACTCAACATGACTGTGGTTGCAGCATGGAGGTTGCAAGGATTTAGAATGGAGGTTGCAATCTTGGAGGCAAACTAGACCACTTCGGCTTTAGAAGAGAGAGATTGTACGCAGTATCTTTGGACAAGTCTCTTCAAAACCTGCCAGTTCTGGGCCCATTTCCAATGCTGTAAATGCTATAAGGTTTGGAGGAAACAAGCATCTTCCTGTAGCATCAAATCGACAAGGGAGATGTAAGGCATGCAATAAAAACACTACCTATATATGTCAACAATGTGATGTGCTTCTTCACAGTAAACCCTTTTCCGTGTATCATACTTAA
This sequence comes from Trididemnum clinides, assembly GCA_963675345.1. NCBI lineage: Eukaryota > Metazoa > Chordata > Ascidiacea > Aplousobranchia > Didemnidae > Trididemnum > Trididemnum clinides. The sequence goes on along the minus strand of OY776304.1, from coordinate 31,111,956 downwards.
TAAAACACCGCCAGAGTTTATGTGTCGCGAGAGCTGCTGCGAGAATAGTTGCGCATTTAATTAGAGCAATGTGGTCAATACTCCAATAATGGACATACCCCAAATTTTTTGGAAAAGATAAAAAATAGTAAAACTAACTATTTTTTTAGGTTTTGAATAAATTTTGATAAAAAAATCTTAATTATCGAGCCAATATTATTAATATAATAGTTCGGCCACTAAGGGGTTAAACACTAAATTTGAAAACTAACCCTATATTATGTATGCTTAATGAAACAAAATTTCAATTTTCGTTCAATACCAAGTCATCAGTCAGCAGAGTCATATCTTTAACACTGTTACTTATGAGTTCAAAACCATAATTGTTAATGCATGATTGAATATTTTTTCAACTGGTACACATTTTCACATTACTGTTTTACACCAAGAAATAAATCTATCACTTTTGCAGGACTGAAGCTTATTGTTAGTACTTTATAAGTATAAATATTCAGTTATTTAAAACCAAATTTGAAATTCACGGAGTCACCGTTAAAAATTGTGATTTTAAACTCAGAAATAACAGTGTTAAAGATGTGACTATGCTGATTGATGACTTAGTTATGTATTGTAAAATCGAACTCAAGTAGGATTTGAACTGCAGTCCAACTCAAGTTCGGCATTAGACTTTAAAACTGAACTTGAAACAAAAACACAAGTTCGAGACGAGTAGGACTTGAAAGTTCTGAAGTCCAACTCAAGTCTGCTTTGTATTTTAAAACAAGTGCTCCAAATTTTTTTGTGAAGCTACTCTTGAAAATAGTTGAAATTTATGCAAAATCTCAAATTTGATTTGTAAGTGACTTGAGTCGACTTTAAAAATTTGTAAATTATTTTTTGGCGTGTAACACCAGGTTGATGGGTGGGATTTTGACAGAAAACTTCAGTCGAAATTAGCAAGTGAAGCATGGTACCTTATTAGCTTGCACTACCGAGCAAATGCTGCTAAAGCTTGTTTACCTTGCCCTCTCAGTTACTGCGTAACAAGCCTATATTTTTAGATGTATGAATGCTAGCTTATTTATAAAGCTTTAATGTTATTTTAATTTAGTAAAATGGAAACCTGCATATTTTGTATATGTTGTACAGTAGTATCGTATGGCAGATTTTTCTTTACACTTCCAACCCAGTGTCGTCTAGCCAGTTGATGAAGCCCACTTCTGCCTCATGAATCGCTGCATATCCTCTTGGTATAAATGTGCTTAGGCAGTGGAGTACTACATGGTCCATGTCTTGTGGAGCAGTGGCGCATTTCGGGCAAATGGAAGAATTCCAATAGCCCCATTTATGCAGGTTCGTGGCTGTTCTGCCATGCGGTATTCGGATTCTGTTGACTGTTGTTTATTATTTTCTTGTTGGTGAGTGGAAGCCGGGTTGTGAATTGGTTGGATCCTCAACAAGGTATTCTCCTGCAAGGGTGTTTTCTTTTGAAGTTTGAAATTATTTATTCGTGTAGAGTAGAAGGGTCGTCTCGATTTTAGTCTGGTGGTTGTTGGGGCTTAATCCTTCATTATTTGCTTCAATGGTGTCTCAATTTCAATGGAGTTTAGTCAATTATACTGCCTCTGAGTTGCCTGCTTTCTTTTAAAATATGGTGTTGCAATGGAACTTAGAGTTGGTAGCCAAGAAACCGGAGTGAATTTCAAAGTGTCGGTTATAATTCTCATTGCCTGGCGTAGTTGGATGTGATTTTTGGTATGTGTGAGCTGCAACCCCAGACAGGGGCACAGTAATCAACAACGCTATAGCATAGTTCCAGAGCGGAAATTTTCAATACAGATAGTGAGGCGCCCAAAGTTCTTCCAGTTAGCTTTCGAATTGAGGAGTTTCTCATTTTCAGTTTGTTAACACTTTTTTCCAGATGTTTCCGGGAGGTCAAAGTTCTGTCCAGCTATATTCCGAGGTATTTAAGGATTTTGTTATTTGATAACTTTTGAATTGTTTATTTTGATATTGAGGGTTTTATCAGCTTCATGATTGTTTAGATGAAATAAATTGGTTAGGCCTACTGTTTTCGTGGCGTTCAATTCCAGGTACCATCTATTAAAATAGTGATGTACTGTCTGGCAATCAGACTCCAGTACTTCCTCAATTTTCTTTGCATCTCAAGCCTGGTATGCCGCAGCAAGGTTGTCAGCAAAGGTATTATATTCGGGAAATTGTATGTAAAAGGTTTGAAGTGTATACAGTAAAAAATGTTGGTGCAAGCGTCGATCCTTGTGGGACGCCGTTTTTGATTGTTCTCGTCTTACTTAGGTCACCTCCCAGGAGCATAGCGAAATTTCTTGGTGAAGTCATGCGTTTCAGCAATTTTTTGGTCTTTTTGCATTTGATAATTTTAATTAGTTTGAGCATTAGTCATCGTGCCATAGGCAGTAGACAGATCAAAGAAAACGGTGCCTGTTTTTAGTCGTTTTTCAAAGTCAACTTTTACGAAAGAAGTTAGCGCCAAAACTTGTTCAAGTATCTCTGCAGGGTCTGAAGCTTACCTGTTCCATTGGTAGCATTTGGTAAATTATCGGGTCAACACGAAAAGGGATTGTACGTTCAGTTAGTTTGTATAGGCTACACAGTAAAGAGACGGGTCTATAACTACGGGAATTTTCGGCTGGTATCTTCGCCTTCAGTATGGCAATTATCTTCGCTTGTTTCCACAATTCCGGTTATTCAGAAGTTTTGATTATGTCAGACATTGCTGTAGCCAGCCAGGCGAGAGCTTTGTCAGAAAGGATTTTATCATTTCCGGGTAGATGCCGTCAGTCCCTGCGGATTTTCCTTGTTTGATTTCACATATTGCTCGTTTTATTTCGTTTGTCCCTACTAAGGCTGTCAATAGGTGGTCGGCATCAGAGCATTCATGATAGAGATATTTTATATATAAAGTACGGGTACAATGTGTTTTTGTTTGGCTGCATTAAATACTACAGGGCACCAGTAACTCATTGGCCCAGATGGAAGGTGCTTTCTCGCAGCCTGGGCCTACGCCTTTCAGAAATGTCAGACAGAAACCAAACCTGCAAACCCGAAAGGGTAACCCCTCACCCCAACGTTCAGCCAGGCCCTGCTATTCGGCAAACGCTCTTTTCAGGGAGGGGCGATGTGCCCCTGTCAGGGTACACTGTCAACAAGTTCCGAAGGTCAGCAGTCTTGCAGCTGAACATTGAAGGCATCACTGCAAGCTAGACAAACATTCCATCTTAATCTCCTAGAAGCTGCTTATATCAAGACCCGGCGCCCGGTGTTATGCAGACAGAAAGAGTTTGTTTACACTCTCAAACTCTTTCGATAATCGTGGCATTTTTATTTGGCCTCTTGCTGCGCTTTTTTTAGCATTTCGCTATTGCTAAATCTTTCTTTGGCGCGCTTTGCAATACTAGCGCTATCATTGGCTTGTATTTATTGCCTAACGTCCTAATTATTCGCATAAAACACTTACTCCAGATCTTCTCTTTTGACGCGATAGCGTCACGAAAAGCTTATGGCTCAAAAAGCTTTTTTCAAAGCTATATTAAAATTCTGTATCGCCAACAAGATTAAGAACCTTGAACCTGCTCCTATTTTAGAGCATTGAGTTAAATTTTTTTCGAAAGTGTTGACGAACAGTTGGTATATTTAAACAGAATGATTGCCGATTTTAACTAGCATACTGGTTAGTACTAAGATATATCGCTAAACTGCATTGCTTCCATGTTGATTGTAAACTGAGTGGATATACTGCACATTTTTTTTTCTTATTAAAGGAATTAAACAAGCTATACGATGAACAGATGTATCCAGCAATTGTACTGGTATTTTCAAATGACATGCAATAATTACAATTATGGTTGCTTGAAAGGAGGAATTTCCCGAAAGCATTACTAACTGCGAAGGTTCATGAGATATGAATTGTGTCGGCACATTCGTCTGATCCAATATTCTTAACCTGGAAATAGTGGTAATCTCCGAAAAAAACAGGTCTTTCTCCAGAACTTGGCAGTTTTGGGGCCTTGTTATTTATCTTATGCAGCTGCATTGAAGAGGCCATTGACGGATTACCTTGAAACTAACTGATGTTTTAACAGACGTTTCTTGGTAAAAATCGTCAGCTAAGAGTGCAAATTGGTGTTACATATTTATGCATACAGAAATAATATTTACATTTGTTTTAATGCATGGACCGATTTTGGTAGAAATTTAGAGTTGCTGTGTATATCGCCTCCAACAAAGCTGGCTTATAGATACTATTGATTTTAGATCTGTGCTTAGAATAGCATTGGGTAGCATTGATGGATAGTAGTTTCATAAATGCGGTAAGAAATTTTTCCAGTAATTTGATGTCATGAATGCTAGGGCATTGCCAATTACAAAATTTGGGGGCAACTTTCTTTTGAAAGTGTACCCTATTTTTTCGGAGATAATCCACACTCTGTTTTCAGACATGAAATTATGTTATAAAGCCTCATCACCGCGTATAATAAGCACTCCCTAGATTGGAAACCACATTAGTTATTCTTTGACAGAAACACCGCCGTGATTGTTTTTATCAAGCAACCAGCGAAGAAGAACAAGAAGTGGGAAAACGAAAAATATATATCATAACGTATTTCTTATTACAGGGAAAAATAGTTTCAGCTTCCGGTTACTGGTATGGAGAATTTGTATTGCTGTTTTATCACTATATTTTCGCTCTCCCGTGATAAAACGGCTTTATTATTTTGGCAAAAACTAACTTCAAACTTACTGTTCCCGCGCATATAATCCGCACCAGGAATTTAGAATCCATATTTGAGAAATAAAAATGCGTATTATCTCCGGAAAAACACGGTAGATTTTTTTTCGTAGCGACCATTTAAATGTCTACTTAAAAAGAAGGTCCGGATAGCAGAGCGACACTCTCCTTGGCCAAGCGTGGCATCCTGGACCCAGACCATATTTTACACCGTCAACTAGCTGGCTTGCCTGATTTGTCTCATGAGAGACTAAAGTCTAGACGCCCATTTGTGCCTGCTGCGCGGAAACTATTAAATAACTTATCTGAACTAGGCATCCGCGCGGCTCAGTGGAAGAATTATTGATGGAGCGCAGATTACTCCAAACGCACATCCGTACTCCATGTTTTCATTCCCAGGACCAGTTCTAGGCCCTTTGGAATGGGCTTGTCCAGAACACTTTGGGTTAAGCTCAATGCCTACGGACTAGCGTTGGGCGTTTTTACTCGTCCATTTACAAATGGGGTCTCGCTTCCTCGTCGAATTGCGAGCGTGGCGCCACCAATCAAACCGCAGATCACGTTGTCTTAACGTGGCCCATATATCAGGCACCTTGAGGGGTGGCTTGTCGGACGGTTTTGGATGACGATAATCGATGCTGGTTTAATATCACCACAGCCAGCATCTGATCTTATTGTTTTATTTTGGATGCCTTTCCATACGAGGAAGAAAACTTAAAAGGATGCCTTTTAATTCGCCTATTTTTCAGATGATTTCCAGATTTTTCAAAAATTATTGCAAAACCTTTTTTCGCCTCCCCAAACTCTGGGCCACACCTATAAGTACACACTTTGCGTTTTGCCTTTTTTTAAGAATTTGCAAAAAGTTTGGCTTTGTGTATAGTTTTTAAATTCAAATCGATGGTAAGTTTCATTATTGCAGTGTAAGAATGCTGAGTAAGGGTTTATGATGATCCAAGACAACCATCATCATTTATAATAAAAAATATGTTCTTATCCATATGCTATAGTAGTTGGCAATTACTGATGCAGCCAAAAAAGAAAAGTAAAGCCCCACTCGCAATCCAAAATACTGGTGGTAAATTTGAACAACACAGCACAATTATGCCAAAACGTAATCATCAAAACTATGAGGGGAAATACTGATCATGCGTTCAATCTTAGATATCTCATAATATTATTGTATTTTTAAAAATAATTTAAATGTATGACATATACCTTTCTTTAAATTAATTGCATCAACAGCAATAAAATACAATAAACGTTTCACGTCGACTAAACAAGCGACTCAAAAGTTAAGAACAGGGTTCCCACAAAATTAGTATTTTGCGTGACCTCCCTTATTCTTCAAAACTTCTTGCACTCCATTAGGCACTGTGTCGACCAAGTTTCGGCAGTTGTTGCTGATTTTTGGGTGACAATACTATATCTGAATTATGGCTTCAATCAGCTTCGTCTTCGTGGTGCAGTCCATTTCTCGGAGTCTTGTTTTGATGATTGACCAGAGATTTTTGATTGGATTCAAGTCTAGATCTTAAGAATTTCCAGGCCAATTCAACACTGACAGCTTGTTTTTTTTGAAAAAATTTAGCACCATTTTTGGCAGAAAGCAAGGTCTTGTTGAGAGCTTCAGAATCGAATCAGAAAGGAATCAGAATCAGAATCAGAAGGAAGTTTTTTTCATCTCTGGGAGTAACCTGTTCTTCAAAACTTTGATGTATTGGGATGATTGCATCATATCTTTAACAAAGTAAAGGGGACCGAAACCGAAATATGAGAAGCAACCCTAAAACATCTCTTTCAGGATATTTCACATGTTGTTCAATGTGGTCCCGAGTGGCTGATTCTCACTTCGAACGACGAACATGCTGACTTCTCTATTCTTAGACAAAGAAATGGCTTTCGTCGCTAAACATAATTTTTCTTCGATCTTCTGTTGTCTAGCTTTTTTGCTACAGTGCCCTGGCGCGTCTTTTTCTTCATCACGTCAGTCAGGGGTTGCTTCTTCACCGGTCTTCTGGCTGGTCGGTCATTCTCCAGCAACCTCTTTCTGATCATGGAGGTGCTGATGTTCTCGCCGGCCTCACCTAATGACTGTTTCAGCGCAGAGCGTGTTTTTTGGATATTTTCACTTTTTCTAATCAGTGCTGCTTCACTCCTTGATGATGTCTTATCTTTTCTTCCGCACTATCTCTTCCGTTGCGGGGTGGATGTTCCTGGGATTTGAATTCGCTTCAATATTCGACTCACTGTTGACTGGTTTACACCAATAATGGCAGAAATTTCACGTTATGACTTATTGGTGTGCTTGTTTAATGTCAGAATGGCACTTCTCTTTCTAGGCGTAACGTCCATGATGTCGAAAGGACAACTGCGTTTTTTGATAATCATTACATCATAAAAGTTTTCTAGGTTTGCCAATATATTTTTCTTAGTTTTGATAAACTGCCCAAATCACGATTTTTTAACATTTCTGACAGTGATGCAATTATTTCGAACAAGAGTGTGGTTTATATCAAGATAAATTGATATTGTTGAAATGGCAGCATGGGTTTGCATAAACAAGCTTTTGTTTTAAACGTAACGACTATATTGCTGTTGAAAAGCAAGAAAAAGAAAAAGTTGCAAACCTTGATCAAGTAATCAAATGCATTAACACTCCCATTTAGGCTATCATAATGGTATTCTGCTGTAGCTAATTATCACATATTACCAGATCTTTCCAAATGTGCTTATTATTTTTGTCTTTGTCAGTGTCTGCAACTTCTTTTGGAAAGCGTGTTTGAAAATATTTCCAAATACCACAAACGTTTTTAATTTCATTTCTGTATTGTAAATTGTACTGGAAATTTTGAATCAAACAGAACTTTGACCCCATGAATCATGTTACATTATTTCTCACTAAAATATTTTATTTTTGCTACTGCTTGCATTCAACTGCACATCTATTTACCTGAGTGTGCAACGTTATGATGATAAACAGTTATTTGCAAATAAGCTGTAATGCTTTATGTAATGCTGTTTTACATTTTCATATTTATGCACTTGGGCAATTGTTTAGTGGTTTGCTTTGCAATGATGCTAGTCGATAGATTCTGATTATAACCTCCATCTCTTAATTACCATACTATCATTGGTAAAACAGCAGCTATAGAGCAGACGCGCGTCGATTTATAGCAGTACTTAGATAACATCACTGTGTTTTGCGCGCAACAGCGAATGGCCTTTTTTCTTTTGGTGGCTTTTCCCGGACCCGGCGTTACTATTGGGATGCTTGTGCACTTTTTGGGTCTTTATTTGGCAATAACTGAAGAAAAATTGATCTTCTTTTTTTTGTTTTTAAGATCATCTTTGTGACGCAGACTTCGTCGAATTCAGGTTTAAACCCATTGAAATATTTTGCTCATTGAGCCTATCAGAAAATAGTATATGCTGTTGTTTTGGTGCACAAAGCACCAGACACGAGTTTGCCCTTGTGTGAGCTGTTCTTGGGATACGTATTTATTTATCGTCTCCGGTGTGAGTTGAACTCTATTTCAAATCTCCGATGTGAGTAATTTCATTTCATTTCATTGGCTCTTCTAGTGTGTGACAACACTACTTTGATATAGCACCAATTCACGTAGCGGGAAGCTGACGTTGCTGGTATTTAGAGTGAAAGATTGGCTGGCTGCTTCATAGTCGATTCTATTTTGTTTTTTTGACAAAGATACCATTGAATGATTCACTTCGTTTGCTTCCAGTGTGGCGCCTTATACCGATACCTGCTCATCGAGCCGTAAGCATTTCACTTACAGTCTTGAAAAAATTTGAAAGGGCGAAGAAAAAATATTTTAAATTAGGCTTAAAGAGACTTATAGCCATTCTTTAAATTAGAGAAGAGTAGAAGATCAGCATCGCTTGAAAACCAATTGAGTTTAAATATTGGTCTGAATGAAAAATGGATATTGAATTTGCATCACCAAATAGCCCAAACAAGGGTGGAATTTGAGTGTGGTGCTTTCTGCATTCTGAGCGATAGCATATATTGCCTCCCAAGGGTCTTCAGCAATCAAAAACATTCCTTACTTCACCCATTAAACTTTTCAACATGAAAGAGCGATACTTTCAACGTGCTAGAAAAATCTTGATATTTGGTCTCACGGTGATTGCAATTATTTATAATCGATATTATGATCTCTCTACACCGCAAAACCAAAAAATAACTGTTATTCATGGAGCAGCCGGTCGGTTCTAATACGCTTGATAATACGATATCAAAGTCAGGCCGCGTGCTCCAGCGGTTGTTCTTAATAATGCTGAAGTTATTGATATAAAATTTAACAATACCATATTGAAAATAAAAGCGTTTTTTTGCTTTCTTTCAAAATTAGGTTTTGCTTTAATTTCAATAGAACTTTAAATTAAGAAAAGTGCTATTTGTTACTGCAATTGATAATTAATCATTGACTAATATTACTACATATATTTCATGATTTAAATTGATTTTTTAGTTAAAAGCACATCCCGATCTTTGTGCACAGAATCACACAAACGTGGTAAGTCGGGTTCAAAAACGTAGCGGTCAAAAAAGGATGTTTGGGGCACGTGCAAATAACAAACCAGACTAATATTAAAAAATAACATCCCCGTCTCCAGACTCGCAAGACAGTAACGTATTCATTAACCAATGGAAAAATGTCCAGACCTGATTTGGAGTTTTTCAAACATTCCGATAGAGCTGTTTGGTACTTCTTTCAATAAATTAACAGCTTATTAAGAGTCATCCTGAGAGAAAAACTCATCGCAAAGGGTCTTTTTCCAAAGTCTCAGGAATGCAGTTGTCGTGAGGTTTAGCCGCATAGGTATTGCATCAACGTACGTTGTTAGGCCTATATAACAACCTTTTAATACACTTAACAAGACTGTCTGCAACAGTAATTCACAGCATTAATCACAGCTGACAATGCATGTGGTGAATATATTGTATATTACAATGTTTTATAATGTCACAAATGTTACTGCATTTAGAGAATTAATAACTAGATCTACTTCTAAATGCTACAACTCCCACCATGTTAAAAACATGGGAGTAGGATTTGAAGCCACAATTATAGCAATTGCCGAACAATGGCCATTGGCGAGTAGCTGTAGAACAGCTGTTCTCAATCGGTGGGCTGCACCACACTTGTCTGATTTTCCATTTCCCTAAATTTTTCGAAACCGATCAAAATCAGAAAGTGATTCAGATAAGACCGCAACAAAACTCCGATCTTCAAAAAAAAATCATCGCCCGAAATTGAGGTACATAAAACCCAGAAAATATGTGTGTCTTTGGGCCTTTTCAAAACTTACTTTTGGATATGCTAACTTGAGCCACAGCCTGTATCAATGTTAGCTAACAAGAAAAACAATTCAATATGGGAAAAAGCAATAAGTGAATCACTATGTCCTCTGGTTTATTTGAAAATGGGCAAAACACATTTAAAAGAGCTTTTGAATAAAGCGTGTCTTTATCGCACTGCACCTCTAAATCAGTGACCATTGCTCGAAAGATTTATATAGTCGTGGGTTTGAATCCTACTTGCATTATTGTTTTCAAGATGGTTGAGAGTTATGACATCTAAACGTAGATCCATTATTATTAGTTTTATTGATACATAGATTTTGGTGTCTGGTTTAAATAAACATAAATAAGATTAGCTAAAAAATTATTTATCATGAAATAATCGATTTCGCTGTTGCATCTTCAGTGTTTGTAAAAATTTAATCAAAATCATCCAAAAAAGCACAAAAAATCATTTACAAACAAACATGACCTTCCAATAGTTAAATTGGATAACACATAAAAATCAACACAAAATTATGCGTTGGTCCTTAAAAATTTTATATCAAAATGGGAAAAACTAGAAAGAGAGAGTCAAAATTTACAAAAAAGTCGAAGTCAAGCAGCAGGACCTAAGGCGTAATAAAAAACAACAGCAAACACCAAAACTAGGCGACAAGAAAATAGGTAACTACGTTGAAAAGCACGAAGAAAAAAAGAAAAATAACAAACCAGAACCAAAAATAAGAACAAATAAATTGCAAAACGATGAGGCAAAAAATGCAAAACATGAAAAACTTGACAGGGGTCCTAATTTCAAAACACTAATAAGAGCAAAGAAGAAAAAACATCAGGCAAAAAAACAACAAAAAATAAAATAACAAACCCATCTAGACCAACAATGACAACGATTAGGGTAGACGCCAAAAATGGCACCAAGGATATACCCAGACCTTCCCACTATTTAGTATTGCATATATGCAAAAATCTTTCCGTATGTGAAAACTTCAAAAAAGGCAAAAAACCAAAACTCAAGGCTAAATTAAAAAAACGCCAACATCAGACAAATTCAAACTACAAGAAAACGATTGAAAGTATTATCTCTATATTACTATGTTTTTGTCCTGATGTTCTTTTTAGTTTGCCCTCAATGGTGTTTTGGAATTAGAATCTCTTTTAAGTTTTTCATGTTTTAAATTTATTGCCTTATCGTTTTGCAATATATTTGTTCTCATTTTTGGTTCTGGTTTGTTATTTTTCTTTTTTCCTTCGTGTTTTTAACGTAGTTATCTATTTTCTTGTCGCCTAGTTTTGGTGTTTGTTTTTGTTATATACAGGGTGGTCGCTAGAAAAGCGGAAAATTTGAAAATCAGATTAGATGATGAATAAAATGCGTGATTGACGTTTTCTGATTGGTTCTTTTGTTATCGAAGGGGCGTGTATTATTCATTTCATTAGTTCTGGCTTAATCATTTCTTCAATTTCTATTTTGATACCCACATCATGGACGGGAGCAGCAGGAAACAGATTTCAGAATTTCAAAGGCAGGTGATAATTCTTTTCAAAACTGAAAATCTGACTTGGGGACTGACAAAATGTCTAGCTGTGTTACCAAATTTTTTTTCAACGATGCAAAGCATCAGTTTGATAGTGTTGTAGCAACTTTGAAACGAAAAGGTCCTGAAACAGCTGGTGCTGCTTTGAAGCTGTGACGTGACATAGACTCCATTGATGATCTGAAAACGTGCTTGGCAAGAGCTTGGAGTGATATCTCACAAGTTACCCTTCAAAACGCCACACGAGCTTGGATTTCTAGATTAAGACGTTGCAATGAAGTGCACGGACGACATTTTGAATATCTTTGAGTATAATATAACATTTGTCTTTGAAAAACTTTGAAAAAATTATTCTTTGTAAAAATAAATCGTTGATGACAAATTTTCCGCTTTTCTAGCGACCACCCTGTATTACGCTTTTTATCATATCTATGGTACGCCTTAGATCCTGCTGTTTGGCTTTGATTTCTTTATTAATTTTGACTTTCTAGTTCCTCCCATTTTGATACAAAATTTTTGAGGGCCAACGCATAATTTTATAGTGATCTTTATGTGTTATCCAATTTAACTATTGGAAGGTCATGTTTGTTTGTATTTAATTTTTTGTGCTTTTTTGGATGATTTTGATTAAATTTTTACAGACACTGAAAATGCAACAGCAAAATCGATTTTTTTATAATATGTAAATTTTTAGCTGACTGTATTTCTGTTTATTAAAACCAGACCCTTTTCAATATCTACTGACATGGAGTGAATTCGATTAAAAAGACTATTCTTGTTACAGGGCTTTATTAGTGTCTTCCACTCTTAATTCTATTGGTACCTTAAAATGTGTTACGGATACATTATGATCACCTTTTTATAATCGGGCATGTCACTAAATAGGATGATTCTGTAAATGCTTGTAACAAAAGATAAAGCAAACTGCAACGTAAATTCCACAACTGATTATGCGTTAAGCGATTGTGTTGTAGATCCATTTCATGATCTCTTTATTTAAGTATCCGAACACTGAGTAGGTTGTCGTTTGATCGCAGACTTTAGTCAAGCCAAAGGAAACAACCCCAAACACGTAAAATTTTCCAGAGTTATTCACCATGTACGGACCTCCAGAATCTCCTCGACATGTTGTCGTCGAACCTCCTCCTCTGTAACAAAGAATTTAATTGCTACAGTTTCGTCATTTATTAAAAATTCACATTGACAATTTCTCATTGAAAAAAACAACTTATTGAACAATTTATCACTGAAAACAACTTACTGAACGAAAACGACAACTTATTTAACAAGTCACTTATTGAAATTTTACCTTGAACAGGCCATCTTCAGTTAAATTTCATTTATGTGGAAATCTGTTTGTATGCATAGGCAAAAATATAATACAAAAAAATCTCTACATCTCCCTCTTGGCGGTAATCTTTATGTATACATCTCTGGTTAAGGTCGTGAGTACCTATCCGATTCTTTGGGCTCCATGGTTATTTCCATGCCACGATACCGGTAGAAAGGTGGATAACAGCAACATGTTGCCGCAGAAATGCTAAAAAGTTTTCCAACGTATGCAGTGATCATAGTTTTACGTTACGCATGCACAGATCGTACGTTGCAGGTAAGTTGAGCGTTCGTTAAGACTTATTCGGTACAGTTAAGTTGCTTTTAAGTCGTCAGCAATGTTTCAAGTATCCTAAACGCCTTTAAAATAGCTATAACTTATTTGGCGTTTCCCGAACAGCCATACAACTACCGAACGTGATAGTATATAGCTAGCTTAAAGTGAGGGCAGTGGTTCTCAAACGGTGGTACGTCAGTTCTGTCAAGGTAGTATGCGAACAGCTTTCGGTAAGATGCAAATTTTGGTGTCTAATAAAGTTATACCATATGTTACTGTAACTTTTGCTAAAGTTAAATATCTGTTGTGTTAAACCAAATTACTAAAATCAAAGTGCTACTCAGATCTGCACAAAAAAATTTTTAAGGAAGGGGACGAGGGACGAGAGAGGATCTAACTTGGAAAATTTTTGGCCGTCCACTATTAATTTTGCTCTACTTTTAAAAGCATTTACGTGCAAAAAATGAAAGAAAATGCTTAAGTCCACAAGTAGTAAGAAGATGATAACTTGATATGTATGACGAGCTTATGATCTGCACCAATCAACAGTCGCCTCAACGTGGTGGTGCGGTTCCCGACCCCATTTGGGTTGGGTCGAAATGGCTGTTGGCCTTTCCAAGGGTTCCAGTTACCCCGGGCACTCCTCTCAAACTATTTTTTGCCGTGCTGACCCCTGCTCGACTGCAGAAGGGAAGCACAGAGCTTCTCTAAAATCGGTCATCTGTCTTCTCCCTTTTCCTGCCTTTTTCATGCCTGTCTTTGTCTCTTCATTCTTCTTCTTCTCTTGATGAGCGGTAACGCTCATCCCAACCCTGGACCCACCTATCCTTGCTCAGTGTGCGCTGGTAATCTGACCTGGGGGGGGGGGGGGTATGTCAGTGCAATGCTGTACTTGCTTCAAATGGATCCATCTAAGGTGCTCACTGCTCTCTCTCTCCAAATTCAGGGCTCTTGGCAGCTCTCATTTCTGGAGCTGTCCCCCTGCTGCGTCCCTGCCTGTAACACTGTGACCTCCACCGTTACACCTCATTGTAGCATTGTAACTTCCTCCTCGGCCCCCTCCAACCTGTATACCTCCACTGTCCAATCTGGCCTCCCCTCTGCTAATGCAGCACTCCTTTCCTACATTCGCCTTTATATCTCTTATCCTCCTTCTGCCCATTCTGTTTCTTCTCCCTCTGCTTCCTCACCACCGCTTCTTTCTCCTGGCTGTCGTTCTACGCCTCCTGCTTCCTCTTTCCCCTGACTCACTCAGGGTTTTTCAATAGAATGCAGGCGGTCTCCGATCCAGGAGCACTGAACTGCTACATTTTCTTTCGTCCTATCCCATTGACCTTATCTGCATCCAGGAATCCAATCTTAACTCATCTTCCTCTTTCTCGATCTCTGGATTCTCTACTCTACGATCTGATCGCACCCACTCCGGATCTGGCATTCTCTCTCATGATGCCACGCGCGCTAGCGGCGGTGCCATCATTTTCGTCGGGCAGTTCTTATCTTTCTCGGTCAACATCTCACTAAGGAACTCCTCCTCTCTCTCTTTTCTTAATGTTTATGCTCCCCCATTCGCTCTTCTCCGACGGATGGCAGAACCGACTTCTTTTCTCTTTCCATTCTTTTCTCCTCCAGAAATCTCTTCATTCTGGAAAACTTCAATTGCCATCACTCCCTCTGGAACTCAAAAGGTACTTCCGACCCCCGTGGAGAGGAAGTATTCGATTGGGTCATCTCTTCTGACGTTCTCATCCTCAATGACCCTGACATACCCACTCTCCTCAATCGCTTCTCTGGCAGTCGCTTCTCCCCTGACATTTCATTTGCTCCCTCTTCTCTCCCACTTTTCTGCTCATGGGAAGGTGCTTCAGAACTTGGGTTCCGATCACCTACCATTTCTTCTATCTGTCCCTCTCTCTCCGGTCTTTTGCCCCAAGGAACGTACCCTTTCCTTCAACTTTCAGAAAGCTCGCTGGGATGTCTTTGCTTCTTATTTCGATTTTCACTGTCCTTCTGCAAAGAAATACTCGTCTCTTTCTCTTTCCTCTGCTGCTACTCTCTTCACTTCTTTGGAATGCGGAATGCAGCCAAATTTTTCATTCCTTTCAGCCGCATCAAACGCCATCCTAAATCCTAGTGGTCAGCTGGAGTGGAAGCAACAGTTAGTGAAAGACGCAAGGCTTTTGCTGTCGCTCACAGAAGGGATGAAGATCACTAGGCTTACATCTCCGCTTTCCGACGTGTATCGTCTGTCATCACCAAGGCCAAGGCTGAGGCATGGCAGACGACTTGCTCTTCTCTTTTGCCCAAATCTAACCCCAAATCTGTCTACCTTATTCTTCGCTCTGTTGCTGGCTCTTCTTCCTCACCTACTTCTCTCCTAACTTCCCCAACTGTTTTTCTCCCAGGAGGTCGGCTTCGATTTTTGCTGATTACCTGAGATCCCATTTTTCTGCCTCTCAGTCAAAGGCCCTGCGTAGCAAAGCCAGAAGCTACCTTTCTGAGCTCCGCCGAGCCAAGTGGCCTGAGGAGTCTTACTTGTCCTTCTGCTCACCCTTCTCCCCCGCTGAATATTTTTGTGACTGCCTCCAGTCTCTCCTGGGCCACTGCCACTGGCCCTGTCAAAGTTGCCTATCCCATGCTAAAGCACCTTCCTCACTCAAGCAAGATTTTTCTTCTTCAATCTTTCCTGAACTTAACATTCCTTTCCTTCCACCTGGAAGACTTCTTCTTCTTCTTTCGGCTTTTTCCTATTCGGGGTCACCACAGCGCGAAAGTATTTTCCATTTGTCCCAATCGACTTTGTCTCCTTCCTTAGCTCCAACCCTTTCCATGTCTTCTCTCGCCAAACCCATCCACCTTCTCTTTGACCTTCCTCTTTTCCTTCTACCTGGCATCGCCATCTCCATCATCCTTTTTTCCCACATAGCCTTCTTTTTTCCTTTTCACGTGGCCATACCAGCGTAGCCTTGCATTCCGAAGTTTGTCTCCTAGCTTTGCGATTTTCGCAGTCCCTCTCACGTATTCGTTTCTTATTTTGTCCTTTCTTGTCACTCCCAGTGCCCATCTCACCATTTTCAACTCTGCGACTTCCATATTTCCCAACTGTCTTTCCGTCCCTGCCACTGTTTCCATTCCATAAAGCATGGCTTCCATAAAACCAGCCTCTAAGGTTGTTCAAATCAGAGCAGCCTTGGTGCCAGTCCCAAGCCCGGATAAATGGAGAGGGTTGCGACAGGAAGGGCATCCGGCGTAAAATCTAGCCAAAAGTTTTCAATGCGCGTCAATTTCTTCCATCTGGAAAACATCTTCTATTATTCCGATCCACAAGATGGGAAAGCGTCTCGACTCTCCTGCTTCTTTTCCGCCTATCTCTCTTATCTCCTGCGTATCAAAGCTTTTTGAACGCATCATACTATCGCGTCTACTCTTCTTTCTGAAGTCTATTTCCATTCTTTTTCCCCGCCAGGCCGGTTTCCGCTCTGGACGGTCTATTCTAGATCAAATTCTTTACCTTTCTTAGTCTATTTCAAATGGGTTTAACACACCCAGGCCGGGTTCTCGGACGATCCTTTCTGCTATTGGTTTCTAGAAAATTTTTTACTCTGTTTGGCATTCCGGCCTCTTCCATAAACTCATTTCGGCTGGCCTCTCTCCTTGCTTTGCTCGTTGGACTCAATCTTTTACTCTTTAATAGGTGCGATTGCGTGGTTTATCAAAATTGCAAAAGCCGTTCCTTTCTAGTCCGTCGAGGTGTTCCGCAAGGATCCGTTCTTGGCCCTGTACTTTTCTCTCTTTTCATCAATGACCTTCCTGTCTCTCTGACTTCTTCCGTCAGCTGCTCTCTTTACGCTGACAATCTGGTCGTTTGGTTCTCCTCACCCTTGGTCCCTACTGCAATGAAAGCCACACAAGGAGCTCTGTTTTGATTGGAGTGCTGGTCTGAGTACTGATGTATTCCTTTCAATCCGAGGAAATGTGAGGCCTCCTTCTTCTCAGTGGTTCCCCACCAAGCTAACCTACAGCCCAATCACCTCTTGCTCAACTCCCACTTCAACTTTTCTTGGGGTCACTTTCGACCGCACTTTTTTCTTTTCTAAACATGTATCTTCGCTGAAGGCCAAATTTTTCTCCCGTCTCAAGGCCTCACGCTGTATTTCTGCTTCCTCTTGAGGCCCCTCTAAATAGTCCCTTTCTTTTCTGCATAAAGCTTTTCTTTAGCGCCTTCCATATATGCTTCACCCGGAAGTTCTCCTTTCTTAAGCGTTATCAATATCACCAAATTGGAACGCCTCCACCGATCGGCTAGTCGCGCCATCACCGGCTGCATCTTGTCCTCCTTTATCCCACTTCTTCTCTCCGAGGCTTCTCTACTTCCCCTACGACTCACCCTGGCTTATTTCACTCTTTCATCTTATGAGCGGGCTCTTCGTCTCCCAATCTTCTTTTCCATTTTAGGTTTGGCCAGACTAGGAGTGAAACCAAGACTCCGCAGATCATCCTGAAGAGCTCTTGCGTCCACTCACCCGCTCATGCTTCCTTCTACTTCTCCTAGGGAGGCTCTTTTTGCTTGCCTTCCCTTTCCTTCTTGGAACCTTCCTGGACTCTATCCTTTCCTTTCCATGCTCTCGCTCTGATCTCCTTCTCTCTCGCAAAGGTGCGGCTCTCGCCCGCCTTGACTCTCTCTCCCCCTCATGACCTGGTGCTTTGGACTGAAAGTTCTGTTCTTTTTCCTTATGGTAAAGATGGAGCTGGCGTACTTGCCAACTGCTCTCTCTGTGGCATCGAGGCCACTCTTTCCTTTTCAGCAAGCCCAGTATGCTCACGTTTTTCTGCTGAAGCCTGCGCCATTCTGCAAGCTGTTTGCTGATATCAGCAGCACCAACAAGTCTGCCACTTCTCTTCTCCTTCTATCTGACTCTCGCTCTGTCCTCACCAACCTATCCTATCCTCCATCTTTCCATTTGCCTCAAACTCTGTGGCAGATCTAGCAGGAACTGCATTCTCGCTCCTCCTGTTCTATCAGACTACAATAGGTCCCTGGACACTCGTTTCTCCCGGGAAACGACGCAGCTGATGAGCTGGCCTGACGAGGAGCGCTACTGGCGCCCTCTGCAGTTCCTTGTAGCCACTTTGCTCTTATCTCTCGTATCCACTCTTTTTTTCTCTGACTGAAGGCCTACTGTCTCATCTAAATTCTTCGACACACATGTTCCCTCAATTTCCACCCAGGAAGTGCTCCCTCATCACGCTCTCTGTGTTCTCTCTTGTCCATTGGACAACGGACACAGCCTTCTATTAAGCTCTTATCTTTTCAGGATTGCAGAATCGAGAATCCTTCTTGTAGCGCCTGCGGACACTCGTGCCAGGACACCTCTTATCTCATTCTGCACTGTCCAGCTACGCACTCTTTGCACTTCTCGCTCATTCAACAACTTTCTACGTTGTTCGACTCATTGCTAGCCAAAGTGACCATCTTGCTTCCATAAACAGGAAGGCTTCGACGAAGTTCGGTTGGAATATTCTTTTTAACACGCTATCCATAATGTCCAAGACGTTTTCAAGCCACTGCTGACGAATATACAAAAAAGGTACTAAATGGCTTAGCAACGAAAGAATTAGACACCACCAAGAAACAATTGTTACGTTTTATATAAGCGGAAAAAATGAATCTAGAATTCAAACTTGGATCAAGTTTTAATTATCTAATGTAAAAAGATTCCATAATATGCAGTTTGGGTTTGTCTGGAAAACTGGTGAGATCTGTGGATTTTTAAATTCCATGGGTTCAATTGGATTGAATTGTAAGTGGTTGCACACTTCCGAGTTGAGACTGGTCTGGTGCTTATTCAGACATTTTAGCTCGACTTTGCTCCTGGTAAATAGCGGAGTTAACATGAAGGAAATCTTTCTACATGTGTTTCTTGAGAGATGCAGTGTCAAAATGCAAATATTTATAATACCAATCTCGCTGCCTAATCGATAAAATTTTGCTTGAGACAAGCTGGTTCTGCCGGAGTTATCCTGCAGGGCAGCCAATCAGGTATGCTGCGTTTCACCGCATCGGATAAAAGATAGCTTCTTTTTGGAATAGCCATTGTAAGGCTCCAGCAGGCATTTTACTGTTGTACGGTGTCATTTGCTATGACACCCAGACAGGGAGATACAGTAGTTTGCGTGCGACGTACGACATATAAACCAAGATGTTATTGGTTTTATTGCATTCATGGTTGATTATGCCTCGTGCTCATACGTCACTTAGCTATCAGCCAACCATACAGTGTTCTAGAAATTAATGTTTTTATGTATAAATAAATTAAGATATAGCGATACAAAAAACAGAGCTTTTTGCCCCTCATAGGATTTCATGGAGGCAAACTAGTTAAAACGCACTAATCGGTACTATAAAGCACAATTCTGTTTCTCCGTGCGTGTGTGAGTGTGTGTGCGTGTGTGTGTGTGTGTACGTGTGTTTGTGTATTTTAGCTCCTCCGAAACTACTGTGCCCACAAACGCGAAACTTGGAACGATTGATCATCAAGCATCACATTGTGAGTGTCATAAGAGGGTAAGGACATCATGATGACGTCACAATTTTAAAAAAATTTTGAAATTTGCATTTCTTGACAAAAGAAAATAGATTTTTGCTTAAACAAAAACCAACAATAGACTAACCAGCTGGCAAAAATTTCACCGTTTCAAGATGACGCTATCACTAACCATTAATTGTAAAATTTGTTTTCTTTATTTCCTCTGAAAGTATTGACCTTAGAAACGTGGTTAAAAACTTTTTTGGAAATATCACCAAGGTGCTTCCGACAAAAGTTATTGTTTATCAATTTGAATCTTATCAAGATGCAAGAAACGACTAACCATTTAAGTATGCTTTCTTTTTTAAATTGAACGCTTCAAAATATACAGTTTCGTGATAATGTTGTCATGTACCATTTCAGTGAAACAACTGCAAGCAGCAGCAATAATTATCATTCCAAAATTATAGGCGAAAATATGGAAATTGCAAACCTTACACCTAATTGACAAAGCGGCAAATTGTATGCTGCTTTGTGAATTAGGTGTAAGGTTTGCAATTTCCATATCTTCGCCTATAATTTTCAAATCGTATGCTGCTTTGTCAATTAGGTGTAAGGTTTGCAATTTCCATATCTTCGCCTATAATTTTCAAATCTATAGTTTTTTTCCCTACTTGAAAAGAGTTGGCATGGATTTGCCCGTTTCACTGTAGGAGGCCCGGTTTACTGCGAAGTGAGATAGAGTGAAAATTCGTTGGCATGGATTTGCTCGACACGTCTATCAAAGGTCGCCCGGCTCCCACCTTGTCAATTGCCAACGCACTCGCTGCGAGCGTGATGGCATTGCAAAGACAAGGCGCTAGGCTTTATATGCAGCGTTTAATCTGCTTTTTCAGATCAGTGTGTAAACTGATCTCCCAGTGGATATGCAGCCAAAATCAACCAATTTGTCAACCCGCCCTGTTAAGCAACGCAATATGTCGTCGGTTGAAGTCTCAGTACTTCTACATGTGCTTAGTTGGATTTTTTTTTAAGGATAACGTTAATGAGTGCGTTACTTTTGCTTGTGACGGGACGGGCCCTGCTGATGAGTCCAAAAGGACGAAACGCGTCCAGGGATGGTCTCGTCTAAATTGGTTGGGTGTTATACTCATTATTGTTTCCTGGCATATTCATTTTAATAAATTGTTAATGCCCCTTACGCCCGTATGCTGCTTTGTCAATTAGGTGTAAGGTTTGCAGTTATCATACCCTGGCCTTTTTGAAAATAACAAAAATAGTAAAGCCTATCACTAATATGCTGCTTGTAAAAGTGCAATGATGTAATACAGTACTAATATCCCAGTTTATACATGCTTTTTCATAATGCAATAGCACGTGCGAAATTTGTAATCACTGATTTGTAGGTAGACTTGACGTTAGAATACCCTCGTAGTATAGTTAGCCTAGGTCGCGTTCCTGAGTACTCGTAATTTCTCAGATATACAGTATTTATTACGAGCAGCAAAGTGTGTGTGTTTTATTGTTATACCTTAATTCCTTTGTGCTCGATAACGTTTTGTTTTTGAGTACTAAGTTACGTGTGAGATCGAAAGGTAATTAATTACAAATCATTTAGATTTTTTTGTTTTCATCTGCCTTTTTTCATGCAATATATCTGTTTTTAGTTTCTTGTTATTGTTTTGCTTTTTTCTTTCCTCTGTATTTTTCTGTCATCAAGTTTCAGTGTCTTCTTTGTTATTTTCATTATTGTTTTTGTTATATCTACGGTACGCTTTAGCTTTTCTTTGCCTTTTTAATCCTTTTCTTGATTTCTTTAACACTTCTACCATCAGATATTACCCAGTTTTCAAGGTAGCTAGAGCAATCTACTGATATCTGTTTTGGCACATTTATCAAATATTTTGATTTTGCTATCAGGCATCTCACTGTGTTTTCTTACAGTTGATGAACTTTTTTTCTTTTATTTCTTAGTTTTTCTTTATTTCTTTTTTTACTTTTATGCCGAACTTTGTCGTTAAAAAGTTGAAGATGAAATTTTAACATATCAATCAGGACTGTGTCATCTGCACAGCTCAGATTATTTATTTTTGTTTCACTAACCATTATTTCACGGAAATTCTTAAGCCCCCGAAATATTCACTCAATGAATAAAACTTTTTTTTGAGATGGAAGAGAACTCTGTTGTTTTATTCCTGAAAACTTGAATGAAACTGGAAAAACACACTAGTCGTGACATGATTCATGCGGCAGCTCACTGGCAGGCATCTGACAGTCATCCGGTGTCAAAACAGTGCGCTTAATATGGAGACTAGCAACTGATCATCAACCAACTAAGCATCAACCAACCATCTTCGCATCATCGAGCTCCAACTGTCAAGAAACGTCTTTCCTGCATGCTTGGGGAGATTTGACGGAATCTCACTTTCTTCGACCGGTAGGAATTTTATTCTCACAAACATGGTGGCCCAAGAATTGCAGACTACTTACGAAAAAGATCACATGCAATCAATCGTCAGCTTCCCCAATTGCGAAGTGGACCTCTCGATATTACAAGCAGGTGTCAATGCCAATTGATGTTGGACGAGCATGGGAAGTGTTGTGCTTACTTATGTAGACGTAATGTTGTGCTGTACATACTTCATGTTGTAAACGCTGCAATGCGCCTTATCTTTCATTTACAGTATCATGCCTGGCAGTCTGAAATCAATGATGTAATCTTATCTGATATTTTATAATTGCTCATTATTTGTCACATTACTTCAGGGTGTTTCAACTGGTTGTTATTTTTCGCATTGAACCAGAATGCGTTTGTGCTTTGTCAGCGTATTTCATCATTCTATTGTATTTCAGTCAATCTAAATTAACGTTTGACATGCATTTCTACTGTGGTTCACAACTAGTTAATCTTACTGTTCAAAATATTAAATCTGATTTAAAGTTTAATTTGTCTAGTTTACCTCTATATTAAAACCAGTGATGTTTTCATACTTATCGTTTCCACCCTATTGCTTCCGCTTCTACCAACAAAAAACGAGAAAACGACCGTTGAGATTTTTTAAACTTTTTGTGGGTCTGTAGACTGCCTTCTCCTACACTTTATCATTTTGAGGAGACAAAAACCTATCCATATATTGCTATTACTTTAGGTATTTTGCTTAAGCTTATCGTTCCAAACTACTTTGTGTTTGTTTTTTCTTTGATATTAGAACTCGTGTTGAATGTAGAACAGTGCTCTTCAACCTTTTTGTCATTGCGAAACTCCTGGTGTACTTTCACGTTTGTCACGGAACCCCACCAACAAAAATTTAAAAATTACGAATTGCTTGTAAGAAAATCAAATATTTCGTTACTACACTTCAAAAAATAATTAAACACTTCATTGAATAAACAGTTATTACAAGTTCCTTCACTACTTACAAACACTTTTGCAACAACTGACTTAATGCTTCTCAGATCTAAACCGTATGACCACATATTACAGCTCTCGACAATAACCTGCGGTCACAATAAGAAATTACAACGACATAGCGCGAATTTTCCCTCTCTATCCTCAACTAACTGTGACTTTGAGTTAACTTTAACTCTAGTCATCAATACGGACTTTCTGTCCGTCTCCAAGGTTCCCTCGATTTCCACTGAGGAACTAGTGCTCCTTCGACACTTTCGCTGTGTTCCCTCTCGTCTTCACTACAAAGAACACAGCCTACTGTTAAGCTCTTATCAATTTATAATTGGCAAAATCGAGAATTCTTACTGCAGCGCCTGCGGACACTCGTCCCAGGACACCTTTTATCTCGTTCTGCACTGTCTAGCTACGGACTCTTTGCGCCGCTCGTTCTTTGGCAACTCTCTGACTCTTTACGACCTCTGGCCCAGGCCTTTGGGAGTTTTCCAGCTTCTGGGGATCGATAGTTTTCCGCTATGCTCCCATCCCTCGGAAGGGACCAAGTAACAACAGCGGCATAATTGATATTACAGACGCACTATTACGTAACAAAGGGAGTTGGCAAATTCAGACGTTCTAAAAGTTGTAAACAGAATTACGTCACAGTCTGTAGCTTGCTATCACAAGATTCCATTACTAACTATTTATATACCCTGAACACCACTACATATAAGAATTCAATATAGTGATATAAGAAATAAATACTAATAATAAACGAAAAACCTTCGCGGTCCTCTCACAGAACTCTCAAAACTCACGAAGCACAACTGCATGTATTGCGAAACCCCTGTTGAAGAGCACTGATGTAGAATGATCAAATTGTTTCCGTCATGATTAATTTCTTTTTTAACGTTTTCAACCCCCTAACCAAGGCAAGTTAAGTTTAATCAAATCATCCTTTTATTGGCTACGTTTCATTGCCCAAACTATCTTTTTCTTTCCCGTAATCGATATAAAATGTGATGCTAGTTATACTTTTTCTTTTTTTCTCTCGCTACTGATATCGCACGTTTATTCAGAGTTATAATGCAACTTCACCGTTTAACCTACATTGGGATGTGGACAAAACTTTAGCCAAGTTACTCTTCAAGTCAAACAGCCTATGTGCAAGCGAAAGCGGTAGAATTTTCGCGCTTCTGCTTCCGCTTTCACAGAAGGACCGCTTCCACATCCCTGGTTAAAACTACAACAAGGAGTCAAACAAGAAGGTGCAAGCGTTATATAAGCAACTTGACTTGGTGAATTCTTGGAATTGCACACAATGAGTTAGTGGGTGTAGCTAGAGATTGCGAAATTCATGAAGAACTTTTTAGCTTGCTGCACGCCATGATTTTCAAGAAAATAGGAAGTTGGGAAAGATATATGGTGCCAAAAATGAAAAATGTTTTACAGCACCATCTTATGCCTGCCTAATTTTGTAACTATGTTATGAACACTGGGATAGTGTTGTTAACCATGTGGTGCTGAAAATTGATGGCGCAATCTTCGGTGGAAGAATTAAATGACATTCAAGATAGACCACTTTTGACAAAACCAGGATGCGTTTTGTCGTAAATACTCAGAGTGCATACTTCCAGGGTTACAGTGACGGTTTATGTGGACAAAGAAGTACAATGAATTTCCTATAAAATAGTAATTTGCGGCATTGTGCTCGAGGGCAAGTTATTTCATAAAGTGCATTTTGCTGGCAGTGGGCCTTTCAACGTTCAACAGAAGGATTTTCATTAACGATCCCAGGCAAATCAAAGTCAAATCTTATCAAATTTTCAACCATTGTTTCAAGTCTAGCAATCGTAAGCATTGAAAACAATTAATGGTTTAAGGATTAATGCCATTAAACAGAAAAGATTGTTGTAAACTGCTCTCTCCAAGGACACATAGCGAGAGTATTCTGCTGTATAACCGGCATAAAATCAGCTTAAAAACTGGAATTATTACAAGAAAAGCCAATTTTGCTAAAGAAAGCATCATCAATTTGCTCTTCAAAAAAGAATTCAAGGACATACGAACGCAAAATTCACACAAGGGATTTGAAATGACATCCTCTTGATTTGAAGTTTTCACTTTATAGAGCTACGTTTTCCGCCAAAAAGACGTCGGGAAACGAAGGTAGACACTCTCAAAAATTTGCTTTTACTTATTTTGAACAACCTAGTGGCGTTCTCTACATGCCTATTGAATTATATCATTTTTATTTTTTGTATAGCAACTGACGATTTTGATTCTAGCTTAATTTAAATTTCTTTGTGTATCACTCAGTGCATTGTGATGATTTAACAGATGTTTTTGTCATGTGGAGTATTTGCGCAGTTTGATGTTTTGCGTGATAATTGCGAAACCCCAATTTGTTAGCCTTTCGCACAAGTTAGCCTAGCTAGTCGGATCGAATAGTAAATCTGTAAATTAGATAAATTGTTGAAGTTTGTATTTAAACTCAACTCGGCTAACATTTGTCAAAAGCAGGCCTGAGGCGATCCAAGAATAAGTTGGGGTGACAAATAATAGGCGAGAAAACTTTTGGGAAATCATGGACGAGAAGTAGTCCCAAGTCACGACTAAGAACATTGTTACAACTCAAGAGTTTTCTCAGCTTGGAGCAATATATAGTTTTTTTTAATCCATTCATTTTTTGTGGTCAAAGGCTCCTTTGAGTGTGTGA